>OY755038.1:72040481-72572981 GCA_963576565.1 Aspidapion aeneum | reverse complement strand
TACATTTTACTTTTAAAAAAAGGGTGGGGGTAAATTAAAAAAATTAGTGTTTATGTGGAAATATGGCGTGTGTGGTATCAAATAAAAGGTAATTGAGTCTGGAGGTAAACCAAATACATTTTAGTTTAAAAAAAAGGTGGGGGTAGATTTGAAAAATTAAAGTTTAAGTCAAAACATGGCTTGTGTGGTATCAAACGAACGGTAATTGAGTCTGGAGTTCAATAAAATATATTTCAGTTTTTAGTTATATTAGCTCACACGTACACTATAACTATAGTACCTAGTGTGAGCTTAGGTGCCCATAGATTGGCAGAGTATTTTTCTCAGGGTTTGATTGGTTCAAATTTTTAAATCAACTAATCAGAGCCCAAGAAAAGAAAAATCCGCTCGGATAATACGTTTAATGGAGACCCTACATAAGATTGTTCCCGCTCTATCATAGAACACTCACATCGTGTATGTTCGGGAATAGAACCCCTGACGGGCTGAGCGAAGTTAGGCACAAATCTATCAAACTAATGACGTCAAACGTTACGTCACTGCTTTTAAACTTTTTAAAACAGTTGGGCGCGAGAAAATGCTTCAGAAGTTTAAGAGATAATTAAAACTGTAATGTACTTATTTAATTTTTAATAGGAATACACTAATAAAATATATTTTTCGTCAATATTAATATATTGTAACTTGCTTTCACACAAAGGTTAAATTATAAAAACTTTTAAATAAATTATTTCTTATAAGAATTCCCGGCTTTAAGAAGATTCAAATATATATCAGTGATCTTTCACAATTTTTAGTATTTCAAATTTAATTCACAATTATGTAATATATTAGCTCACACATATACTATACTATAGTAGTGTGATCCTAATATTTTCGAGAAAAAAAAAGTTGCTCCGATTTCAAAATTTTTTATATATCTTTGCGTTTTGGATGATTTTGAAACTTTTTTGTCGCGCCGTCTGTCTGTCTGTCGTCTGTCTGTCTGTCTGTATGTCTGTCTGTCTGTCTGTAACGACCAACGCGCATAACTCCAAAACCGCTTGCCCGATTTCAATGAAATTTGGTACCTAGGCTGGATCTGGGGTCGAAATGGTCCCATTTAAAAATGAACAAAATCCACCAAACACAAGCCAAATAAAAGGGTGGGGGTAGACTTCAAAAATTAAAGTTTGTGTGAAAATATGGCGTGTGTGATATCATACGGAAGGTAATTGAGTCTAGAGTTAAACAAAATAAATTTTAGTTAAAAAAAAGGGTGGGGGTAGATTTCAAAAATTTGAGCTTACATAAAAATATGGCGTGGGTGATATCAAACGAAAGGTAATTGAGTCCGGAGTTAAACAAAATACATTTTAGTTTTTGTTTTTTTTAAGGGTGGGGGTATATTTAAAAAATTTGAGTTTAAGTCAAAACATGACTAGTGTGGTATCAAACGAAAGGTAATTTAGTCTGGAGTTGAATAAAATATAATTCAGTTTTTAGTTATATTAGCTCACACGTACACTATAACTATAGTACCTAGTGTGAGCTTAGGGGCCCATATATTGGCAGAGTATTTTTATTTCTATCTATCATTCCTTTAAATTGAATTTAAGTTTATCAAAGGATTATAATAATAAAATATGGATAAATACTTACGAGAATTTGATCTTCTTGAAGTAGCAATACTATTGAAACAGAAAATATTGAAACTACAAAGAATCTTTTGAGATGGGAAATGGAGGCTTTTCTGTGTTCACACAAACATTTGTAGTACTACAGCCAAACTTTGATAACTTAAAATTAGTTTTAAGTCCATTTGAACCGTTTGATATAATTCTATTAACAGAAACCAGAGTTCAGAACGATGGAGTACTCGTTTATGTAAAAAAAACTTACACATACTCACAACTGTGTGAGACTCAACCTAGTCCTAAACAATGAAAAAGTAGGCCTAACGGCATTATACAGGATACATGCCATCGGCAAGGACACATTTACAGACCAACTAGATACTTTCCTCAAAAGTGCAAACAATAGATAGTTTTTGGTCGTGCCAAATTTAGGCCGCGATAACTTGACCGACAACAATAACTTTAACAATATTAGCCAGTTCTAAATAGCATCTTTGGTACCGGTTTTAACCGACGCCGCCGCGACGGTGCGGGTATTTCGCACCCCCGCTAAAAAATAATCACAACTTAAAGAATTTAGTTCATTAGAGAGATTCATTTTTCACTTATATGACAAATTACGAGTTAACATGTTATTTTATATCAACAGGAACCTATTAACTGAATGTAATTGGTACAGTACGTTTCTCAGAAAAATGATTTTTGTCGTTTTTAGTTAAAAAAAAGACAAAAACCCGATATTGTGACACTTTTTTAGAACAAGGCATCATGACGTTGTAAATCAGGATGTCACGCAGGATGGTAAATAATATAAAAAAAGAAAACAAATAAAGAAGAAACTTTGTATTTATTTTTACAACGAGTTATAAAATGCTGAATAACAACTGGGAATATGATTGTACACTAAACAATTCGAAAAAACAGTCACAACACAAAAAAGAACAGTATTTTCCTTGTTATATGGGTCAGATTTAACCAACAGTTCACACAAAAACCTTCACAACTCGAAGTGTGACTCTTTTCAGGATGAAACTCCACGTTCACTTGTATAACAAGACGCTAGCGCTACCAAGTCCACTTTCAATCCCTGACTTCGCATGCGCAGATCTACCAATATTATTTACCTCATGTATTAGAATAGATGAATACAGGGTGATTTTCACTTGAATGATTCTAACCACATGAAAATAGAAAGTGTCAAAAACCTAACCTAACAAAACCTAATCAAATCTAACCGAACCGAACCAAAGGAAACTGAACCAATAATTTTTTTCAAAAAAAAACTTTCCCGACTTCCTGCCCGGGATCCTAGAGCATGTGAATCCGAACCGAACCAAACCGAACCTAACTAAACTGAACCAAACCTAACCTAACCAAACTAAACTGCAACACGTACTGCTAATTAGGTTTAGTTGGGTAGGGTTAGGTTTGGATAGGTTCGGTTCGGTACGGTCCGGTTCGGATTCACATCCTCTAGGATTCCAGTCAGGAAAGTTTTTTTTTGAAAAATAATATTGGTTTAGTTTGCTTTGGTTCGGTTCGGTTAGATCTGATTAGGTTTAGTTAGGTTAGGTTTTTGAAACTTTCATGTGGTTAGAATCATTCAAGTGAAAATCACCCTGTACAGCGTGTCCCATTTTCGATGGGATTAAATGGGAAACTCGCACCTTACCGTTCTCATTTTTTTAGCCCTTAAAAATGGTGTAATCAGATTTTTGCTATACCCCGTAGTTTCGCTAATACAGGGAGTTTTTGAAAAAAATGCATTTTTAATAATCCCTTATATCTCGCTTATTTTACAAGATATTTTTATTCTGTAAAAACCTTTTTATAGCAACTTTTTTGGAAGAAAAAAATGACGTTGTCAATTTTTTTAAATATTGTTTAGTTTTTGAGATGTGTATTTATCATAAAAAAAATAAATACGGACCTGGATTTTTTTTATTACTATTTTGATTGGTTTTATGCTCTTATTATAACAAAATAATAAAAATGTAATATTTTTTTGTTTTAGTGTTAAAAAAAATATCTAATACTTTTAAAAAAGTTTTAGTCCGAACCTGGAAATTTCCAACATAAATATAAATTACAAATTGCTAGTTGAATGATTTTTAGTTTAACTGTTTTCATACTTTAATACTTTGTTTTACGTTAATTTAAAGATTTATTTGAAACAAAGTCTACGACAAATACAAAAAATAATAACTAATTTTTCTTTAATGATATAAATGTTCAAACTGATTGCCATTATGTGTAAGACACTGTTTGCATTTTTGAGTACTTTTTCTTTGCGCATTTTGCATAAAAATATTTCTGCCGTTTAAATATTGGGATTTTGTTGCTTGAATAAAGCAGTCAAACATATCACATTTTTCAAAATCTAGATATGGTCGATTTCTGGCCATTTTAGAATAATTTTGAGTGAGCTATTCACAAAAGTGACAAGTAAAATGACAATGTCAGTTCCACACTTTTGGTTTTCCATGTTAAAGTGATTTTCATGAGTTGCTTTGCTACCATCAAATAATTACTATGATATTATCTTTGTAACTTTTTAACGTTTTTTACTTTATTTATAAATCTTTTAATTAACGTCTTAAAACAGGTAAACTAAAAATCGTTCAACTCCTGGGTCTTGCAATTTTTAATTTATATTTACGTTAGAAATTTCCAGGTTTGAACAAAATTTTTTTAAAAAATATTAAATATATTTTTTTAACTTTAAATCAAATAAATATTAAAGTTTTATCATTTTAAGATAATAATAGCATGAAACCAATCAAAATAGTAATAAAATAAATACAGGTCCGTATTTAATTTTTTTATGATAAATACCATATCTCAAAAACTAAACAATATTTAAAAAAAATTGACGTCATTATTTTCTTCTAAAAGTTGCTATAAAAAGGTTTTTACAGAACAGAAATATCTTCTAAAATAAGCGAGATATAAGGGATTATTAAAAATGCAATTTTTTCAAAAACTCCCTGTATTAGCGAGACTAGGGGGTATAGCAAAAATCTGATTACACCATTTTTAAGGGCTCAAAAAATGAGCACGGTAAGGTGCAATCAGAAAATCGATATCTTTAATAATAACCGAGTTTCCCATTTAATCCCATCGAAAATGGGACACGCTGTACATCTATTCTAATACATGAGGTAAATAATATTGGTAGATCTACGCATGCGAAGTCAGGGATTGGAAGTGGACTTGGTAGCGCTAGCGTCTTGTCGCTGTTATAAAGTCAAAAGTGACACTGTAAAGGAACGCATCCTCAGCTAAACTGGACAAAATAAAAGGGTCACATCGCCATTTCGCGGTGAATTGTCGAAACATAAATGTGAGGCTTTTATGGAAGAAAGTACAAGTTATTTCGATGATGGCGGCAGGTTTATCTCAATAAGGGCGATTTTTGAGTGGGTGTGCGATTTGTCGTTTGGTGTGCAAAACTATTAAAATCCGAGAACAGACACCATATAGACCAGGCAAAAATTTATCGTCCTTCTTTACCAAATTTTGTACACATATACAGTACCCTTCCACGGTTCCAAGAACATACTTCGTTAAGTTTTTTGTTAACTTTTCTGTGGCGCAAAGGCCATTTACTGATGTACGAGATTCGTACAAACATAAGTTTCTTATTTATTAAATTTTTTCACAACCGGGACCACCGTATATCCCGAATATATTAGCTCACACATATACTATACTATAGTAGTGTGAGCTATAGTGATCCTAATTTTTTCGAGAAAAAAAAAGTTGCTCCGATTTCAAAAATTTTTATATATCTTTGCATTTCAGATGATTTTGAATCTTTTTTGTCGCGCCGTCTGTCTGTCTGTCTGTCTGTCTGTCTGTCTGTCTGTCTGTCTGTCTGTCTGTCTGTCTGTCTGTCTGTCTGTCTGTCTGTCTGTCTGTCTGTCTGTCTGTCTGTCTGTCTGTCTGTCTGTCTGTCTGTCTGTCTGTCTGTCTGTCTGTCTGTCTGTCTGTCTGTCTGTCTGTCTGTCTGTCTGTCTGTCTGTCTGTCTGTCTGTCTGTCTGTCTGTCTGTCTGTCTGTCTGTCTGTCTGTCTGTCTGTCTGTCTGTCTGTCTGTCTGTCTGTCTGTCTGTCTGTCTGTCTGTCTGTCTGTCTGTCTGTCTGTCTGTCTGTCTGTCTGTCTGTCTGTCTGTCTGTCTGTCTGTCTGTCTGTCTGTCTGTCTGTCTGTCTGTCTGTCTGTCTGTCTGTCTGTCTGTCTGTCTGTCTGTCTGTCTGTCTGTCTGTCTGTCTGTCTGTCTGTCTGTCTGTCTGTCTGTCTGTCTGTCTGTCTGTCTGTCTGTCTGTCTGTCTGTCTGTCTGTCTGTCTGTCTGTCTGTCTGTCTGTCTGTCTGTCTGTCTGTCTGTCTGTCTGTCTGTCTGTCTGTCTGTCTGTCTGTCTGTCTGTCTGTCTGTCTGTCTGTCTGTCTGTCTGTCTGTCTGTCTGTCTGTCTGTCTGTCTGTCTGTCTGTCTGTCTGTCTGTCTGTCTGTCTGTCTGTCTGTCTGTCTGTCTGTCTGTCTGTCTGTCTGTCTGTCTGTCTGTCTGTCTGTCTGTCTGTCTGTCTGTCTGTCTGTCTGTCTGTCTGTCTGTCTGTCTGTCTGTCTGTCTGTCTGTCTGTCTGTCTGTCTGTCTGTCTGTCTGTCTGTCTGTCTGTCTGTCTGTCTGTCTGTCTGTCTGTCTGTCTGTCTGTCTGTCTGTCTGTCTGTCTGTCTGTCTGTCTGTCTGTCTGTCTGTCTGTCTGTCTGTCTGTCTGTCTGTCTGTCTGTCTGTCTGTCTGTCTGTCTGTCTGTCTGTCTGTCTGTCTGTCTGTCTGTCTGTCTGTCTGTCTGTCTGTCTGTCTGTCTGTCTGTCTGTCTGTCTGTCTGTCTGTCTGTCTGTCTGTCTGTCTGTCTGTCTGTCTGTCTGTCTGTCTGTCTGTCTGTCTGTCTGTCTGTCTGTCTGTCTGTCTGTCTGTCTGTCTGTCTGTCTGTCTGTCTGTCTGTCTGTCTGTCTGTATGTCTGTCTGTAACGACCAACGCGCATAACACAAAAACCGCTTGCCCGATTTCAATGAAATTTGGTACCTAGGCTGGGTCTTGGGTCGACATGGTCCCATTTAAAAATGAACAAAATCCACCGAACACATGCCAAATACAAGGGTGGGGGTAGACTTCAAAAATTAGAGTTTATGTGAAAATATGGCGTGTGTGATATCAAACGAAGGGTAATTGAGTCTGGAGTTAAACAAAATAGATTTTTGTTAAAAAAAGGGTGGGGGTAGATTAAAAAAATTAGAGTTTACGTAAAAATATGGCGTGTGTGATATCAAACGAAAGGTAATTGAGTTCGGAGTTAAACAAAATACATTTTAATTTTTGTTTTTTAAGGGTGGGGGTAGATTTCAAAAATTTGAGTTTAAGTCAAAACATGGCTTGTGTGGTATCAAACGAAAGGTAATTTAGTCTGGAGTTAAATAAAATATATTTCAGTTTTTAATTATATTAGCTCACACGTACACCATTACTATAGTACCTAGTGTGAGCTTAGGGGCCCATATATTGGCAGAGTATTTTTTAAAAGCTGTTAAAATTTATAATAAAACGATGTATTACAGCATGACAATTTGTTTAAAATTAAAGAAAAATATGAGCAAGTATTTAGTTTTTCTAAAAAATTTGCGATTTTTTAAAAAAATTCTTTTTTGGTTTTTTAATTCTCAAAAGCAGAAAACAAAAAACAAATAATACGGTTTACCCGAAAAAGTTTGTGGGATCTCTCTGCTACTAAAAAATTATAAAAAAAAATTCAATATGCTACAGGGAAAATACGATAAGTTTTTATGGTGACAAAAACAGAGCAAAATCGCATTTTCTTGAAGATATTGTATTGACTCGGATTAATCAAATTTTTTTAAAAGCCGTTTTAATTATTTAAATGAATTAAGCAAAAATGTATAACAGGTTTACGGCGCTTTCACAAAAAAAATTAAAAAAATTCTAGATACAAGGATAAGCCACACAAATAATCAAAAATCTTAAAAATGACTATTTGGTGTCTTTTGATTTTATTTAAAATTTGTCAGTTTTTACTTCATTGTATGCCCGCAGGTAGAAAAACGATAACTGCAGTGGACTGTATATACTTTATTAAATGAAAGCGCGAACAAACATAAATATATTGATACGAAATAATCAAAGGTCCATAGGTTAATTGCTGTTACCACACAACGGAAATCAGAAACAAAGTACTCACCAGTTTGCAGCCAATTTCTCCACGGTCCAGGGGCCCCTTTCCGGATCTAATGATGGCACCACGTAGCTGAAGGGCTGAAGTTTCTAGTTCTATGCTTCAGTACACCAAAATCGAGCACTTTCAAGTGTAGAAATTTGTAATAGTTGGAGAAAGTATTTAACACGCCATTTTTCTCGAGGCGGTAGAAAGGATCTCTCCGATTCTTGGTGCGCATGTCAAATGCGCGAAAAATGTACTCTGTCCTTCATCCAATTGTGGGTTTTAAAATTTAAAAACAACCGCGAAATTTAGCGGGAGCTAACACTTCATAATATTGCCATTTCTACTGGAGATTTTATCTGGTAATATTTTTATTGTTTCTTATAAATTTCTAAATAAATTATTTATTTCATTTAAATATTTCAAACAATTTTTTAAAAAAAATGATTAATCCGAGTCAATACAATATCTTCAAGAAAATGCGATTTTGCTCTGTTTTTGTCACCATAAAAACTTCTCGTATTTCCCCTGTAGCATATTACATTTTTTTTTATGATTTTTTAGTAGTAGGGTGGTAAACCGTATTATTTGATTTTTTGTTTTCTGCTTTTGACAATTAAAAAACAAAAAAAATTTTTAAAAATAAAATCGCAAATTTTTTAGAAAAACTAAATACTTGGTTATATTTTTCCTTAATTAAAAAAAATTATCAAGCTGTGATACATCATTTTGTTAGAAATTTTAACAGCTTTTAAAAAATATATTCAGGATATACAGGGTGGTCCCGGGTGTGAAGCAATTTAATAAATAAGAAACTTATGTTTGTACGAATCTCGTACATCAGTAAATGGCCTCTGCGCCACAGAAAAGTTAA
Organism: Aspidapion aeneum; assembly: GCA_963576565.1. Taxonomy (NCBI): domain Eukaryota; kingdom Metazoa; phylum Arthropoda; class Insecta; order Coleoptera; family Brentidae; genus Aspidapion; species Aspidapion aeneum. The sequence continues at coordinate 72,564,262 of OY755038.1, read as the reverse complement.
CAAAAAACTTAACGAAGTATGTTCTTGGAACCGTGAAAGGGTACGTTATATGTGTGCGAAATTTGGTAAAGAAGGACGATTGTTTGGAAATCCTAAATTTTTGCCTGGTCTAATATTCTCGGATAAAAATCGATACTAAAGGGAAACTTTATTTGCAGTTTTCATACTTTGTTTGTGGCTTTTCTTGTGTTAAACAAGTAGTTTAGAATGAAAATGTTTCGTATTACCCCTTCGTTTCGACTATCGTGGGGTAATAGGAAACATCGTAATGGGGCAATAAGAAATATATTTTTTTTTTGTTGCACTTTGATTTGAGTAGTAACGGAACGTCCTTAAATTATGTAACGCGAAAATTCAGCATTTTTGACCCCCCTCTCTTCTCTATTAACGCATTTTCAAGAAAAAACACATTAAAAAAACATTGAGTGTAACGCAGGGCCAAACCCCCCTTCCTCCCTAGAGCGTTACGTAATTAAAGGACAGGCCCTAATGTTATCCTCAAATTTGACTAAAGTGACTTATGTGAAGCTGTAGAAATGGCAAGTTGCAGAGACGTCTAACTTTGTCCGCTGCAAAAATTTTTGAAAGTGATTCTAATAGATTGCGCGGGCGCAGAAATCTTTTGACCTTCAGACTAATTAAACCAAGCATATGATTTTGGGGACAATGTGGCCATTTACCTTTAAACACATCTTTTAAGCAACAGAAAAAAAAACAACTTCAAACTATCTCAAAATTATAAATTACTAAGGATATTTTTTAATATGTAGCTTAAGGCCAGCGTCACAATCTACGGAAATTTTGGAACAGCCAAAAAATTAACGGAGGGATAAAGATATTCCCCTGGCTTGGTTGCCTATAATAGTTTTTGTCCTTTACCGACTTTAATATTTGTCTCTCTCAAATATTCCCCCATCAATTTTGTCCGTTTTTGTTCGATGGGCGCCATCTAGAGACCAAATTTCGACTCATACTGTGGCCAACGAAAAAAAATTATACGGGCGCCGTTACTATTTAGCCTGTGATTATTTTTTTGTTGGCCTTGTTTGATTAGACAGGTTATGTCAATTTTTAAAAAAATTTTGATCTTTTTAAACAGTTTTGATTGTTTTTTAACATTTTTGAAACCCACTACCAATCCCAGTTTAAAAATTTGCAGTGAAATAGATATACACATATACAAAACAAGTAAGAAACACTGAAAAGCATTAAGAAGAAACACAACATAACTACAAAGTTATCAAATGGGAAGAGAAACATCTACAAAACTAAAAGAGAGGATTTGAAGCTGATTAGAAGAGTCAAAGAGCAAAAAAAAAAAGAAACTGAGTTTGGGTGGCCTAGAGAGCCAGACTACCCCAATCTCAACCACCAAGAGCTGGCTAATTACCCAAAGACAGGGTAAAGCCAAAAACCCAACAATAGATAGATAGATAGAACATTTTTGAAAATTTCGATAAATATTTGTGAGAAATAGTGTTTTTGGTGAACTTTATAAGTCACCGTTTTGATTTGTGCGCCGTGAACTTGAACCTGGGAGCAAAATGACCCCTGAGCGTCCACAAAATTGTGGTACAAAGAAGTTTAGGAGTTTGGAACGTTATAACAGAAGAAGTCGGAAGTTACAAAACGAGTAAGTGCTAAATCTACTAGTCAAATTAAAAAGTGTTTAGAAAATGTTTTCCTTTTTGGTTACAGTATGACATTTATTTTAAAATTTACCATATGCGGGGAGGAGATAAAAGTGATGTTTTTAAAGGAAACACCATATATATTTTTACAGGTATGAATAAGGCCTAAAACCTTCTTTATAAAACTATAACATACTTTATACAAGACATAACCAATTAAAATTTTTACAATTATTAAAAAAATTTGGTAGCACTCCGAGTATAATTTCACCTTTTACTGATTTCAATGGGCATATATGATGTCTATAACATCTAAAAATGACATTTGACCGTCAAAATTGTTTTGATTTTCTCACAACCTGTCACATATAACTTAAAAGAGTGGTATATACCAGGGGTGCCGAGTGGTACTTTTTTTATTATTAAAAAAGAAGTGCTTATATCTCATTAACTATTGCTATAAAGTATGTTATTATTTTAGAAAGAAAATTTTAAGCCCTATTCATAATATGAATGTAAAAATATATAGGGTGTTTCCTTTAAAAAAAAGTTACTTTTACCTGCCACTTGTATATGGAAACTGCCAAAATAAATATCATACCGTAAACAAAAACGAAAACATTTGCAGATCTCTTTTAAATTTTTTCCTTTAGGACAAAAATTCTGGAAAAATTGGACGGTAGAAATATAATGAAACACCCTGTACAGGGTGTCCCAAATTCGATGTTTTTGGGGGTTTAGGGTATTTCTAGGGGGGATAGAAAAAAACTGTCCCACCTTTACGATGCTCAAATTTCAAGCGAAGTTGAAAGTAGAAAACCATATTTTAATATAGTAAGCCATAAGTCTGCATTTTGGGAGGGGGTCTATATTTTTTTTATTTATGAAAATTTTGTTTTTTTGTAAATTTTGTTTCTTTTTTTGGGGTATTTTTTGAGATATGTGAGAAAATAGGGTAATTTCATATCAAATTAACAAGAGGTTTGGCAGACCATTTCACCGATTTTGATAAAATTTGGTACACATATTCTCTATATGGGTGGGATCAAAATTTCAAAATATTTTTTTTTTCTGATTGGTAGTTTTTTTAAAATTAATTTTCAAAAATCAAAAAATTAACCCATTTTGGTCTAACACCGCTTCACAAAAATTAAAATATCTTGAGGACCACTTACCGCAGATTAATAAGATATAGCTCTTTGTAAAGACAATGTAAATACCTTTCCAACTATTTGTCACATGACCTAGTATATTTCCATCTGTTTTTTTTTGAAATTTTGAAAAAAAACATTTTTTTATTTTTTTCAAAAAAGTTATTTTTGATTTTTTTCAAAAAAAAGTATTTTTTTATCAAGGCTTTAGGAAAATATGTGCCAAATTTCAAAATGGAGAAATTATGGCTTCATGGTTAAAAAAAATAAAAACCAAATAAAAGTAACAAAAAATCTGAACAAAATTGTTTGAAATTTGTATTATCCTGCATACATAATATGTGTATGTGATGTAGGAAAAAGTTATATTTTGAATATTAATTCGGTGTAGTTAAATTAAAGCTAAAATAAAAATACCCCCTTTTTTTCATCCCTCCCCTCCCCCCGTCAGTCAGTGTGCAAACTTGTTTATTCCTGTCATTTCTACTTTTTCATTGGTGAGTGATTCCCAGCCAATCAGACCAGACAATCTGTGCCTGTTTGATACAGGAAAATTCCTGCAAGAAATTGTCGCAAGAACACGCCAAAATATAAAATATTTGCGACCAGGTGTTGTGATCCGTTAAAATTGAAGAAACATTCTGAAATATTGAGGAATGTTTCAGAAAATATGTGCTCTCATATAGACAATATAGACATTAAGCTAGGAAACATATAGTAACATTTAATCTTTTTATAATTTATATAAGTTGTAGCCTAAGTTGGTAGCTTACATTTAAGCCTTGGCCACTTGAGGTGACAGTACCACTGTCATACACAGGCCCCTGTTACAGTTTCAAAATGTCCCTAATATGTATAGTAGAATTATTTCTTTGTTTATTATATTGTGGCATTGTTTATTAATCTAAAAGCTGGCTGAGGGATAGGAGTCACTGGGTAAAGTAGATTTTTTTTATAAAGGTTTTGAGTTATGATTTTTTATTTTTTTTATTTCTTATGTTGTCTCCAATAATAGCATAAAAAAGGAAGATTCTTGTTATATGCAATAAACGTACAATTGGTCAAAACTTTACCTTATCACATATTTTAAAAAATGCATGTCCCCCACATCTCTGTTATGCTTGCACCCTGACTTCTATTTTTTATTTGAGATATTTTTTTTGTCAGGTCAAACTTGCAATTTAAAAAAATATTTAAAAAAACTACTTGTCAAAAAAATCTGAAATTTTTGATTTTTCAGTTTATTAATGGTTAGTATAACTGTACCAAAAATCATTAAAATCGGAGTTGATCAATACTGGAGGCTGGTTAATTTGGTATGAAATGACCTGTTATTTATAAATCCAAAGCATACATATCTTTTGATGTGACCTTTTAATAAGTTTTAGAAACAAAAATATATTTAAAGCTATTAAGAATAAAAAAACCTTTAAATTAAAACAATAGCTATCAAACTAAAAACTAGAAACCATCGTAAGTTGCATAAAAATGTAGTAAAATTATTATGTTTTCTTATTTTAGGAAAAATCCAGTTGGGGATGAACATTGCTATGTTACATTGGATTTTCATCTTTATACTGAAGGAACAAAGAGAGTAGACAAAAATAAGGGAAGTTGGAATGATAATTTTGCTTTGTCATCTATGCTTGTGTGAGTTTTTAGAACATTTATAAATTTTATCTAAATTATATTTTTGACATTATTAGACCCTAACAAACTTAGTTCTTCTTGCAAAAAATCGAGTTGACATACTATTACACCTAGCTCTGCAAAGTCAAAATCATCCCCATTAGAAAGGAATATCTGCTTTTAGTTAACCCTCCATGTAACCATATACAGGGTGTTTCAACAAAAAGACCTTTTCAGATATTTCTTGATAGAATTTGAAAAAACCCTTGGAACCGTCGATATTGTTTCCAAAGGGGACACTTTTTAGCTATCTTGAAATTTTTGTAGCATGCATGTCCTTTACTGGGTATGGTTTGCTCCGAGTGATACCTTATTTTGAAGGTTTCTTAAATATCTTTACAACAATGTAAAAATTTTAAAATCTATTGATTAGTTTTTGACATATTTGCCTTCAAATTTTCATATTTATTCATATTAAATCCAAAAAATATAAAATCAAAATCTTTTCAAAATTTTTACATGGTTGTAGAGATATTCAAACCAAAACAAGGTATCATTAGACCCACTTTTCATATTCAAAATATATTAGTAAAGCATACCCCTCAGAGGGAATGCATGATAGCCAAAACGGGTCCCCTTGCAAACAAAATCCACATGTTCGTGGATTTTTGAAGTGCCCCAAAAGGCCTCTGTTAAGTTTTTGTTGAAACGGCCTGTATATTAAAAGATACATTTAATATTATTTTTAGCTCACACATATACTATACTATAGTAGTGTGAGCTATGGTGATCCTAATTTTTTCGAGAAAAAAAAAAGTTGCTCCGATTTCAAAAATTTTTATATATCTTTGCGTTTCAGATGATTTTGAAACTTTTTTGTTGCGCCGTCTGTCTGTCTGTCTGTCTGTATGTCTGTATGTCTGTCTGTAACGACCAACGCGCATAACTCAAAAACCGCTTGGCCGATTTTAATGAAATTTGGTACCTAGGCTGGGTCTTGCGTCGAGATGGTCCCATTTAAAAATGAACAAAATCCACCGAACACAAACCAAATAAAAGGGTGGGGGTAGATTTCAAAAATTAGAGTTTATGTGAAAATATGGCGTGTGTGATATCAAACGAAAGGTAATTGAGTCTGCAGTTAAACAAAATGCATTTTAATTTATTTTAAAAAAAAGGGTGAGGGTATATTTTAAAAATTAGAGTTTAAGTGAAAATATGGCGTGTGTGATATCAAACAAAGGTAATTGAGTCCGGAGTTTAACAAAATACATTTTAGTTTTTTGTTTTTCTTAAGGGTGGGGGTAGATTCCAAAAATTTGAGTTTAGGTCAAAACATGGCTTGTGTGGTATCAAAGAAAAGGTAATTTAGTCTGGAGTTGAATAAAATATATTTCAGTTTTTAGTTATATTAGCTCACACGTACACTATAACTATAGTACCTAGTGTGAGCTTAGGGGCCCATATATTGGCAGAGTATTTTTTATTGCTTTAAGCAAATTACTGTACTAACCGAAATTGCTAAACATTTATCGAAATATAGATTATAAATAAAAAACCCCTAATCTACGTGAAAATATTTTTGTGTAGCGAAATTCATCTGTATTGCAGTGAAATACATCTGTATTATTATTATTATCTTGGGGATTTTTTTCTCTACAATTTGATGAATTGCTTTGCAAAAATTGCCAGTTTTATAATTTCGTGTATAATGTGCTTTTTATGTTCATGATAAATTTCTTTTTTCAGAAATAATGATGGTGGTTGACTATTAGGATTTACTAAGTGCAATACAAGTTCACACTCCATAAGAAATCAGGTACTCAAAATCAACAGTTAAAAATTTCCACAACAAATTACAGGAGGTACTAGTACATCGTCGTTGGTTCGATGAAACCTGATATGTGACATTTGTTTCAAGAATAAGTTTTTTGCATAATCAATTAGCCCTAGTCATAATGGATATCCTATATAAAATTATTTGCAAAAAAATGTAATAATAACGTTAATTGAAGCAAGGATAAAAAAAGGATCCAGACAGCTTATAAATGGCATCATACACCTTTTTTGTCTTTTCTGTAAAATTTTATTTTGATCACAAATCAGTTTTCAGTAAACCAACGACCATATATTATATTATTATATTTGAACCTTTTGTAGAAAAATTTGTTTTGAATGTTACTTATATTATTGAAAATTAGTTTTCTATAAAGAATAGGTTTTTTATTTCAGAAAACATTTGTTTTTTATAATATAGAAAACTTAACCTTACCTAACTGTTTGTGTGTGTATGCTCTATATACTCCAATTCAAAAAAATTGAGACAACATTTATTAACAGTTTGACGAGTCTGACGTTTAAAGATTATTAATAATGCCACATCTGTCAAACAGTCAATAAAAAGTGTCTCAATTATTTTGAATTTGATTATAGAACTATTTTAGAGTTTATTTATAAGAATATAGAATGTAAATTTATAATAATAATAACTGAGTAGGCTGTAAATTTAAATGTTAGAAAATGGTTTTGCTAAATAAAAAATAATTGGTTGTTTTTTAAAACTGTAGTAGAGTGTATTTTCAGATATTTTCTAATAATTTTTTTTCAAGCTCCTGTTAAGAAGTTTTCTATTTTTATTACTATGCTGTAATTTATTTAAAAAAAAACAATAAATCGGCAGCAATATATTTGTTATTTGTAGCAATAGAATAATAAGTATTTTTAAACAATAAATAAATGTAAAAGTAATTTTTCTGAGCTTCATTTATAGTGCACCTCTGCACCTATGTCAAATTATGTACTACTATAAAGTTTCTAAAATTTGTTTGAAGGAGGGGAAGGAAATTGTCCCAAAATATTTTCTTCAATTAGAAATTGTTTAAAAACTTTTTTTAATTAAAAAAAAATTTGACATTTTCTTTAAAAAATATTAGCTTCCTGTTTTTCTTTTAGAAAGTGTTTTTGTTAAAAGATAATATTTTTGAACATATCTATGTTCCAAGAAAACATAAATATGCAATAGGTAAGAATATGGTTTTCTCTTGGGTTTTCTTTTTTTTAATAAAAATGTTTTTATTGGTTGTTGATACTGTTCTGAGAGAAACACAAAACTCCTCTGCAAACAACTGTTTTTACCTTGTTTAAAAAAAAAACAAATTGAAGGGTGAGTTTTATCAGATCGGGATGGTTATTCTCTACTTTCTGTGAGGTGAGGTGAGTGAAAAGTTCACTTTCACGGGTGAACTTGAAATAATTTCACCACCTTATTACACGGGGAAATGAATCCACAATGTGAGCGCTCACCTCACGGTACAGACAATCAAGAATAAACACCCTGATCCAAACTTGATCTAAATTAACCTAAAATGTGGTTTGAACTGAAATATCCTACCTGATAACGTTTAACATGCTTTGTCAAAAACGACCTATAAATGTAGAACAGGTTGTTTTAAAAAATGTTCAATGAACACACCAAGAAAGTTCTCATAAAACTCCAATGCAAAATAATTGAGACACTTTTTATTGACAAATGTAACATTACAATTAACATTTAAATGTCGGACTCATCAAACGGTCAGTAAATTTTGTCTCAATTTTTTTGAACTGGAGTTTACATCTACCCATTATATTTTTAGTTGGAAAAATTTTAACAACTGTTATTGTTATAGTTATTTTTAAGGTTTCACAACCTGACTAATTTGGCTTTGTTTTCCTGGCCATTTTTACACTTACTATTGGTAGAATCCTCCTCAATTAAAAAATAATACTTTTAAGCTTATTTTTATTAAAAAAACTACCAAACTTTACACACTTTGAGGTCAGTTGTTAGACATAAATGTGATGAAAAAGTAAATAACTACTAAGTAACAATAAAAATCGCAATAATTATAATGAAGTGCTTATTAACCACAGTCAAGTTTGTGCATTTTGGTATTTTTTTAAAGAAAAATTAGTTTAAAAGTATTATTCTTTAATTAAAGAAGATTCTACTAAAGGTAAGTGCAAAAATAGTCAGGCAAATAAAGTAATTCAACCTAAGTTGTGATACCTAGACAACAACTATAACGATAACAATTGTCAAAGTGTTTCAAAATGTCCCTAATAGGTATAGTAGAATTTTTATGAATATAGAGTTACATCATTTCCTGGTATCTTTGTTTATTATATGGGGGCATTGTTTATTGATCTAAGAGCTGGCTATCGAGGGATAGGAGTCACTGGGTAAAGTAGATTTTTTTTATACAGGTTTTAAGTTAGTTTTTTTTATTTTATTTCTTATATGTTGTCTCCAATAATAGCATAAAAAAGAAGATTCTTATTGAGGGCAGTAAACATACAATTGGTCAAAACTTTACCTTATCGTTTACAAAAATGCATGTCCCCACATCTCTATTATGCTTGCACCCTGACTTTTTTATTTTCTTTCTTATATTGTCTCTATTACTACAAATTGTCTTATTTAAAAAACAAATTTTCGCCAGGAGGCATGTACAGCTATCCATAGGAAAAGACCTAGTCATTCTGGGTGTTGAGGTAAATTTATTTTTGTTGAAAATGAAATTTTCAATTTATTTGTGAAAACAACTAGCTGCTGTCGCTTTTGAGGTATATGTACTATGTTATTTTCTCAAAAATTGTGACAAATTTTGATGCTACTTCGGGAATGTACTTTCTCAATCTAAATTTGAAAACCGCGTTTTGCCAGCTATATTGTGGTTCGTAGAATTTTTTATTCACAGGTACCAGTATTTGCGTTTGTAAAAAAGAGAGCACCCTGTACTTTTCGTTTAAATGTTTAAATCAATTTTTATTTAGTGTTTTATTTTTCTTGGGTTAGAAATATTTGTTTTTACTGGAAAAGTCAAAAACAGCTGTCCTGTGTAACAGCGCCGCTGTGTAATTGATGTCAAAACTAAATTAAGAATTCAGAAAAAATTACAGATTTCTATCAGAAAGTACCGCTGGCGTGCAAAGCAAAAACCTAGTAACTCGACTTACTCGAAAATGAGATTTTTATATCATTGAAATAACCGTAAAAAACGGCACCAGAGAGTTTTTCTAGAATGTGGCTATCTTAAAAAACAAGGAAGTTGAATGTAGTTACTATGTAGTTAAATAAACTATGGTTAGTATGTAGTTAAATAAACTTCAAACTCTATTTCCCAAAACACTAGTTTTTGACTCACTAGGTTTCTGCTTTGCACGACAGACCACGTCTCTCTCTCTTTCATCTTCCTTTTTCGCAGTTCGTGAATCGACGATCACGTGATCAAAATAAATTTACAAAAAACCCATGCAATTTCAAAATTTGGGCGATCAAGCCATATGATAGAAACCAATTATAACTTATTTTTTTGTTGTGTTAGATAAACAAAAGAATTTCGGGGTGCTGACTTTTTTCCGATTTTGATTCCCATAGAAAAATGTGCATATTTTAGAATAAAACTGTGGAGGAGAAAATAGGGGAGTACAAACACGCATCGTTGCCAATTTAAAAAAAAAAATTTCGAAAGTGTTTGATAAAACCCAAAATAAGGCAAATTTCAAAAAAATAAAAAAGTCAGCACCCCCAAATTCGATGAAGAATTTACTAGAAAAAACAAAAATTCCTCAAATGCTACCAGTTTCTCCCTGAATGACCTGGTTGAAAAAGCATCATATGGATAATTTCCAACACTGCAATTGTGTAATTTATCTCAGAAATAGGGATGAGACGGGCACCTTAATAGTACTCGTTCTCTTGGTTTATTCTGATCGTGATAACTTCATCTGTGTTTGTCATGAGGGGTGGCTCGATGTTTCTTTTTGGTATACAGGTTAGGGGAATTACCAGGAAGTACTGGGAAATATACTAGGAAATACCGGGAAGTCCTTGGGAAATACCATTGGACTTTGAGGAAATACTGGGAAATACCAGGAAATACCTCAAGAAATACCGTAGTTATTTCCTTTTAGTGTACAAACATCGGCGATCGAGCCATCCCTTGGTTTGTCATGATTTTAGTTTTAGTGTAGTTTATACTCAAGCCTATATTTTCAGCTGCTGTTTCTAGTTCTCCCTGAATTTTGATTAGTTCTTCTTTCTTATCTATTATATAGGTGATCATTAGCATATCTTGGATGGTTCAATTATTGTTATTGTGTTTACTTTGATGCTTATTTCTCCCTAGTCTAATTTTTTAAAAGCATATTCTAGGGCCTGGTTAAATACTTTAGGGGATATTGTGTCATCCTGGCTGGCACCCCTTCTTATGCGGATTGGCTTGGTTCCTTCGTGGATTTTGATTGATGTTGTTGCTTCGCTATACTCGTATACATTGGATATTAAGTCTGTGTATCTTTGATGTATTCGACTATTAATTAAATATGCTTTTACTGCCCAGTCAATGCTATAGCAGGCTTTTTTAAAGTCTATAAACGCAATTTATAGTGGATTGTTGTATTTGTTGGCAAGTTCTATTCAAGAATTAGTAACCGGAATTTTTATTTGTAGCTTAAAAATGTGCTTGAAAGTTAATGGCAATATTGTTTTACCAATCATATGCTGGGTTTAGTCAGTCCGATGCACGAAGCATGTACAGTACAGTCCCGATTATCCGAAATAATATGGCCCAAAGTGATTTTGGATAATCGAAATTGCGGTTAGCCGATTTTTTTTGGGAAAATAGGAATTTAGGATGCGTATATCATTAGATCGACTTTTGTAACACTCTGTCGGCAACTAAAACAATTCGCATTTTAGACCGTCGCGTCGTATTGCCGTGAAACCCTGAGGGGAACCACCTAGTATAGGTGAATCCCAGACGCGTTACGTATAATGCGAATTTTTTCGGTTAATTGAGATTTTTGCTTTTAAAGTTTGTTTCGGATAAACCGGATTTCGGAAAATCGCGATTCGGATAATCGGGATTGTACTGTATACGTCTGCGCACTCTATTAGGAATCACTTTTAAGTATTTTTGCAGGGGAAAAAGTAAGGTGTCTCGGCCAAATAAAGCTATGTACGAAAATTTAGCCTGTAAGTACTGTACAGTCCCGATTATCCGAAATAATGTGGACCAAAGTGATTTCGGATAATCGAAATTGCGGTTAATCCGATTTTTTTTTTGGAAAATTTTAGGAGTTTAGGATGCGTATATCATTAGATCGACTTAAAAACATTTGTAACACTCTGTCAGCTAACTAAAACAATTCGCATTTTAGACCGTGGTATTGCCGTGAAACCCCGAGGGGAACCACCTAGCAGTATAGGTGAATCCCAGATGCGTTTCGTATGATGCAAATTTTTTCGGGTAATCGGGATTTTTGTTTTTAAAATTTGTTCCAGATAAACCGGATTTCGGTAAATCGCGATTCGGATAATCAAGATTGTACTGTAATAACTTAAAAAATAGACCGGTGTACTGTGGACTATTTGAGTTAGATGTCATTTAATATTTTTGCAACTTGCAATTTCTGAAGCTCTACATAGGTCAAATTTGAAGGCAACTTTACTAAGTACTCAAATCAATATGCAACAAAAAAAATATATCTTTTGCCCCATTACGAATTTTTTTTACCCCACGATAGTCAAAACGAAAGGGTAGTAAGAAACATTTCCATTCTGAACTAGGTACTTGTTTAGGGCTTATCCTTAAATTTCGTAACGCTCTAGGACGGAGGGGGGGTTTGGCCTCGTGTTACACCCAATGTTTTTTTAATGTGTTTTTTCTTAAAAATGCGTTACGAAGGGGGAAGGGGAGGTCAAAAATTCCGAATTTTTGCGTTACATAATTTAAGGACGTTCCTTATGACAAGTAAGATTTAAAACAATACATAGAAATTCTTACATTTTACAACAAACTTAAGTATTAAAACTGAAAATAAAGTGTTACCTTCAGACAAAAAAAATATTATTTGAAACGGTGCTTGTGAAAAATATGTTTAAAAAAGAGCACAAAAGTACTGAAACTTTATTAATATTGTAGTAGAAGAATTTCAAAGCTTTTTCAGATATCTCAAATGACAAAAGACATTTTCCCCTAAGTCAAATAAAGGAGTTCCGCCCACGGAACTGTAACAAAAACTCCGCCAGAGACTGATGAATCTTCTTCCATCTGTCCCTGGTTCCGCTCAACACTGCTGTGACCTGTCTCTCCAGCGCCACCATATGGCGCGGAATTTAATAGAAGCTCGCTAAAACATAATCGCGCATGGTCCGGAAATAAACCGGTTGTTTGGTAACTCCCAGTCAATAAGTACTCGGCAGCCTATGACGCGGCAATATGCCTGCTCCACAATCAATAAAGAGAGACCTATACGTTATGTTATGAGAGAAATAAAGATAGACGCCGCGAAAATACCAAAATTTATTAAAAAATTAAATAATTTAAAAATTTATGATAAAAATTCCAACAGTTTTATAGGAACAATTTAAATGAAAAAATAAAGTTTAACATTCTGTATCTCAGCTAATAGCAACTTTTGTGCTAAGGTAAGTGTAGCTAAGTCTTAAAATTTTGATCCAAGTAATCTACAGCTTTACCTTGTATTGATACCGCCAGATTTTGCGTTTGTGCTACCAAGAATCAGTGGCGGATTCAGAAGTGCTTTTTTTGTGTTGGTTATGGCTATATTATATACCAAGGGATAAGCTGGGAACTTTTTATTCCGAGGCGAAAAGTTTGTACTACGAGCGTTGCGAGGGCAACTGGGAGTTTTTAGGTTTTTTTAGTTTTTCTTTTTATCTTTAATTTTTACTTTTTATTCCCAAAACGGTCCCCTTTTTATTCCTGTTTTTTTTTCTATCTCTGTTCTGGCACTGTTCATTCCTGATTTTTAATTTTTTTCATACTTTTATCATATTGACAGGTAGGTAGGTACTTATGGCACACGAGTGTGACTAAGTGGTACAATTTTAATAATAATAATAATACTAAAAAAGATGCTTTCATCCAATTTTATTTAGCGTATATAGAAAAAATTCTTGGCGGGAGGCGTTTGCTCCTATTCCCCTGGACTCACCGCTGCAAGTGATATTCTTTTTTTAATAGCTTTTTAATATTTGTTATTCATAATTAAGCTTATTATTCTTGTTATATTGCAAAGCTTCAAGGAACTAAGAAAGTTTTATATTTAGTAATTTAAATCTAGATATTTTGGCACTCTTGTCCATCCCTCCGTTTAATAAAGATTATATTTTATATAAAGGAATCTTTTTCATAAGTAGGGTATAAATAGGGGAGATCGCTTATCTATCCCATGTATTTCTTATGGCTCTTCCGGTCGTTAGTTTCGGGTGCTGCCTCCGATGATTTGAACCGACAAGGTTTGTATGACAGTAGGTGGAGCTTAGAGAGAGAGATAGAGAGAGTGAGAAAGAGAGAGCGCGAGCGAGAGAGCGGGAGAGAGAGAGAGAGAGTGACAAGTTGGGCTGTGGGACTGTTCCCAAACTAGCGTGTGGTGTAAAATTCTGACCCCAGCAGACTCGACGCCTCGGCTACCAGATGGCGGGTGCGGGCGTCCAGCACGCTGGTGGGGGATCCTGGATGTAGGAGCCTGCGCCTGTTAGTGGGATATAATTCTTGCTCAATTAACCAATTGAGTGTTCTAGGCTGCTGTGAAATTGTCAAAAATTAATTGCAACATTTAGGAAACTGATTTTTAATTCAATTAGTTTTTTTTTGTTTTTTTAATTTATTTAAAATAGTAAACAAAATAGGGTAGAAGTAAAATACAGGATATGGTATTCTATATTTTAGGAATCTATATTTATTTCAAGACATTTATGACAAATAGGTTTTATTAAATGATAAATAGTTACAAAATAAAATACTGTTGAAAATACTACATAAATTAATTCGAGTATAAAAGTAGGATTGTTGTAATAGGATTGCGAACATGCGTCTTCATAGGAAGAATTTTCAAGTATAGGCTTCTTTTCTTGAGAAAAAAAAGTCATATTGAGGCTGCTGTTACTGCTGCTATTGTTGTGTTTTTTTAAACTGTTTTCATCAGAATTATTTGGAAATGTGTCTGATGTTGGGGAAGGTAGCAACTCAGGTACTAAGTCATACTCTTGTCCTGGAACAAACCATCCAAATTCTTCGTATCCAGATTTTTTAAGGAACTTTAGTCTTAGTTTAAAAATTGTAATAAATCTACATTCGGATGCGTTGGCTGTGTATTGATAAAATTTTATGTTGCGGGTTTTATAAAAAATGCTTAATCTGTTCCACTCGTATGAAAGCCAAACCGCATTGTTATCAAAGGTTATGTATGCATCTTGAATATGGTTTGGATAGAATAAAATAATTAACGTACAATTTAAAAAAGTAGACAAAATTAATGGGCCAAACATCTGTCTGAATTATAATCTGAAACTAACTATGCTGTCTTTATGTTTGAAATTAAATATTGTGAAGAAAGAGTACCCTCAACCTATTTGTTATCATATTTTCTTATTTGTTTTAAGGTTAGACGCAATACTACTACAGTTAAAATAGGTAATAAAATAAAACGCGTAAACTCTAAAATAAAATATTTATTGTGGTAAGCTATTAAAAATATATTTATATAAAATTTTAACATAGGTTTGACTACATGCACATTCCCCAAGAATATGAACACCACAGTGTTCATTACTTTTTTTTAGTACTGGTACTGTGGACTCGAAAACATTCTCTAAATTTATAAAGTCCTTTTTAACTTCACCTTTAACATAAATAAAGTCAACATTTATTAAATTTTCACAAAAAATCTGATTTAAATTTGTATATTCCGTATTTCCTTGATCATATGGAAGTCCATGATGCTTGTTCAATAAGTAGTTGACACTCCGTCTCTCTGCGTTGTTTAAAGATGTATAAGGGATCTTGGGGTTAAAGACATAATTTTTTAGGACTTTTCCATCATAGATCGCCAGTTCCTTTACAACAAAATCCAATGCAATCCGGTATCCCTGAACGTCAATTATTTTTATTTTCATCTTAACCGTAGCATGGCGCAAAAACAACTGATTAAAGCAGACTTCTTACAATACCTGATAAAGGCAAATATTCAAAAACACAGTCGTGTATAATAATGCAATAAGCTACAACTTTTTCGTTAAAGTTTTCTTGACTTTGAAATTCCAGTTTAACGTCAACGGTGCTGCTTTTAAGCGATTCTGTCTGTTTACTACAGTCAGTTACAAAAACAGGATAAGACAGAAATGTATCCAAATCCATCAGAGGTTCCACAAAACGTTTTCCATGGTAGGATCTTTGATAGTCCAAATACATTCTATACACTTCGCTTATTTGTTTCTCAGGAAAGCTAAGATTTAGTGACTCATAAGGATATGATTCTGAATTCAGATAATCTTATGTCGGTTATTTTTATGTTATCAAACTGACTACAATCTGCTGTGGGGTTATTAATACGGTCTTTTTTAAAGCCCACAAGGACATATCTAGGTCGCTCCAAATTACTGGCCGTCTTCACCATCCATATATCCTTTTTTGAATTTTTCAGTGCAGGCAAATCAAAATATTCCCATTTTCTAAAGGGAATAAGAACAGGTGTATCCTTTTCAACTTTTTCTAAAATAGCCATTTTCAAAGAATCATTTGGAAATATGTGTTTAACTTTGAGTTCAACAGTAGACAGTGTCACTATAGCGGTTTTGGTTCCACTGCTTTTGTAGCAATTATTATCAGTTCTAGCTCTAACCAAACGCATCCTATGTCTTCCTGCAATTACATGTTTATAATCATTAAATATCCCAAAAAGAAAACTAAGTGGAATACGTAAGCTTAACTGACGACTTACTGCTCCAATGGGTTTTAAAATTCCGTCAGGCCAATTCCATCCTGCAGGTACTAACGCTTTGCTTTCTTGTTCGGAAAGACTGAGAAGTGCCCGAAACGTACTTAGCAGACCTGGTTCATGAATTCGTTCTATTTCTTTACCATTCAATTCGTAAGACATGGATTCAAAAAGGAATGCGCCAAAGTTATTTGTCGTGGTAATGCTTGCTTTTAAAGTTTGTTTCGGATAAACCGGATTTCGGAAAATCGCGATTCGGATAATCGGGATTGTACTGTATACGTCTGCGCACTCTATTAGGAATCACTTTTAAGTATTTTTGCAGGGGAAAAAGTAAGGTGTCTCGGCCAAATAAAGCTATGTACGAAAATTTAGCCTGTAAGTACTGTACAGTCCCGATTATCCGAAATAATGTGGACCAAAGTGATTTCGGATAATCGAAATTGCGGTTAATCCGATTTTTTTTTGGAAAATTTTAGGAGTTTAGGATGCGTATATCATTAGATCGACTTAAAAACATTTGTAACACTCTGTCAGCTAACTAAAACAATTCGCATTTTAGACCGTGGTATTGCCGTGAAACCCCGAGGGGAACCACCTAGCAGTATAGGTGAATCCCAGATGCGTTTCGTATGATGCAAATTTTTTCGGATAATCGGGATTTTTGTTTTTAAAATTTGTTCCAGATAAACCGGATTTCGGTAAATCGCGATTCGGATAATCAAGATTGTACTGTAATAACTTAAAAAATAGACCGGTGTACTGTGGACTATTTGAGTTAGATGTCATTTAATATTTTTGCAACTTGCAATTTCTGAAGCTCTACATAGGTCAAATTTGAAGGCAACTTTACTAAGTACTCAAATCAATATGCAACAAAAAAAATATATCTTTTGCCCCATTACGAATTTTTTTTACCCCACGATAGTCAAAACGAAAGGGTAGTAAGAAACATTTCCATTCTGAACTAGGTACTTGTTTAGGGCTTATCCTTAAATTTCGTAACGCTCTAGGACGGAGGGGGGGTTTGGCCTCGTGTTACACCCAATGTTTTTTTAATGTGTTTTTTCTTAAAAATGCGTTACGAAGAGGGAAGGGGAGGTCAAAAATTCCGAATTTTTGCGTTACATAATTTAAGGACGTTCCTTATGACAAGTAAGATTTAAAACAATACATAGAAATTCTTACATTTTACAACAAACTTAAGTATTAAAACTGAAAATAAAGTGTTACCTTCAGACAAAAAAAATATTATTTGAAACGGTGCTTGTGAAAAATATGTTTAAAAAAGAGCACAAAAGTACTGAAACTTTATTAATATTGTAGTAGAAGAATTTCAAAGCTTTTTCAGATATCTCAAATGACAAAAGACAAAATGCAATAGTATCAAAAAAATATTTCCTATTACCTAATGCCCCATTTTCCCCTAAGTCAAATAAATGAGTTCCGCCCACGGAACTGTAACAAAAACTCCGCCAGAGACTGATGAATCTTCTTCCATCTGTCCCTGGTTCCGCTCAACACTGCTGTGACCTGTCTCTCCAGCGCCACCATATGGCGCGGAATTTAATAGAAGCTCGCTAAAACATAATCGCGCATGGTCCGGAAATAAACCGGTTGTTTGGTAACTCCCAGTCAATAAGTACTCGGCAGCCTATGACGCGGCAATATGCCTGCTCCACAATCAATAAAGAGAGACCTATACGTTATGTTATGAGAGAAATAAAGATAGACGCCGCGAAAATACCAAAATTTATTAAAAAATTAAATAATTTAAAAATTTATGATAAAAATTCCAACAGTTTTATAGGAACAATTTAAATGAAAAAATAAAGTTTAACATTCTGTATCTCAGCTAATAGCAACTTTTGTGCTAAGGTAAGTGTAGCTAAGTCTTAAAATTTATGGCTATATTATATACCAAGGGATAAGCTGGGAACTTTTTATTCCGAGGCGAAAAGTTTGTACTACGAGCGTTGCGAGGGCAACTGGGAGTTTTTAGGTTTTTTTAGTTTTTCTTTTTATCTTTAATTTTTACTTTTTATTCCCAAAACGTTCCCCTTTTTATTCCTAAGTCATACTCTTGTCCTGGAACAAACCATCCAAATTCTTCGTATCCAGATTTTTTAAGGAACTTTAGTCTTAGTTTAAAAATTGTAATAAATCTACATTCGGATGCGTTGGCTGTGTATTGATAAAATTTTATGTTGCTGGTTTTATTAAAAATGCTTAATCTGTTCCACTCGTATGAAAGCCAAACCGCATTGTTATCAAAGGTTATGTATGCATCTTGAATATGGTTTGGATAGAATAAAATAATTAACGTACAATTTAAAAAAGTAGACAAAATTAATGGGCCAAACATCTGTCTGAATTATAATCTGAAACTAACTATGCTGTCTTTATGATTGAAATTAAATATTGTGAAGAAAGAGTACCCTCAACCTATTTGTTATCATATTTTCTTATTTGTTTTAAGGTTAGACGCAATACTACTACAGTTAAAATAGGTAATAAAATAAAACGCGTAAACTCTAAAATAAAATATTTATTGTGGTAAGCTATTAAAAATATATTTATATAAAATTTTAACATAGGTTTGACTACATGCACATTCCCCAAGAATATGAACACCACAGTGTTCATTACTTTTTTTTAGTACTGGTACTGTGGACTCGAAAACATTCTCTAAATTTATAAAGTCCTTTTTAACTTCACCTTTAACATAAATAAAGTCAACATTTATTAAATTTTCACAAAAAATCTGATTTAAATTTGTATATTCCGTATTTCCTTGATCATATGGAAGTCCATGATGCTTGTTCAATAACTAGTTGACACTCCGTCTCTCTGCGTTGTTTAAAGATGTATAAGGGATCTTGGGGTTAAAGACATAATTTTTTAGGACTTTTCCATCATAGATCGCCAGTTCCTTTACAACAAAATCCAATGCAATCCGGTATCCCTGAACGTCAATTATTTTTATTTTCATCTTAACCGTAGCATGGCGCAAAAACAACTGATTAAAGCAGACTTCTTACAATACCTGATAAAGGCAAATATTCAAAAACACAGTCGTGTATAATAATGCAATAAGCTACAACTTTTTCGTTAAAGTTTTCTTGACTTTGAAATTCCAGTTTAACGTCAACGGTGCTGCTTTTAAGCGATTCTGTCTGTTTACTACAGTCAGTTACAAAAACAGGATAAGACAGAAATGTATCCAAATCCATCAGAGGTTCCACAAAACGTTTTCCATGGTAGGATCTTTGATAGTCCAAATACATTCTATACACTTCGCTTATTTGTTTCTCAGGAAAGCTAAGATTTAGTGACTCATAAGGATATGATTCTGAATTCAGATAATCTTATGTCGGTTATTTTTATGTTATCAAACTGACTACAATCTGCTGTGGGGTTATTAATACGGTCTTTTTTAAAGCCCACAAGGACATATCTAGGTCGCTCCAAATTACTGGCCGTCTTCACCATCCATATATCCTTTTTTGAATTTTTCAGTGCAGGCAAATCAAAATATTCCCATTTTCTAAAGGGAATAAGAACAGGTGTATCCTTTTCAACTTTTTCTAAAATAGCCATTTTCAAAGAATCATTTGGAAATATGTGTTTAACTTTGAGTTCAACAGTAGACAGTGTCACTACAGCGGTTTTGGTTCCACTGCTTTTGTAGCAATTATTATCAGTTCTAGCTCTAACCAAACGCATCCTATGTCTTCCTGCAATTACATGTTTATAATCATTAAATATCCCAAAAAGAAAACTAAGTGGAATACGTAAGCTTAACTGACGACTTACTGCTCCAATGGGTTTTAAAATTCCGTCAGGCCAATTCCATCCTGCAGGTACTAACGCTTTGCTTTCTTGTTCGGAAAGACTGAGAAGTGCCCGAAACGTACTTAGCAGACCTGGTTCATGAATTCGTTCTATTTCTTTACCATTCAATTCGTAAGACATGGATTCAAAAAGGAATGTGCCAAAGTTATTTGTCGTGGTAATGCTTCCTATCAAAGCAGCATCCGTGGATTCTTCAAGTTTACCCTCAAGAATTAACTCGGCTTCACTAATATCCATCCATTGATTAAGTTGGTTTAAAACAATTTCTATCTCGTCGCTATTTTTGAATGATTTTGTATATGGGTGATATGTGTGCCACTCTTCACGAGCAATGCTCTCGTCAGATCTTACAGGATTAAAAATTTGCAGTTTTTCGAAGCCGGAAGCCATATTTTTTTGCTAGCGTCTGTAGTAATAAAATATTTCGAAAAGTGAGCTGGTTCTTGTTTGACGGTCGCCGATCAAATAAAACTTGAGCAAAATAATTGTCTGTTCTATATGGTAAGTTAGTACGACATTTACTATTGAATGTTAAGCCCATTTCTTCGTAATTCTAATTTAATCAAAATTTCCTCACCTCGGAAATTAACAGGATTTGAATCTTGATCGATAAGATCCAAACTAATCGTGTCAATGATCTTTTTTGTGACAGGTAGAAAAATAGGATTGTTAGGTTCAATATCTATGCTATAGCCGGGATCAACCGAGGGGCTAAATGCAAAAAGTGTGTGTACTTGCTCGTTTCCGTTGTACGAGTCTGATATAATGTTGCACTCTATTCGAATAGAAAGCACTGGAACAATTCTAACGGGTAAATCTGATTTGTGTAGGATATCGGGTTTATATTTTTTTGATGAAAATCCTAGAAGCTGGCCAATGCTATCTGGGGGTTCAAAGTCCACTTCGTATATGCTTTTTAACTCAACTTTTAGGGTACTAAGATTCGGTTTCAACAAAAATGGAGTACACTGACTGATATCAACTCTATCCTGACATAAGGCTTGCTGAATATATGATTCAATCCCATCAATTTCGTAGCTACCTGTAGGTATTTCTAAACGCCTCTCCCTCACTATTATAGTAAAACTTGTTTCGTCCTGGCTCTATGTTGGGAATGGAATTCCAGGTATTAAGAGAAATCAGTGCAACTGAATATTCGAATCGAGGATCTAGTTGAATGGGAGGAAAAAAAGTTGCTGAATGGCAGCTTGTACGACCCTTTAATGTAAACGTATTAGACATGACTGGTTAAGTAAACCTGAGGTTGCTTATTGTCCACAATTAACAGTATTAAACGTTTGATATTGGTCGATATTATACATTATTTTACAGTTTTTATAATATCTTATTACTTCTAGTGGTGGGACTATAGCAAATCCATCAAAATATACAGCAGTATTGTTTTTTTGTTTCCAAACAGCTACCCAGTGACTTCCACTTTGATCTTTGGTGTTGAAATTAATAATAAGAGCCTCATTAGACCAGTGACGCTTATTTTTTGAGAGAAGCTCGTCTCTCATAAAAACGCCTCTAAAGTGACGTATTTTATGCTGCTTTGCGTATTTTTCCAGGTCAAAATCGGTTAAAGGTCGGCTGGGTAGTTTTATTTGAAGTTTTTTGGTTTTTTTTTTATATATAACCCGTATCCTGATTTGTATTTATGTAGAAATAGGCCGCTACCCCTTTTTCCTACTGCAATGGATTCCATCTGTTTATTATGTCTTTCATCCTCC
Organism: Aspidapion aeneum; assembly: GCA_963576565.1. NCBI lineage: Eukaryota > Metazoa > Arthropoda > Insecta > Coleoptera > Brentidae > Aspidapion > Aspidapion aeneum. The sequence continues at coordinate 72,542,476 of OY755038.1, read as the reverse complement.
TGGAGTTTTTGCCTTGCATTTTTGGCGTCTATAATGGTCTTCGCAATGGAGGCTCCGCCTCCAGAAAGAGCTCCTAATGCAGAAAGGGCACTGTCGAAACAAAAATATAAAATCAAAAAAAATCAATTAGATTAGGTTAGGAATATTTTATAATATTAGAATAGTATTTACCTACAAAGTGGGATCAGGGGAAGAAATCCACCTGTCTTAGGTACGGGAAGAACTCTTGGTAGTTTAATCTTCTTTTTGCCTCCTGCTTGTTTAACTGTCATTCGTGCAATTTTAAGAGCAGCATTAATTTGTTTGCGGTCCGACAGACCTCGACCCTTGTAAACTTTCATTTTCCTTTTCAGAGGTGCTAAAATTTTGGAAGAAAAAGACTTCTTTTTCTCTTTTCGCACTCCCATGCCCAATTTTTGTTTTAGTTTCATTGCTGATGCAACAACAAAGGATGAGGCCTTTTCCCCAAAGCTAGCGTCTCGGGATTTAAAACTTTGCCACGCTTTCTCCTCGAGGATTTTATCTGCTTTGTGTCGGTCTTTTATATCTTTACTTTTAGAATAGGCAATATCGTGATCTTTACAAAAATTATCTAATGGATGAATTCCCACGTCACCTCTAGCCAACCGCTCTTTTAGACGAGTTCCTGAGCCACAGAACCCTAAAAAATAAAATAATCATATTTTTAAAAAGAGGTAACTATAATTAAATAGACTAAAATAAATGTAATTATTAATATCTACCTGTGAGATGGTAGATGTAACTCAAACGGGAGTTTACTGATTGCAGTATTTAATAGATCTTTACCCTTCGAAGGTGTTATTACGATTGATCGTTTACTTGTGTGACTACCTTTTTTTACAAAGCTTGTTATGAGTCAAATTCAAGCTGAGAAGCAAGTGAATGGGGGTATTGAAATAATCAACCTGGATGAATTTCAAGATCATAATAAAGATAAGTTTCAAAAACATGGAGCTCTGTTACCAAGCACGGTTCGGGGTCTGGTTGTTGGACCATCGGGGAGCGGGAAATCAAATGTAGCCATTAGCTTGCTTCTAGATCCCAATGGACTACGGTTTAAAAATGTATTTGTGTATTCAAAAACACTGTACCAGGAAAAGTACCAGCTGTTAGAAAATTTTTTAAAGTCTATTCCGGAAGTTCAGTATGTACCGTATAGTGAAAATGAGGGAATTCCTGATCCTTCAAACGCTCCACCATATTCCATATTCATATTTGACGACATTTCATCGCAAAAGCAAGACATTATTCGAGATTATTTTAGCAGGGGTAGACATTCCAATATAGACTCAATTTATATTGCACAGACTTACACTACCATTGAGAAGAGAAATATAAGGGATAATGCAAATATGCTTATCTTATTCAAAATGGATGAACATAACCTTAAAATGGTTTTTAACGAACACGTCTCTCCCGATATGTCATTTATTCTATTTAAAGAATTATGTAGAAAGTGTTGGAAGAACCCTTTTGATTTTATAGTAATAATAAAAGATTGTGATGTATCTAACGGAAGGTATAGGTTTAAATTTGATGTCTATTTAAAAGTCTAACAGTCAGTCTAGTTCCAACCTTCTTCAGAGAATCATATGTAGCTGTTAAAAACAACACAGCACCGGTTACAAAAAACCCCTTTTTAACGGATTAGGAAGAAAAATCTGTTAAAATCAGCTAATTAAGGGAAATATGACTAAAATAAGTAATAAAGAAAAGCGAATTAAAAAGCGCATAATAGAAGCCACAAATGCTATTAAAAAAAGTACACAGCTCTTAAACTGGGTATTGAGGCAGAAGATGAATCTCTTAAGAAATTTTTTAAGCCTGTTGTTGAACCTATATCAAAAATAACTACAGCTAATTTTGTGTCTTCACTGCCTCCTGTTTCTTCCAAGATACCACCTTCGCCACAATTTTGAAAAAACGCAAGTCATCGCCGAAAACACATACATCTAATCAATATCCTAAATCTTATGAATCTTTTATTCAACCAAGAATGAAAAATGAAAAATTTGACAGATCCACTAGCCGTATTTTGGACTCAACTTTAACAGGCCCCCATTCAATACTACAAACAGAAGATGAAGACGTATTCGAAACGGCTGACGAAGCAAAATCGGAAATCGATTCTCAAAAAGAAGAGGATGCTGAAGAACAACATGAGAAATCATTGGTACAGTTTCAAGATGAATTTAACCGTAGTGCAGTCACCCAGTCAGAATTTTTAGATTATTTCCCTGAGACTACACGCTTTTACTTGGGTAAATACTTTTCACGCAGCCCGGAAATCGATTACAGCCTGTTAAAGTAATAAATTTAGTCTAGGAAACAAATCGGTGGATTTTGATAATAAGGGAAATTTAATTGTTGGAGAAAAAATATTCCCCGCTCCACTGGGAGTACTCGATCTATTATTTTTAAAAAATCCCCCAAGACAAGCAATTTCTTATGCTGACAGAGACACTTTTCAAAAAATTTTGGACTACACCAATGTTTACAGAAGAAATTTTACACCTACAGGTCAGTTAAAAGCAAAAGTGAAAAGTACAATGTTTTTATTAGACCTGCTTCAACATCGTCGATCACCGCCGCTGCCAGTACCTCCTCTCCCAGTGAAGTCTACTTGTCATCACTAACCCGACCCAAACCTCCCATAACAACACGACCGAAAAGTTTGAGAACACGCAGTCGTGATGATATTGATAAGGATAAGAAAAAGGGTGGTTCTTTGTTACAATACACTGACACTAAAAAAGAGTATATTCCATACGGAGACGTGAATGAACTTGTCAACCGCCTACGCACTTTAGACGGATCTCGAGAGGCGGGCAATACAAACACATTGAATGATATTAAGTACATTTTAGAGGAGTTGCAAAGAGTGGGTATTATTGAAATCGAAGACGGTCGCTGAAAATAAAACTTAATTCTAGGATTCTTCATGCAGGATGTAGCATGCAGAATCCCACACGTAGGATTCTACGTGCAGGATCCCTATTGTACCCCTCCACCGCCTCCTGTATCCCATGTCCGTAGAACACCAGCGCACCTAACTAAAAAAATAATTTGTTTTAAGATTATTTGAATTAGTCTTAATAAAAACATGAACAAGTTTGGATCATCTCAGAAACCGCGTCGTGACCCTATAGGGTCAATGGATATTTTTCGAACTCAAAACCCAATACCAAAAACAAAGGAAGGAAACTATGATATGCAAAATCATAAAATTTTTAACTTGTCATCTCCCAATCAAGATAGTGACGCAGTCAACAAAGCTTTTCTTGACCAATGTCTTACCGATATGAAGGATAATATTTTGGCTTCGATAACAAATACCACACTACATTTTGATAAAGAATTTCACGAACATGTTGCCTCTATGGAAAAACAACTGAAGGAGTTAAGAGAATCGCTAAGTAAATTATCTATTTAGTTGTTAGGAAGATGCAGAACAACACACATTCTATACCAAAAATTCAAATCGATAAAAAGTGGCAAAATATTTTATCAAACGAAACGGTCTACCAAGAAGCTCTTACCAGTCGAATAAATAATTTAAATTTTACTTTTCTATATGGAGAAACGAAAGGAACACATAGTCAACGAGTTGCATCGTGGGGCAAGAAAACATTTTCAGCGATTGAAAACAATTGTTAAGGGCTACGATGACCTGTGGCAGGCCGATTTATGCGAGTTTCGTAATATAGCGAAATTTAATCGAAATTTTAAATACGTTTTGGTTGTCATAGACAGTTTTTCAAAATATGTGTGGACCAGGCCTCTTAAAACAAAAAATGGTATCGAAGTTAGCCGTGCAATAGAGTCAATTCTTAAAACATCAGGACGACGCCCTTCAAATCTCTTAACGGATCAAGGTAGCGAATACTATAATACGCAATTTTCTAAAATAATGCAAGCTTACTCAATAAATCACTACCATACGTATAGTGGAATTAAACCAAGTATGTGCGAGAGAGTTATTTGCACTCTGAAACATCGCCTGTACAAGTTGTTTAGTTTAAATGGATCATATAACTGGATAAGCCACTTGAATAAGATAACTAAAAACTACAATCAAACCAAACATTTCTCCATAAATCTTAATCCTGCTGAAGTAACCAAAAAGCATGAAAAAACTCTACTTTCTACTACATTCTCTCGCATTTTACCTACGTTGTTGCCGAGGCGTTCTTTTTATTCAAAAAAAGCAAAATTTCAAGTAGAGGATAAAGTTCGAATTTCAAAATACAAGCATTTATTTGATAAAGGTTACACACCTCAGTGGACTGCGGAATTATTTCAAATTACTGAAATACGAAACACTTATCCCAGAACATACCTTTTAAAAGATATGCAAGGTCATCCAATTAAAGGTTGCTTCTATGAAGAACTACAAAAAGCCAAGTACGATGATGTTCATCTGGTGGAAAAAGTAGTCAGGCGTAAGGGGAAAAAACTATATATTAAATGGTGGGGATTAGATAAAAAATACAATAGTTGGATCGACAAATCTGAGGTGGTATAAGTAAAAAAAGAGAAGAAGGTTATTAGTCAACATGTCTTTCGAATGTGAGGTTCTCGATTTATACTGGAACAAAGTTGATATGTGTCTAAATAAAGTCAAAGAAAAAGTTAAAAGTGAAAAATGTTACTTGCTTCAAATAACCTATTTGTTACCTCAATCTGATATGGGTGTGTCTATAGGAATAAGTACTGTTCGAGATTTTATGGGAGCAATCAAAATTTTTAAACAAGACAAAACTTGTATATCCTTTATCGCTGAAGACTGGACAAGTTTTATCAAGTTTGTTTTACAAGGACTGTATCAAGATTCTACTACATGTGATTGTGTATGTGAACGTGAATTTAAATTCGATGACTACATCATAAGTTATGGAAAATCCATCAACCAATTAAAACTCTGCTATGATGATCAGGTGTTGATTTTTAACAAAAGTGAATTGGATAACCTAATTAAACTAAACCTACTGTTAAAACCTAGACTAGATTATTTAAATAACTTAAATATGAACAATTTTTATTTTTCGTTATTAAGAAGTTTAGCAACATTAAAACATAATTTTTTACCCATAGAGACAGTAATCGAAAATTTTCTTTGTCATGAATTTCCTTTTAATAATGATAATATGATGTGTATGAGAGAGTGCTTCCTGTTTTTTAAGGATAAATTATTACAAGATGTAGAAAGTTTGGATGCAATAAATTAATTATTTTAGAATTTATGTAGTTTTATTATTTCGAATACTATATTTAATTAGGCTGAATCACCCTATATATTAGCGCAAATTTTTGCACTCCTTCCACACAAGAGTGTTTTTTGTTGATACAAATATTGATGATACAATTGCAGTGTGTAGGTGTCGAAACAAGATGCACCAAAACGCAATTTAAACCGAACCTCCATCATTTGAACATCAAAATATTATTAAAACCTTTTAAACTTTAAAAACTTAAGTTATGTCTGAAAGACAAGAACCAAGCGGTAGTGCTACACCCGAAAACAGTGCCAATTTACGTAGAATTCGGGAAATATTTTTGGGAGACGAGCCCTCCACTTCCAGTTCGGTTGTAGTAACTTCTTGGACAAAATGTATCGAATTTTTAAATTTGCCTTATTACAGAAGCTTAAGTAGAGAGTTTCAATCACTTGTGTTCCCCTTTAATTTTCAATATAAAAGATATGGAACCCATTTTGATTCTCGGGGATTACCATGGGAAGAAAATTGTGACGCACTACAGAGGCATGAATGGGTACATAATACAGGTACATCAAATTGTAATATTTATTATCACATTTTAAGCAAGGAGAACAAAGATTGGATATTATGTCCTAAATGCTATTGGGAATTGGTAGATTTGGAGGATATGGACACCTTAAAAATGAAATATAATTTCTGTCGTGTAATAAGGTCCACTTGCATCGACCATTCCATTATCATTGCATCTACTGTTTGTTAGATACAAAATCTGATAAAAGATGTGAATTTGAGTTCTCAAGTCTTCTATGTAATACAATATCGCTATGGAAAATCCAACATTTAATTTAAATTTTTAAAATCATAACGCACACTGTATAGTGAGATGCACAATCACGTCCTCCCCATCCCACAAATATTTTTCTTTAAGCACAAAACAGGCAAGGGCATAGTTGCAATTTGTTAAGTTAAAACCCAAGAAGAATTTTTAAAAATGTGTTGCCCACGCAACAGAGAAAACCAGGTTTACCCAGTTTTTCAGGGACCGGAATTTCCACACCCGGAACCCGATGATGAAAACATTTTATTTGAAATAGACGTTAATGTTGAAAATATAACAGATGTCTTACCAATATTTAATAATAACCAAGAAAATTTTCTTCAAATGATAGAACAGATTATTAATCTATATTTTAGTGAACCTTCACAAAATAATTAACTTTTTTCTATATCAAAAACTTTTTATTAAGCAGATACACCCTTATACCCAATAGAAAAATAAGTGGGAGGAAGACAGATTTTTTTAATTTTTAATAAGACTATAAAGTAAAATTAGTTCAAGTTAAACCATTCAATAGATACAACCGAACAAGAAAAAAAAATGGAAAAAGTTTATGAAGTGGCCTCATGTAGTTTTAAAGAAAAAATTGACGTAGATGAGATGGGAGTAGGGGTCCCCTACAAAATTTGCGCTTTTAAAAAAATTAAAACCCAGTTTGGCAAGAGCATCTTGTGTGAGCTAGAAGAGCGTACATTGTTTTTACCAAAACGATTAAGTGCAGTGCTAACCGATTCTACTTGTGAAGAATTGTTATCAGGTAATGGATGCAGTGTTATTTTTAAAGGAAAAAAAGTAGTACCAGGAGGGACCCCTCAACCAGCAAACACTTTTGAGTTTATTAAAAATTAAACAAATAAAAATGGAAGATATTATCATTAAAACTATTCAAACTTATAATTCTATACATACTCCAGAAGAATATTTACAATTTTTAAAATCTCTTGAGGAGCATATAAATATTTGTATCAAAAGCTTAAAGCATCAAATATTTCAGTTGGAAAAAGACTGCAGTTTAAACACATTATGTCGGTGTTAGAGACTTACAAATTTAGAACTTTTAATAATTTAACTCAATTTAATTTACCAATTGTTGGTGGAGAGCTACCATCAACCAGCACGAGTCACCAGCGTATGCTTCAATGGAAAATTATATCTTCAGCATTCGATTGTCGCATATTGACTGCTCTTATAACCAATCATGGACATTTAGACCCAAAAAATTTTTTGGAAGATTGTAAGACAGTTTTAATTCAAAAGCTGTACGACTTTCCGAAGAAGAAAAAGCAATGTATGAAAGTCAATTTTCGTTCAAATTGCCTTTTTGAAATACCAAGTTCACAGGAGCAAGATTATAAAAGCTTTGGAACATCGAATTATGAAATACTTTTGACTACTGATATAAACTCCATTCTAGACGATATGTAGGAAATTCTCATTAAAAAGGTATGTTATTTTTACTATATTGTATTAGAAAACAAAAACAAACAATTATAGGTATTTTTGTCTCCTTTTTCGATGAATAAGGATTAAAATAAATTTTAGTCCCAGACCCTTTTTTGAGACATAAAAATACCACCTTTAGTCCTTTATATATTTAAAGTAAGCCAGTTTCAATTTAAGATTAAATTTAGAAATTTTTGAAAATTATTTTTGAAATAAAACAAATTTTAATTTTAATATGATTTTTAACTCTATTTTTTCAAAATCTTTTAACTAGGGTTTTTAAAAAACTAAAGGGAATAAAATAGTATATATCCCAAGGGTCTAAAGTGTTTTTTAATCCCAGGTAAATTATAATCTTTTGATTTGGGATTAAAAGTACTTTGAGACCTAAAGTTCATAATACACTATAATATCTAGCAAACTAAATTTATTTTTTGTTGTTGTTGTAGATGGAGGAGTTTTCACACAAAGGATCTGGATGGAGATATTTATCAGTATCACATTTGATAGTTTCAATCAATAAATTTCATCCATTGACTGCTGGCTTTGGAACTTACACCCCGCTTCCTTTATGGTTATGGCGCAAAGGTATAATTAATATAATAAATAATGATAGAAAATGTTTTTTATACTGCTTGTTAGCTCCCGCTAAATTTCGCGGTTGTTTATATATATTTTTAAAAACACACAACTGTATGAAGGACAAAGCGCATTCCGCGTATTTGGACATGCGCACCAACAACCGGTGAGATCCTTGTCAATCGCCTAGAGAAAAAGGCGTGTTAATTTCGTTCTCCAACTATTTCAAATATCTACACCTGAAAGTGCTCGATTTTTGTGTACTGAAACATAGAACTAGAAACTTCAACCCTTCAGCTACGTGGTGACATCATTAGATCCATCAGGGGCCCCTTGGAAGTGGAGAATTTGGCTGCAAAAGTGGTGAGTGCATTTGTCTGATTACCGTTGTGTGCCACCAATATTTTTCCTATGGACGTTTAGATTATTTCGTTATTTCATATCAATATTTATGTTTGTTCGCGCTATCATTAATTAAAATATTTACAGTCCACTGCATTTAGCGTTTTTCTATCCGTGGACTAACATAAAGTGTTCCTTCCGAGCCGAATTATTTTAAATAATAAATCCATACGACGGTATTAATAATTATTTTCACGCAAAGCCAACCAAGGCGGCCGTGAATTTTCGCATCGTAGTGAACGAGAGAAAATCGTGTTCGCACCGAAGGTCGGTGTGGTATGTGCAGGACACGTGTCTGGAGCGTGGTCATTCAGTAAACAAAGCGAGTAGGAATCAAAACAAACAAAACAAAAGTTCAGTGGTGTACCATATCATTTCGATATTTAAAACAATTTTCATCAATTGCGATAAATTAGTGCATATTTTCGACAATTCGTCATTTTTCTATTTCAGAAGCATTAATTTAGCGTTAATTGTATATTTACCGACAATTTCGTCATTTCAAAGGTAAAATCATGTCTGTCAAAAAAGCCGTACAAAAACGCAAGGGTTTTTTATCTGCGATCACCGAGTGTTATGTGTTGTCAAAGACCGCGGAAAAGGATGAAAGAGCGAGAAACGAGTTTCAAGTGAGGTATTCCGATTTGGATGAAACCTTCGATAAATGCATGCTGGCGCATAATGACGTCATTATGTTGATAGACGACACGGACGACGAGGAGTTTAAAACGCAGGATGCGATCCTTTCAGAAGCTCGTAAATATTTTTATGCGTGTAAGGGGGTTTACTCTAAAATATTTCCGGTTGAGGCCCCATCTTTTTCGGGATCATATGTTCGACAAAACGAATCTGAAACTCCAAAACTCAAAGAGTTAGGTATTCCCATATTCCGAGGTGATAAAAAATTATGGCCAAGCTTTTTCGATCTTTTTAATAACATTATAGATCAAAATCAAAGTCTAAGTAACGTTCGAAAACTTCAATATTTATTTTCATATCTCGAGGATGAGCCTTTAAAATTGATATCAGGGATTAGCTTATCTGATCAAAATTATAAAATTGCTTATGACAAATTAGTCAATAGATATCAAAACAAGCGAGACCTCGCAAATGATGCTTTAAGCTCAATTATGAACTCCACCTTAAAAAACGAGTCAGCTAAAGAATTGCGTAATTTAATTGACACCTTTTCTGAATCCCTAGAAATTTTAAAATCACTTAGCTTTGACGTTGACAGTTGGGACTTTATTATTTTTTTCATTTTATTAGAAAAATTGGATATTCCAACGCGTTCAAATTTCGAAATGAGTCACGCCAATTCTAATACCGAAATTCCCACTTTTCAGTCACTTTTTCAATTTCTAGAAAAAAGATGTAAAGTTTTGGAATCACTTCCTCAATCAACAGCACCCAAAAAGGTGCCTATATATCAAAAATCAAATTCTATGCAAAGTCAGTCTGGGCAAAAGCCTACCTATCAAAATTCAAATTCTATGCGAAATCAGTTTGGGCAAAAGCCTACCTATAAATCATCCAATTCGCCTTTTATAGGACTGGCTGGCACCTCAACTAATTCGAGTACGGGAATAAAATGTTTCCGGTGTAATCAAGGTCACGTGCTTTCGAAATGTCAAACATTTCTTGATCTCTCACCTATCGATCGCCTATCTTTCGTCAAACAGAAAAAATTATGTTTAGCGTGTTTTCATCCTCTGCATGATGTAGATACGTGCAAATCAAAATATTCATGCAGGACTTGCAATAGTAAAAGGCACCACACTTTAATTCATATCTTAGAAACTAATCAAGTCTGGAAGCCAAGATACTAGTCCTGTCATTCACACACCACCTGTCAATAATCTTCATGTGTCACTAAATGCCTCAGGACCTTCAGGTACCTTTCTTTTATGCACCGCCATAATAGATGTTATGGACGGTTGCGGAAATTTTCAACCTGTAAGGGCACTGCTTGATTCTGGATCACAGACAGGATTCATCAGTGAAAAGTGTATTCAGCGTCTTAATCTTCCTAGGCGAAGTTACACCACTGAAATGTTCGGATTAAATCAGATGTCTTCTTTCACTTCCAAAGGGCTCGTTCAATGTCACATTAAGCCAAAAGGACAAGTCACTCCTTTACTTAATTTCAAAGCAATTGTTGTTCCACAACTATGTTCCAATATGCCTACATTCTCTTTGAACGATAATCAGTGGAAACACTTGCAAAACCTTAAACTTGCCGACCCATCTTATTTCAAATCTAGACCTGTGGATCTGGTTATTGGTTGCGAGCTATTCGCACAGATATTCAAGGAGGGCAGGGTTCTTGGACAGGTAGGGCAGCCTTCAGCCCTTGAAACTATCTTTGGCTGGGTCGTCATGGGAAAGGTTGACGAAGTAGGTAGTCTTACGGAACGAACCAGTTGTTTTTTAACGAGTCATTCACCTCCTTTAGAGGTCATTCTCCCTAGGTTTTGGGAAATCGAACATTTGCCTAAAAAACAAATCTTATCAAAGGAAGAAAAACAGGCAGAATCAATTTTTACTGCTAGTGTAGTACGGCAACCGAGCGGTAGATTCATGGTAGATCTTCCGTTTAAAGACAAAATAAACCCTGACCTAGGAAATACTTATCCGCAAGCTTATCGTAGATTTTTACTTCTAGAAAATAGATTAATCAAAAATCCTGATCTGTACACTGCCTATTCAAGTTTCATGCAAGACTATATCGATTCTAATCATATGAGTTTAGTTTTATCTAGTCAACCAAAGGTCGACGTGTCGTGTTTTTTAGCACATCATTGCGTACTAAAGCCGGAAAGCTTAAGTACAAAATTAAGGGTAGTCTGGGATTGTTCGGCAGTCACCCCAAAAAATATTAGTCTCAATGACACATTGTTATCTGGACCGAAACTTCAAAAGGATATTGCTTCTTTACTCCTTACGTTTCGTCTTAATCCTATTGCCTACATCGCTGACATCAAACAGATGTTCCGTCAAGTCCTTATCAATCCTTATCACCGTCCTTATCAAAGGATATTGTGGAGGTTTTCTCCACAGGACGCACTTTCAGTGTGGGAACTTTCTACTGTCACTTTTGGCATGACATGCTCACCTTTTCTAGCCATGCGTACCTTAAATGAGCTGGCAGAGAGAGAAAAGGAACGTTTTCCTATGGCTAGTACTGTTCTAAAAACGTCAATCTATATCGACGATATCTTGGGAACTAGCCCTTCGCTTTCTGAAGCTCTCTCCCTTCAAACAGAACTCAGTGATTTGTTGAAGTCGGGAGGATTTGAACTTAAAAAATGGGCAAGCAATTGTCCTGAGTTATTGGCAACATTGCCAGAGTCCGATCGTCAAATGGCTCTCTCTTTCGACAAGGAGGAACCCCACTTTATCAAAGTTTTAGGACTTCAATGGCATCCAAAAAACGACATTTTTTCTTATCAATGCCGAATGAAGGACAAACCCCCAACCAAACGTTCTATTTTATCTATCATAGGCACAATCTTCGATCCCTTAGGTTTTCTTTGTCCCTTGTTGCTACAAGCAAAATTTATTTTGCAACAGTTGTGGATATCGAAAATAGGCTGGGACGAAGAACCAGATTCTTCTAACATCGACTCTTGGAACAAACTTCGTTCTGAATTCCCGCTTCTTTCCAAATTTCAATTACCCCGACAAATCAAACTGTCCAAAACCAATACCTGTCAAATCATCGGCTTCTGTGACGCTTCAATTCGAGGCTACGCAGGCGTCGTATATTTTCGTGTAGAAGAGGAAAACAATATATCTGTTTCTCTCATATCTGCAAAATCTAGGGTCGCGCCTATAAAGTCACAAACTTTGGCTAGGCTAGAACTCCTAGGCGCATTTCTTTTAAGCGAATTAATTGACTTCGTTTTATCTAGCTATGAAGGAAAAATAACTTTTACAAATATCGTTACTTTCTGCGATTCGCAAGTCGTATTGCACTGGCTTTCATCCCCTCCTAATCGCTGGCAAACCTTTGTTGGAAATCGAGTCAGTAGAATCCAATAAATCATTCCCTCAAACTCGTGGCGCTACATTCCTTCTGCTTTGAATGCAGCCGATATTGCGTCACGAGGGGCCACCCCTTCACAGCTCATGTCACATGACATGTGGTGGAACGCACCGTCGTTTTTGTGGTCTCCCGAAAACGAATGGCCCGATTTTCATAAACCAAAAATGCCGATTGATTTCGGAGATATTAATCTGGAGGAAAAGCCAAAAGTCTGTTGCAATGCGATAATTGATGTCAACTTCTTAGATCAGCTTCTTATCAAATATTCCTCTATATCAAAAATTCAACGTATCATTTGTTATGTCCTTCGAATAGTTAACCTTTTTCAAAACCATTCCTATCAAAAACCCACTAAGCCGCCGGACCAAAAAGTTATTTTTGAGAATATTGTTTTTCCTACCACCGGTGAGATGCAAAGTGCGTTACACCTTCTTATCAAACGCGTGCAAGGTTCTTATTTTTCTGAGCTTTTTTCCGCGTTATCTAAGGATCAGTATTCGTTCGATCGCAGTTCATTCATTCATGCATGATAGTACTAACGAGGTCAAAGTCGAAGTTTGTTTTGTTTACAATAAACATCGCGCGCGAAATACCAGTGTTAAAAATCTATATACAATGTGTATTATAAATAATATATCATGTCTAAAGGCAAAAAAAGTGTACCATCGCCTGTGAAACTTGTTTTAAAAATTAGCGAAAAGCCCAAACAAAATCAAGAAAAAATGGATAATGCCGAATTATTTCAGGATAGCCATGCTAGAACACAAAATGAAGAAGTTTTATATAGCGAATGGAAAAAATCCCAAAACGAAAAAAATTCACTTAGTGTACAAGTGGATTATCTCCGAAGTCAACTGGAAAGTATGCAAAAAAAATTTGCAGATTTAGAGACAAAAGTCACTAAAAAAGAAGAGTCTGACATGGACTACATTACTGATGAGGACGATCTGGCAAGAGAAACTGAGTGGATCAGACAAAAAGGAAAAGGTTGGAAAAAACGTCGAATGGATACTTCACTCTCACCACCACAACAAAGCTCGGGCACTGGAGAACCCTCCAATAAAACACAAAATGAAGAACCCCCAACTAAGGTTAAAAAAGCTCCATTACCTCCACCGATTATGGTAAATGGCGTAAATAATTTTAATGATATTTATGAAAAGTTAAATATCATACAAAGAGTTAAAATAAAAGTTTTAAATAACGAAAATATAAAAATAAATGTACAAGACGCAGACAGCTATCGGCTGGTTACTAAAATGCTTAATGAAATAAAGCATCAATGGCACTCATACGAAAACAAACAAATAAGGCCAATTAGAGTAATAGCGAATAGGCTACACTTCTTATGTGACCCACAAAAAATTGTAGCTGATCTACAAAAAAAAGGTTTTAAGGCACTGGAGGCCAGCAACAAACTTAAATGGAGAACAAGACAACCTCTTAACATGTTTATGCTCACATTTAGCCACGATGAAGATATCAACAAAATTTTTGAAATTTCCAGTATCCTTGGGATTGAAGTGGAAATAAAAGCACTAAAAACCTCAAAGTTAGTCCCTCAATGCAAAAGATGCCAATCTTATGGACACACGCAAAAATATTGCGCTAAAGAACCACGTTGCGTAAAATGCACGGGGAAACATCTTACTGTAGAATGCCCCAAACCAAAAGAATCTGAGCCAAAATGCATCCACTGTGGAGGCAAGCATCCTGCTAACTACAGAGGATGCCTTGTTGCTAAGGAAATACAAAAATTGAAAAATAAACCTAAGAAACCGAATTTCATACCAAACGTGAGTACAAATAGACAAAACCAACAGACAAGAAACACAGTCACACAAAACTCTGTGACAAGGACATACAGCCAAGTAGCAGCCACAGCTACTATACCTGATATTAATATCAGTAGTCAAAATACTATGGAACAAACACTACAATTAATTTTGGAGAAATTGAACAAACTTGATGAGCGATTAACTAAACTAGAAAGTAGCAATAACGGAGCTACCAATATGCCTCAAAATGGTCAGTAATCTTAGAATCCTAGCTTGGAATGCCAATGGTCTCTTGCAACATCAGCAAGACTTGCAAGTTATTCTAGACATAGAAAAAATTGACGTCTGTCTTGTGTCAGAAACGCATTTCACTAACCAGTCTCACATTAAATTTAAAGGTTATAAAGTGTATCATACAACTCACCCTAGCAATACTGCACATGGGGAAAGTGCTGTAATAATTAAAGAAAATATATCACACTATGAGGAGATGGGATATAAAACCATAGAGATTCAAGCTACATTAGTAAGTGTAAAAACCAAAACATATACATTAGTCATAAGTGCTGTCTATATACCACCAAGGCACTTACTAAAGAAAAATCAATATCTTAATTTTCTCAGAAAATTAGGAAACCGTTTTATAATTGGAGGTGACTTTAATGCAAAAAATACCTACTGGGGATCTAGACTGACGAATTCTAAAGGAAAAGAACTTTTGCAAGCTATTAGTGAATATCAATGTGAGCCGATATCAACTGGTAAGCCCACATACTATCCAACAGATCCAGGAAAAATTCCAGATCTAATTGATTTTTTATAGTAAAAAATATCTTTAAGTTTTGTAGATATAGAAGAAAGTTTTGATTTACACTCAGATCATTCACCTATTATTCTAACTCTTAGTAAAAACATAATAAAGAAAGAAGCAAATATCTCACTAGTTAATAAACTGACTGACTGGATTAGTTTTAAACAAAGTCTGTCAGAAAAAATAAACCTATCAGTACCATTGCAAACGCCAGAACAAATCGATAAAGAAGTTGATTATTTTGTTACAAATATTCAACAAGCAGCTTGGGAAAACAGTCCAAAACCAAAGAGAATTTTTAAGGGAAAAAACTATCCAAAGGAAATTAGAGACCTTATATTGGAAAAAAGGAAACTAAGAAGAAAGTGGCAACAAAGCCGTGATCCTCGGGACAAAACAAATCTCAACAACATGACGCAGCGCATTAGGCGAGAAATTCTAGTAATAAAAAATGAATCTATTAACCATTTTCTTAATGAACTTACAGATGATAAAAATACCGACTATTCCCTTTGGAAAGCAACCAAAGATTTTAAAAGACCAATTATCCAAATTCCACCCATACGAAAATCTAACAACCAGTGGGCAAGGAGTAACGAAGAAAAAGCAGATATTTTTGCAAGTCATTTAGAAAAAACATTTCAGCCCCACGAAGCACCAGATGAACACTTTCATTTAAATGAACCCCATCAAATCGAGGACCATATTAAGCTTACATCACCAAAAGAAATATTAACAGAAATCAAAAATATTAATTCGAAAAAAGCCCCAGGGTATGATCTTATTAACGGGGTAGTCATAAAACAACTCCCCAGAAAAGCTATCGTAAAACTATGCAACCTAATTAATGCGTCTTTTAGGCTTAGGTATGTACCTAAACTGTGGAAAGTTGCAGAAGTTATCATGATTCCAAAACCGGGAAAACCACTCCATGACGTGTCATCTTACAGGCCAATATCTTTGCTGCCAAAAAATTATTGCTTAAAAGAATAAAACCCATCATAGAAAGACAAGAAATTATTCCATCTCATCAATTTGGTTTTCGAGACAAGCATTCCACGATAGATCAAGTACACAGAATTACTAATATAATAGAAAAAGCACTAGAAGAGGGAAAAGTTTGTTCTGCAGTTTTTCTAGATGTAGCACAAGCATTTCATACATATCTGATAGACATTTTAGAGTAAAACAGGAAGACTCATACTCAAATTTAAGAGAAATTCAAGCAGGCGTGCCCCAGGGTAGCGTACTAGGCCCTTATCTATACTTATTATTCACTTGTGATATCCCAAAGCCAGAAAATTGTCACTTAGCAACATTTGCCGATGATACTGGTTTATTGACGGTAGAAAAATCTATTGAAAAATGCATAGAAAAACTTCAGGATGCAGTCACCCAAATTCACAGTTGGACCACAAAGTGGCGAATAAAATTAAATGAAACCAAATCAATTCATGTTGATTTTACAAACAAAAATATAAATCACATACAAATAACAATTAACAACATTCCAGTACCATATTCGAATCAGGCAAAATATCTAGGTATGACACTTGATGCCAAATTGCGCTGGAAAGCACATGTTAAGAAAAAAAAAGAAGAACTTGAGATAAGGTATAGAAAAATGAACTGGCTAATTGGAAGGAAGTCCAATTTAACAATTCATAATAAGTTACTGCTTTATAGACAAATACTGAAACCAGTATGGACATATGGTATTCAACTATGGGGTTGTGCTAAAGAGAGTAACATTCTAGTTGTACAGAGATTTCAAAATAAAGTATTAAGAAACATTGTGAATGCACCTTGGTACGTTCGAAATAGTGACCTTCATCGAGATCTAAAAATCGAAACTGTAGCAGAGACTATAAAAAAGTACGCAAAAAGTCATGAAGATAGACTCCATCGGCATGTGAATGTGGAAGCAATTCAGCTTCTAGACAATACTATGCTAGTTCGACGACTAAAAAGAGTGAAGCCGTTTGAGCTAGTAAACTAAGTGAATTACACATAAAACAAAATAATGCTATAAACACAACACAATTGTGAGTTACAGACTAAACAAAGCGGGGAGAACTGTTGAGTGAACCCTAAGTTTAAATCTGACTTTTCTAGTAAATTAAGTTAAAACAAAATTGCTAATTAGTCTTACTGACTAGATTGTAATAAAAAAAAACACAGTGTGTTTGACAAATAAAAAATAAAAAAAAAAATCTAAGGATAAACCAATACCGAAACCTTTGCGAAAACTTTCACCTTTTCTTGATGATAATAATATCATTAGAGTCGGTGGCAGATTACAAAAATCTGACCTTTTGTCTTATTCTGCAAAACACCCCGTCTTACTTTCGAGTGACCATCGTTTAACTACTCTTCTTATCGAGTCCGCTCATCGACAATATCTTCATCCTGGGTTTAAAACATTACATAATCTGCTTTTACAGCAATTTTGGATATTATCTGCCAGACGGGCAATTCAAAGAACCATATCCAAGTGCTTGCAATGTTTTAGAATCAACCCTAATCCCTATAGACCGCCCATAATGAGTTCACTTCCCGCTCATCGAATCAATCAACTAAAACCTTTTTCGAGTGTAGCTATCGACTTTTGTGGACCTTTCTTTGTGATTCCTCATCGTTACCGTGGTTGTAAAGCTTTCAAATCGTATGTCTGTGTGTTTGTCTGTACGGCCACACATTGCTTGCATTTGGAATTAACCATGGAACTGTCCACCGAAGGGTTCGTAGGTGCATTCCATCGATTCATTTCCAGACGCGGAAGCGTGACGCAATGCTGGTCAGATCAAGGCAGTAATTTTATAGGGTTTCGTAACCAATTACTGGATTACGCAAGAAGTGCTGCCACCAGACTTTCTATTCGTTGGCATCTGGGACCTCCTCTCAGTCCACATTTCTATGGCCTGGCAGAAGCTGGCGTTAAAAGTTTTAAAACTCACTTTGTACGAGTTGTCGGCGACCAGAAGTTGTCTATCATGGAGATGTCCACCCTTACCTGTCGCATAGAAGCCGTACTGAATAGTCGCCCTTTATCTTCTGCCTCTTCAGACCCACACGATCTTCAACCTCTTACCCCTGGGCATTTTTTGACACTTGAACCCCTTAATTCAGAAATTCCGGAGTCAGATTTGTCCGAGGTTCCCCTAAATCGGCTCTCGAGATGGCAACTAATCCAAAAACTACATAATGATTTTTGGAAACGGTATTCTATAGAGTATTTGCATACGCTACAACAGCGACACAAGTGGACTGATTTGTCCCCAAATATCAAATTAAATGATTTGGTTATCATAACAAGTGATCACATTCAATCGCCTTTGAAATGGCCGGTCGGTCGGGTCATCGAACTGCATCCCGGCGGGGACGGTCAGGTGCGTGTTGCGACGGTACAAACGGTTACCGGTGTTTATAGGCGGCCAGTTGTAAAACTGTGCCTCTTGCCAAATTAAAAGTAATTTTAATTTTCTACCTTTTACCGGGTATAACAATAGGTTTTTTTATTTTTAATTTTTTTTTGAATTTTTTGTTTGTTCGTTTTGCCTTTTTTCGGGATTTCGTTATATCTAAATAAACTTACGATACTTATCTGTTTTCATTCATTTATATTTATCGGTCGATTCTTTTTCTTATATCTATATCTGTCCGGTTGAGATTCTAAATTTGTGTGTTTTGGAGGGCAGTTATGTTAGCTCCCGTTAAATTTCGCGGTTGTTTATATATATTTTTAAAAACACACAACTGTATGAAGGACAAAGCGCATTCCGCGTATTTGGACGTGCGCACCAACAACCGGTGAGATCCTTGTCAATCGCCTAGAGAAAAAGGCGTGTTAATTTCGTTCTCCAACTATTTCAAATATCTACACCTGAAAGTGCTCGATTTTTGTGTACTGAAACATAGAACTAGAAACTTCAACCCTTCAGCTACGTGGTGGCATCATTAGATCCATCAGGGGCCCCTTGGAAGTGGAGAATTTGGCTGCAAAAGTGGTGAGTGCATTTGTCTGATTACCGTTGTGTGCCACCAATATTTTTCCTATGGACGTTTAGATTATTTCGTAATTTCATATCAATATTTATGTTTGTTCGCGCTATCATTAATTAAAATATTTACAGTCCACTGCATTTAGCGTTTTTCTATCCGTGGACTAACACTGCTTACTTGCGTTTTTTTATCCTGTTTCAAAAAATAAAGTTAATCCGGATTCATATCCTCAAGATCCTTATCAAATATTTAACTTAAAAGGTTTTGAAATGCCAATAAAACTTTCAAATATTTCGAAATTTGAACAACTAAACAATACTATTTCAATTAATGTCTTTGGTATAGACACAAAAAATAGAACTCTTAGTGGGCCTCTTTATCACACTAAATCTTAAAAAAAGCAACATAAAAATTTGTTGTACCTAAATAAGAATCGAACTTGTGGTCATTACTGCTTAATTACTGATTTGGCCAAAATTGTTGTTACACAAGTGACTAAAAGCAAAAACAAAATACATGTATGTGATGTCTAAATCACTTTTCTTCGGAGGAAAAATTTAAGAGCCATATTGAAAATTGTTCTCTTTTTTCCCCACAAAAAATAATTGTACCTGAAATTACCAACGCTGTTCTTAAATTTAATTCGTTTAAGGCTCTTATTATGAAGCCATTTGTCATCTATTGCGACTTCGAATGCTTTACTAAGAAAATAAGTACGTGTATACCTGATCCCACAAATTCTTTTCAAAATATTTACGAAAAACATGAGGCATACAGTGTGGCATATAAAATAGTGTGTACTTTTGACGAAAAATTAAATAAATTTAACTTGTATAGAGGAGAAAAACCTGCAAAGTGGTTTATAGAACAACTAAAAAAGGAAAGCGCTCAGATTTCAATTATATTAAAACAAAAATTTATGGATAACAACATATGTGAAAATTCTGCCTTTAACTTTTCTGAAATTAAATTATGTCCGAGTTGTAATGAATGTTTCTCTTAAAAAAATCCAAAAGTTTTACATCATGACCACTATACAGGTAAATTTATACATTTTTTGTGTAAAGAGTGTAATATTCAAATTCAGACAGACAACAAGATTCCTGTGTTTTTCCATAATCTTAAATACGACTCAAAATTCAATATTTTACCTCTTAATCATGAAGACTATATTTCATTTTCTCTATACTTAGGCGATCTGAAACTAGTATTTTTGGATTCATTTCGATTTTTGGCCACATTCCTAGAGACTCTTATAAAAAATCTTGATTTAAAAAATTTTTCCTCTTTAAAGGAACACTTTTCAAATGAAGAAGAACTAAAGTTGATTGTAAGGAAAGGTGTTTTTCCTTACGAATTTGTGGATAGCTGGGAAAAACTAAATATTACCATGCTTCCACCAAAATTATGTTTTTTTAACACCTTAAAAGAAGAATTTATTTCAGATAATGACTATATTCATGCTATTAAAGTCTGGGATGTTTTCAATGTTAAAACTTTAGGTGAATACAGCGATATTTACCTGAAAAGTGACGTCATTTTTCTTGCGTTGACATTTCAATCTTTCCGCGAGATGACGCTTAAGTATTATGGATTAGATGCTGCTGCATTTTATACTCTCCCAGGTTTACCTTGGTCTGCAGCATTACTTTTTTCAAAAATCCGATTAGAACTTTTAGCAGACATAGATCAAATTTTGTTTTTGGAAAAAGGTATTAGAGGAGGAATAACACAATCATGCACCCGATATAGCAAATGTAACAACCGTTTTTTTCCGTGTACCTATGATAATTCTAAGCCTGAGGTGTATTTAGCCTATTGGGATCTTAATAATCTTTATGGATTTTGTCAAGCAAAGGCTCTACCCTATAAAGATTTTGTTTGGGTAAATCAACAGAAAATTGATAATATTTTTTATGTATTTCAGAAAAAACCCCTCTCTAATAAGCTCTTGACTCTCTACGGTAAAGATAGTAACACGGGGATAATTTTAGAGGTTGATTTGGAATATCCTGACTATCTCCATGATAAACATAAATTTTTACCATTCTGTCCTTTAAAAGGGACCCCACCGTCGGGTAAATATCCAAAACTGCTTTGCACTTTAAATAATAAAGTTAAATATGTGATTCATTTTGAAAATCTTTATCAATGTATCAAAGGATTGGTTCTTAAAAAAATTCACAGAATTTTACAGTTTAGTCAAAAAGCCTGGTTAAAATCCTTTATTGATTTCAACACTGATATGCGAATGAAAGCAAAAAATGATTTTGAAAAAGATTTTTTTAAGATGATAATAAATGCAAATTTTGGGAAAACAATTGAACGTGATAGAAAAAAAAAGAAAAATTGTCTTGGCCAACTCTTGGAATTCTGCTCGTAAACTTATTTCAAGACCTGAATTTAAAAATCTTGTTATATTCAATGAAAATATAGTTTCTGTTGAATTACATAAAACTGAAAATATTTTTAATAAACCATTCCATGTAGGTTTTTCAATTTTAGATCTATGTAAAACTGTTTTATATGATTTTTGCTATGGGTATATTCAAAATAACATTACTCCTTATTTTGATGTAAAAAAAAATTACATGGACACTGTTGCATATGTACTAGAATTTACATCAAAAAAGGATAATTCTCTTACAATTTATGATATAATTAAAAGAGATGCAAATAGTTACTTTGATGAATAAATAACAATTTTGGAATACATCATGTTAATAAAAAAGTTCCAGGAAAAATGAAGGATGAACTGAAGGAAAAAATTTTAACAGAATTTATTTCCTTAAGAGCAAAGGTATATTCATACTTGGTGAATGGTAAAGAATCATTATCAAAAATTAAAGGGGTGGGAAAGTCTTCAACTCGAAATGTGACCTTTGACGATTTTTCTAAGTGTCTGTTTGAGAACAGAACCAAACATGTTAAATTTAATACCATCCAAAGCAAATCGTGTGTTAATTATTCTTTATCAATTAACAAAATTGCTCTGAATTATTCAGATGATAAACGTTTTATATTGCCAAATATGATTGATACGTTGCCTTGGGGACATTATTCAATAATGGAAACTTAAATTTTTCCTAGTTTGCCTGCATTTGCTATTTTTTACGTATTTTATAAGTATGTAACTGTGTTCTTCCTGTTAAAGACATAATTTTAAGGGTTTAATAATATAAGTTTAAAAGGTTTTAATAATATTTTGATGTTCCTCAGAAGTTTTTTTTTGTTGTAAAAATGTTTATATTTTTACTTGTTTTAAAATAATAAATAACCAACTTATATTTTGCTTAAATTTGTATTTTTATTTCTCAAGGTATAGTTTATGCAATCTCAGTTGAATCACCGCGGCAAGAATGTCAAAGACACCGACAAAGCAGTCGGCGCCTTTGACATTTTTTCCTCGGTGATTTCACTGAGATTGCATAAATTTTACCTACCTATTACACATCAATAAAACAAATTAAATTATTTAATATTTTAGCTCCTTTATTCTTAATATTGTAGACCTAAGTAACAACGCGTACTTTTTGTTTTATTGATCTTGAACTAATTTTTCTTAAGAAACATGTTGTTTTTCTCAAGAAACAGTATTTTATTTCTACCAAATATTTTTAAAAAGGAAGTTTTATTGTACATTTGCTATTAATAATACTCTTAAAATTTTTTCATTATGTTTTATAAAATTTTCTTCTTAAAAATGTTGGGTTGATTTGAAAGGTACCTAAAAAAGGTATAGAAACAGCGAGCAAACAACATTAAAAAAAAAAAAAAATATTCTTTAAAATATTTAATTTATTTTTTTAAATTATTAAGATATCTTAAAATTAAAATTATTCTTTCATAAGAGATGGGAGGATTTCTTAATTTAATAAATTCTTCCTTCTTCAGGTTGAAGATGTTTCTCACGCATTTCTTCAAGAATTTTTTTTCGTAGATGTGTCTGATACTTTAAAAGATACTCGCAATCAATAAGCCATTCATGTTCTCGCACAAATTTTTCAGACATTTTTTGATAACGACATAAGAAAGGCCAATAGAGTTCACTTTTAAACATATGCATAAAATCTTCGGATAAGTTTTTCTGATATCTTGAGACATTAGGCCAGTGCATTCTATTAAGAAATGTTGCCATGAATATTTCCGATAACCTATGTTTTCGACACACGATTTCCCAATTAATTTGTTCACAAAACCATCCTATAAATTGCTCGCTAATTACAGGTGATTCCGAAATTTCATCCCAAATTTTCTTAACACAATCTTTGTTCTCGAGAATCATCTTACTTTCTTCTTATTGTTGATACTGCTCGCTTGAGTGCTCTATCTTAACTAATTTACCCAAAAATTACAAATTTGATCTAGAAAATACATCCCTCAAGCAGGCTCCTACATCCAGGACCCCCACCAGCGTGCTGGACGCCCGCACCCGCCATCTGGTAGCCGGGGCGTCGAGTCTGCTGGGGTCAGAATTTTACACCACACGCTAGTTTGGAAACAGTCCCACAGCCCAACTTGTCTCTCTCT
Source organism: Aspidapion aeneum (assembly GCA_963576565.1). Classification (NCBI taxonomy): domain Eukaryota; kingdom Metazoa; phylum Arthropoda; class Insecta; order Coleoptera; family Brentidae; genus Aspidapion; species Aspidapion aeneum. The sequence continues at coordinate 72,518,805 of OY755038.1, read as the reverse complement.
CTCTCTCTCTCCCGCTCTCTCGTTCGCGCTCTCTCGCTCGCGCGCTCTATCTTTCTCTCTTTCTCACTCTCTCTCTCTCTTTCTCACTCTCTCTCTATCTCTCTCTCTCTCTCTCTTGCCATCATCTAAGCTCCACCTACTTTCATACAAACCTTCTCATTGGTTCAAATCATCAGAGGCAGCACCCGAAACTAACGACCGGAAGTGCCATAAGAAATACGTGGTATAGATAAGCGATCTCCCCTATTTATACCCTACTTTCATCCGCATTTCAATGCCCAATTTCTTAATAGCGATACTCTATTAAAAATGAAATTACTGTAGTCCGGCTCTGGGATCAGCGCCATATTGGTGCCAGGATAGGCTTTGCCTAGTGCAACCACTTTTGCTAGGCAGATCGAATTGATGCAGCGCATCTTCCCTATCAAGGTTTAATAGGGGCAAGGTGTCATGCCTGTTTTCAAAACGGTTTCACTTCCGCGAATAGCATTTCATAGGTAATTGTAAACATAATACAGGCCCGTACTATATAATTTAATATATTTTTATTAGTATTACAGGTAGGTATAAATTATAAAAAATAAGACTCATATATACAAGGTGCCCCAGAACTATAAAATAAAACTAGATTCCTTGGATCAAAATATTACGATTTGGCTTCACTTGTTTTAGTCCAAAAGTTCATATTAATCGAGATACTTTATTTTTTTATTTCGTTTTTTCACTAATCAATATCTTTGCAAAGAAAATTTGGGTTTTTTGGGATGAGCAACTCGTTTTCGGTAAAAAATAATTGTACATTATACAGGGTGTTCTATGGGTTATTATATATAAAAATCACAGTTTTTATTTAGAATGTGATTTTTCCCTTCGTTTTTATATTAAAAAGTTATACTTTTTTGCTTGGAGCAACGGCTGTCGAGATTTTTGCATTTAAAGTTTTTATTGCATGGGTAATAATTTTGTGACATGTTCAATTCACGTCTACTTCCCTTAATAACTTTTTACAAATGAACATTAAAAAAAAGAATTGGGTAGAAATTTTTTTGTGACAAGCGATTGATTTCAGTAAAAATGTTGGTGTAAATTGTACAGGGTGTTTTCTGGGTTGCTAGCATTACATTGTGCTTTGGTGTATAGCAGTTTATTTTAAATACTATTTTTCCCATTATTTTTATGTAAAAAAGTTAAAATGCTTAAATATCACCCCGAGCAACGGTTTCCAAGATATTTACATATAAAGTTTTTATTGCATGGGTCAAAATTTTGTTGTTTCACCTATTATTTTCTTTAATAACTCTTTACCCATGCAATAAAAACTTTAAATGCAAAAATCTCGAAAACTGTTGTTCTGAGCGACATGAAAATAGTATAACTTTTTTACATAAAAATGAGCAAAATCAACTTTTAAATAAAAAAATGTATATACCAAGGCACAAAAAAGTTAAACCGATTTTAATGTAATGGTAGTAATCCAGAGAACACCCTGTACAATATACACCAAATTTTTTATCAAAGTCGAATAGCGGATTCAGAAGTGCTTTTCCTGTGTTGGTAATGGCTATATTAACTTTATTTTTCTTATTTAATTGTCTTGTTTCAGTATATTCCATTTTGTAACAAAGCAAATTGTCTTCATATAAGTATAATTTTGCTTCCAGAGAAAACGGTGCCTTAGATGTATTCAGTTCTAATTTATAAGAAAACAATTTCTGTTTTACATTAAAATAAGAGGCAAGACATTTTTTGTGCTATATCAAGAAAATACTCTCTTAGTGAATAGGAAAGCACAAATTATTTTACTTCAAAGCAATTTGCTTCGATGTAAGACAATTTTTTTACCGTGCATCCCTTCATTTAATAAATGCGTAATTTTTTAAAAGCGATGCACTATTAAACAAAATTCCTGTAGTCCGGCTCTGGGATCAGCGCCACATTGGTGCCAGGATAGGCTCCGCCTAGTGCAACCACTTTTGCTAGGCAGATCGAATTGAAGCAGCGGCTCTTTCTTATTCAACCTTGTTGTTCCCTATTCAATGTAACTCTGATCACAGTGTAGGAATCTACACGGTGGTACTACCTACCATGCCTAGAAAACATAATGCAATTTGACAGGTCGTTAGGTTAAACTTCTCACTAAGCTCAAAAGAGGCGCTGCGGTAGCGCGTTTGTTCCTTATTCTATTTTTTTTGAGATTTATCTGTGGTTTGGATTTTCCGTCCCCCTTTTATTCAGGTAGAAAAAGCTCTTCCACCGCGTTTTATTTCGGGTTTAGTTTATCTATCTTTTTGGCTTATGTAGGTAATCTTTGCTGCTGTGACGCATTAAAATTAAATTTTGTTATATTTGTAACTTTTGCATTTTTAAATATAAAACAAAGAGAATTTCTAGTTGCTTTCCTGGGTGAAGTGTCTAAATTTCAGACGAGTATAAGATGCATAGTTTTCCGAGAAATTTTAAGGTAATTTTTCTTATTTTCTCATTTGAGGTTAGATTGGCATTTGATAAAATTTGTATTGGTAGTGTCTTTTTACCTTCTTATCGCTTATTTTACGGAACTCTGAATACAGGTTTCCAATGCCTGGTAGGTGCCTATATCTATCTCTTTCTTTTGATATTAAGTAAAAAGGAGACACATACAAAATTAACACTAAATTTGTGCTTAATTGATGGGTACACGAGGGATTATCCAGCAGCGTAATGTACTTTGAATAAATTTATTCCTTAATTTTAAATCTTTATCTTACCATAATCTAGTACCTATGATTAACGTGGTTATAAGTTGATTTTTTTTATTGTTTTCAGCTTTTGGATGATATGTGCGACCACTGATAAGCTATGTATATACTGCTTTGAAACATACCCTACACAAGAACCAAGGCGAGGAGGTACTTTTAGATCACGTCAGGTTTTTGTCAAACGTAAAAAGTAGACATTTAAGAATGATTCTCTTCACGAACAACTGTTTCATTATTTACTCACTCATCACTCACCAGAAATGTTAAAAGCAAATTTAAATATACCAGATAGTGTTTGGTTTTTCATTATATTTTATTTTACCAATCAATTAGCCTGTGTATTATTTCATATATAGTTGGTCGTTAATTTAGTTTTTATTTGTAGCTTTTTTATAACAATAAAATCTCATTTAAAAAATGTCTTATTTATTGCACTTTATAAATCATTTTCAATCTGTTTATATCCAATAAAGACATTGTCACCAGTATTTATTAAGACCTTAAGACTTAGCATTGTAGACCGGGTTTAAGTATCAAGTCTATAGACTTGATACCGACCGGTTTAAGTGTATTTTTTTAATACTCACAGGTCAAATAACTGCAAAGATTCGGTTCTCCCCAATGTGCAATATGATAGTAAGCATTTCTCAGTGAGTTTCATCTCATATAAATTCAAATTAACTTTAGAAATAAAAAAAACCACATAAAAATTTTGTAACGAAATGTCATTTTTTGGAAATTTAGTCCGCGCAGTCATAGGATTCCCGTTAAAAATAGTCTCAAATTATAGTACCACCCCTGAGGGGTGGTTTAAAGTCTGCAAAATAATATACTAACTACATTTTCGTGTAAATCTTTTACAAAATTTTTCCAATCAAAATAACGAGTAAATAACTGAAAACTATTTATAAACATACATTAATAACAAAATGCCAAGCAATTTAAAATCTCACTGCATTTGCATAGGTTTAGTCCGCGAATTTATCAGTGCACGTTAATAGAGTGAACTCACAAATTATTTTTTTGGCGACCGTTCGTTAATTATATTAAATTACGATTGAAGTCGTTACATAAATAATAATCTACTTTCCTTGGAAATAACATTTTTAGTTAGTTAACTTAAACCTTATTTTTAAGTATATTGCTACAAAATTTATTTAAACAATTTCAATCTTAAAAAAGAAGTATAACTTTGAACTGGTTAAAATAAAAATTATCTTTTAATAATTTTTAAATTTTTCAAAAATTATTTCACAGTATTTTTTAATTTATTATATTCGCTTAATCCTTTGTTAAAAATAATAGATTAACGCACTATTAATTTACATTTCGCTATCATTTAGCATTTGCAATTTTGTTCCGATCTTTATAACTTAACCTTGAAAAGTTGAATAAAATATGTGAAAAACCCATGTATATGAGTTTGACATCTTTCAGTTCAATGGGTAGCACAAGGCCCGTGGAGACACCGTCAAATAAAAGGGAGGGGAGGGTAATGGGGGTAATTAATAATTAATTTTTTTTTGCAGGACCCAGTGGCGTGTCGTATAGGGAAGCAGGGGGGGGCGAACGCCCCCCCCCACCCCTCCCCCCCGCTCCTCTGCGCTTGGCGTTCTTTGAGAAAAAAATAGAATTAATAGTGTTATTATTTTTTAAAAAATGTTTGTAACTTATTTGACTCCCATACCTATATTTGCGCCCATTAAGGTCCCCCCCCCCCGCTACTGGCAGGACATTAACATGTGTTTTTATATCTTTAAGGTTATGTTAAAGTAGCATCGCCCACTTCCAGAAATGCTAGAGAGTTGAGCTTTGGCAGACTGATAGGAACTATGATAAAACTATAGGAAAAAATTAAAACACCCCAAAATTCTAATTTACTTCCCTCCCCTATAAATGTAAAGAAGTAAAAGTAACATTGCCTACTTCCAGACATGCTAGAGCGCTGAGCTTTGGAAGACCGATAGTAACTATGATAAAGTTATAAAAAAGAATTACAACACCCCAAAATTCTAATTTACTTCCTTCCCCTATAAATGTAAAGTTATGTAAAAGTAACACTATCCACTTCCAGAAACGCTAGAGAGCTGAACTTTTTAAGACTGAAAGACAACATGATAAAACTATATGAAAATATTTTAAAATAGCAACATTTTAATTTACTTCCCTCTCCTATAAATGTAAATTTATATAAAACTAACATTGCCCACTTCCAGAAACGCTAGAGAGCTGAGCATTGTAATGCTGATAGAAATTATGATAAAACCATGGGAAAAAATTTTAAAAGTCCAATATTTTCATTTACTCTCCTCCCCTATAAATGTAAAGTTATGTAAAAGTAACATTACCCACTTCCAGAAGCGCTAGAGAGCTGAGCATTGGAAGCCTGATAGGAACTATGATAAAACTATAGGACCAAATTTAAAAAATTTATTTTCCTCCCCTATACATGTAAAGTTATGTAAAAGTAACATTGTGCACTTTCAGAAACGCTAGAGAGCTGAGTTTTGGAAGGCTGATAGGAACTACGATAAAACCATGGAAAAAAATTAAAAAACCTCAAAAATTTAAGTAAGGCATTGCAAAAGTTTTGAACAATATTCCGCATATTTTACTACTTTAAATAAATTATCCAATTCCTTTAAAAAAGAAGTGAAATCATAACAAAAACATTTCATGTAAAAAAAAGCCAAGTACGCGAAAATGGCATTCTGTAAAAAGAATTGAGATAAAAGTAAAGCCAAGTTCTCCAATAGAAATTTCAAAATGAAAGGTTCTTACTAGTTTGAAAATATTTCTCTAAAGTTGTCTATTACGGCTGTAAATGACTCTTAGGCACCGAGCTAAATTGAACACAAAGAAGTTTGGCTGTAATAGCAAAGTTTAAGAAACATTTACAAAATAGTAAGAACCTTTCATTTTGAAATTTGTATTGGAGAACTTGGCTTTACTTTTATCTCAATACTTTTTACTTAATGCAATTTTCGCGTACTTGGCTTTTTTTTACATGAAATGTTCTTGTTATGATATGTAGTTGTATAGATATATCTAATGTCGGTCGCGTTTCTATGACCGTTCGGCGATATTACGCGCTGTGAGAAGCCAGCGTGGGAAAGGCGCAGTTCGAGCTAGCTTGTGAAGGCGCGAGCGGGAGCGGCTCGCGATATGGCGCACGTGAGAAGCCAAGCTTCGACGTCCCAATTTTTTTTTTGATAAAAATAATATACTTTTTCTTATTACTTTCCCAGCCCGCACAGCAATGGCTAGAGAAAGTATTGTTTTCGACGAAATTTTTATTTTTAGCTTACCGAAAATGTGTTATTTGGGTGTATTTTGACCTACCGTAGCAGTATCGTCGTGATGTCTGTGTGTGTGTGTGTGTGTGTATTTATGTAACTCTGTCCGTAATAGCTCCTAAACCGGCCAACCGATTGGCATGAAATTTTTAGGTAAAATATTATTCGATACTGTAACCAGCTGATTAAATTGTGGTCGAAATTCGTTAATGCTGATGGCAGTTTTTTGACAGTTAAAAAGTTTTAAAATTAAAAAAAATTGTATAACCAAAAACTTGGTAGGAGCTTTCGTATCAGACATATTTACAAAAAACTGTTGTTAAGGTTCATATAGCATGGAGTTTACTTGGAGTGTGGTCATGGTTTAGGAAGGTATCAGATCCGTCATGGATCCATTTATTTTTTTTTGCGCAAGGTTAAAATTAAACACTCTGTACTTACCAGATACCTATTCACTTAGCTATTGGTACATTTCTCAACATCTTTGTCCCGTACTACCAATTTTTTGAACGGTCCCAAAACAGTGTGTGAATAAGAATCCTCATTCTCCCAGTGCAATTCGAAAAAAAACTGCTCGAAGGGTGTTACTCCACATTAGTTTAAAAATGTCGGACGACTCGCCATATTTAGACCGGACTTTTTATTATTTTTATTTATTCCTAAGGGTTGTGTCGATATAATGGCATTGTAACAACAAAAAAAGATGATCCATATCGCAAGGTTTTTATGAACAATTTATATAAATATTAAAAACTATTGCATTTACGGGAAAAATGAGTTAAACCTTCAACCAAAATGTAGACTTTTAAACCTAGGATTGTAGGACTTAGCACCCTTTAGTAAATACTGGTGTGTATGCTTTATAAAATATTGACTGATTAAAAATTTCAAAAAAACTTTAAAATTAAAGAAAATTTATTATAAAAGGCGATTCAAATTTCCCGCCTCAACTTTCAGTTCGTCACTAAGTTCAGTAGTGGGCGCCACAGAGTTAATGATCTGTCAAACAGTCGGAGTTGCCTATATAATAAAAACTGACTAAACCGAAGCAAAAATCCTTTATCTATGCTACCTACACCCTTGAACAAATGGTTTCACACCTCAAATATAATGATGTTTTTTATGCCGCAAATACGAATGGGGCAACTTTACTACACTAATGAGATTAAATAGTGATTTGCCAACCTCACAAACACAAACCTGTTGGCGATCAGAAGCGCACCGTGGGAACGCTCTCACGTACGCGAACCAACAGGTTCAACAACAAGAATTCGATTAAGAATACAAAGCAGAAATCAAAAATTGGGTGGTTAGCACTTAGTTTTGGAACACCCGGTATACATTAATTTACCCATGAAGAAAATCGCAGATTTAGCATCTTTTTGAAAAACGTATATGTTAAAAATATAGAACTTATTTATTAGAAGCTCTCTTCTTTACAGCCTCTTTAGAGTCCTATTTACCACATGAGCTATTTAAAGCGTAACTTTTTCCCTCCGCTCCAGCCTAATATGGACGCCGGCTTTTGGTTTCAAAATTGCCATAAAGCCCAACTCCTCTCGAAAGCCAGGCGCAGGAGCCAGTTTAAAGTTTTGCAGGATTTTAATTATCGCCGACTTTATTTCGAATAGAGCGAATCTTTGTCCTAAAAAATTAAACAGATTAATCTTAGTTTATCCATTAGAGACATAAAAAAGTGTTTTAGTTGCAAAATGATAAAAATATAGATAGATGGGTAGATAGATAGAAAAGTAAAACAAATGTAAATGGGGGATCTGATACCATCCTAGCTAGTCTGATATCTTCTAGCCATATTCAAAAACAGCATATTGATGCGATGATTCGTTAAAAAATTAGCATTTTTTTAAATTTTTAATTGTAAAAAAGTTCTCACTAGCATTAATGGATTTTGACCAAAATCTAATCAGCTTGTTACAGTGTCGAAACAACATTTTACCGGAAAAGCCACGGACGTCTTAAATATATCAGTACTGGGAAAGGGCCTCTACAAGCGTGCCGGCATGTTGGATTTTAAATGAACCCAAACGTATGGATGGATAAATTCAGGCTACTGATAATGCGAATTAACACTGCATTTAGGGAAAAAATCTACTTTTCTGCCATAGCCCGATAGATACTTTTTCCGGAACACTGTGAATAATTTACTGTGCCTCCTTTGTTATAGTTTTTGCTAAGTCAGTTGAAGAAAGATAAAAGCCGATCATCGGCATATCCTTTACAGAAAGGGACATGGGCGGCGGTAGATATATTCATGAAAATTACTTCATTTAATTATAACGTAAACTAAAGAAATAAAAATAGATAATAAAACTTTAGATTCCTACACCTACAGGAACGACACTGATTTATTTTCTCTACATACGGCCGAGTAGGGGTCCCGAAAAGCACACCCGAAAGCAATTAAGAGCGCATCTCAAAAAAAATCTGCCAATCAGGTGCCGTTCATCCACCTGATGGGCTCGGTCGGTCGGAAAACAAATACTTTGAAGTCGGGCCGCAAAGAGCCGCGGCTGTCGGTAGGGTTGAAATTATACCAGGAAGATTTTATATGAATTTGGATAACTTTTGAAGGGCAGAATGAAGCAAAATTTCATGAAATCGATAGAACCCCGTATTAGGAGTTATTCAAGTGACTTTGCAAAAACTATACCTTCCTATTCCGCGTAGCAATGGGTAAAGAGGGTATTAGTTTTGACAAAAAAATATTTTTGAGATAACGCCGAAAATGTATTTCGACCTATTTTAGTCTGTGTGTGTGTATATTATTTCTGTCTGTGACACGATAGTTCTTGAACCGATTGTATAAAATTTTTAGCTGATTAGATTTTGGTCATAATCCATTAATGCAGTTTTTGGACAATTAAATTTTTTTTTTAAATGTCAACTTTTTAATGGAGCGTCTTATCCAATATGCGGTTTTCGGAATATAGTAGACTACATTTTGCTCAATTATTATGTTATAACCAAAAACTTCGAAGCTTTAGTATCTGAGATATTTGCAAAAAACTGTTTTCAAAGTTGATGTCCTGGCTTCACTTGAAGTGTGCTAATAGGCTAGCTAGGAAGGTATCAGATCCGTCATTGATCCATTTATTAAAAATTATCTCGTTTTTTTTACATCATACATATTGGCCAGATATTTCAAAATAATACAAAAAATTACCTATTCTGGTATAAAAGGAAAAAAAAAAGAAATGGAAACTTGAAGTGAAATACAGGAAAATATCCTGATTCATAGCAAAGCATTTAAAATTGTTACACAAACAAGTGATTAAACCGGTCTGGACAATATTCAGCTTTGAGGCTGTACTAAAACATCAAACGCTGAAATTACTTAAAAATTTCAAAACAAAGTACTACGAAACATGCACAGAAGACCACGGTTCGGTCCGCTTTGTAGACCAGAAGACTTTCTCCCGTGCTAAGCTCTGAGAAGTATTACAGGCACCTTAAACTGTGCGGCCAAACATTTTTATTAGTTCTTAGGTTTGACATAGATGGCGCTCTTAACAAAATATTGATTTGCTTTTTGGAATCAATACTTAGGTTTTTACATAAAGGGCCAAGATTTCCATACTAAGCAAGAAGGTTGCAGTTGTAAATTAGCATAACCAATTTGGATAATATATGCTAATTACAGTTGCGACTTTCTTACAGAGTACTTAAAGACAAAATTAAAGATTTAAAAAATCAAAAAACTTTAATTTTGCCTGTTTCTTGGTCCTTTTTATAGTCTGATTTTCCTTTATGGTGTTTTTGACAACTTTGACTAATTTCATAGTGTCAGACTATTTATTGATAATAAATTATGGTTGTCATCATTGTTTCCAAAAGCAACCACTGCAACTGAACTGTAAAAGTTGTCAATGTCTCATAAAGGAAATAAGTGACTAATTAATCCTTTTATCTAAACTTACTTAATTTTTTAAATAAAAGGAATACAAAAAGGATTGAAACTTGGTAAAAAAATTTATTAATACAATTTACAAAATATACATGAATCTCAATGACACTTATTAATTAAGAGTATTTGTTATGTTAATAGTCACATATATCGCACCCTCAAAAAGCTCAAAAAATTAAATTGTTGGAAAATTACAAAAAACTTTTGCGGTTACCATAAGAAGCTGTGGTAACTTAAAACTTTAAATATATTTTTTTATTATTTGTAATTTGAATTGTGACTTTCTTTGACAATGTATCGATAGTGAGTGACAAACTGCAAAAAGTCAAAATCCTAAAATTAAAATTTTGAGATGTGTCACTTTTGTTCTGAGGGTGGGATATGTGTATTATAAAAATCTTGCCAGTTCGGTAACCATAACAAAATAAGGTTTGTTTGTTTACCCTTTTAATTATATGTTTATAGTGACTTGAAAAATTGTCAGCTATCTCTAGAAGTTTTCGAAATGATGTGATTGTCCTGCTCTGGTTGGCTAATTTTTTACTGTCAGTTACCACTCTTCGATAAAGCTTTTTGGCTTTTGATGTCAGCTGTTTCTCTCTAGTCAAATTTACTGAACTAAGAATTGAGGATTGTCGACACTTTTTCAATTCTGAAAAAAAATAAACATTACAATAATAAAAAACAACACACCTTTGTAGATATTTTTTTTTAATATCAAATATTGTATGGATATTTTATATGAATCTCCCTTAAGGCACCACCAAACCAGTTCAGGGAAAATTGTTTTGTATTAAAATATGGCAAAATTTAAATACTACTACTATCATTGGTACCTATTTTGGTGAGAATTACTTGCATTTGGCTGCTTATTATTTGAGGGATTATTATAGATTCATATTTTAGAGAATTTACTGAAACACAAATAAATATATATTTTTTTCTTTATTCATGTATTATGCAACTTGTATCAAATATTCCTAATATATATCTGTACCCCAGAGCCAGACTATGTTAAGTCCCGTTTTGCCTTTTTTTGGTTTGAACAACCTTAATACTTATTTTTTCATATATTTTTATTTGCTAATTATAAACCTTGATATGAACCAATATTAAGTCCATAGACATCGTTAGGCAAACAATGTTAAGCCAGTAGGTTGTTCAAACCAAAAAAAGTCAAACATGGTCTTAACATAGTCTGGCTCTGGGGTACAGATATAGGGATCATTGATACATTAATTAGCAAACTGTCACACTAAAATGATTCAAAATCATTACATATTAAGCTATGTATTATAATGCAAACAAATATTAAAAAAATTTCTCTATATTTTTCTTCAAAAATATTTTTTTTAAATGTATGAACTATCCCTAGTCTCCCCTATTTTATATATTTACCCATTTTTCTTAATTATACCTATAAACTTCCTAATTATGGTTTGCAAAAATATTTACCTTCTGTTTGAACAGAATGCTTCCTAATTCTTTAAAAGGGTAATTAATGTTCACCTTTTTATTAAAAGATTACCGAAATTACGCACTTAGGTACAGAAATTACTAGAGGCCTAAAACTAATCCTGCTTTTAACCCACTCACCTGCATGTTTCTTCTGGATAAATGAATTCCAAGAATGCCCAAGCTGTAACCACTTTTTTTTTCACAAAAAAGTCTAAAAATATCCACAAAATAAAACATATTTTTAAAAATATATTTCAACCTCACCAAATTCACAAAATCTGACTCCATTCGGCTAAGGAAATGGCTGTTGGATGATTCTAACCCTTTTATATCTGATGAAGTTTGAAGTCAATTTACTCTCTCCTTCTATATACTAAAGAAAAAGACGCAATGACACTTGTTGTTCATTGCTTTATTTTGTAATATCAAATGAATGGGAAGCATGTTAACTGTGCTGCCTACCCTTAGGGGCTCACTTGGGGCTGAGAAAAAAGTCAACTGCTGCCATCTATAATATAAAAAAAAATAAAAAAAACAATGTACGCGGCCAGAGGTTTATCGATTAAATACTTCTCAAGGATTTCATATAGAGTGAAACTGCTTAAACGAGTCAATATGTTATGGAAACATGGTGAATGCTTCTTGGTATACCGCCTGTACCAAGGTGATTCTTAAAAACTTCTCCTATTAACGTGAGAGAAAGAACGCCGCGCGTCGTCTTGTTAAAGGCTCGGCACCGGACCTTGTCGAATTAAAACGAGTGCTCTTGCCGCTGCATGATTTACTTATTTACAGAACGTCTCATTTGATTGCTGTTAGAGGCGGAACGGGTGGGGCTGTGTATCTAATAGAATCTATTAAAGGCGGGGGGGGGGGGGTGCATCTTTGGCTTTTAAGAATCACTTTGGAACACCCAGTATAAGGAATAGTGATATAACCAAGTCTTTGAAATGGAAACTGTTTACATAACAATCTCGAGATTTGCACAAAGTCACTAAAAAGCACTACAACACCAGCTAATACGAAGACTTAAACGAGTGAAACAATTTAAACTAGTGGCTGGCATGTTCGCAAAAATCAGAATAAAAGTTGCGATGTCTATAGAAATAAATAAGTAGTGTTATTCTTTAGTTGATTTAGTCAGGTTTGAAATTGGCCGTTTTTAGTTCCCGCTTGCCCATTTGTGTGGAACTTCAAAATTTTTAGAAAAAATCGTAGAACCACTCTATACCTCCTCCAAGGGGGTGGGGGTGGCGTTTAAAAAAAGAAAAACTCGGGTTAGTTTCACTTTGGTTTTTTTAATCCAATATTTTTCTACATTCTCAAACATATTTTAACCATCTAGCTTTCATAGGGGGGACAGCAACCCCCAAATTAGGTCTAAATCGCCTTCAAATATATCCCTACGCAACACTTGGCATAATATGATGCAGTGAAAATTTTAGAGACAGCTATAGGTATAAAAGATACATAGCCTTTCGGCACATCGTTTGAAAGCAAATTGATCTGGTTATAAGATGCACCTATTTGTTTTTGCCTCACGCCAAAAATCCGCTGCAAATAAAAAAAATTCCTTTGACTTAAAAAAAATGCAAGTGTAAGTGCTGCTCTTTGTCGTGTTCATATAGGTTTATAGCTGCGTTATACATTAATCGAATAAAAATTTTACGAGCTATAAAAAATATCATTACCAATTTTGAAGTATCTCATACTGCTTGTCCAGAAATCTGTGGACATGGATTTTTCCAATGTTACATTTAAGCTGTCCTTGACAGCTACAAATTCGAACTAGGAAGCTGAGTTATATATTTTTTTGTAGGCAGATTTAATCTCTAAAAGACTGTTTTTTACCAGTTTTTAACAAAACCTATATTTTTTGAGAAAAACTTGTTTAGTTAAAAAAATCACTTTACTTTTAAGAAACTACCCCTATTCGACACCCTGTAGAGGTGTTATTTTTTGAGACGGTTTAGATAAGCGATACATCAAGTTAAAGCTTTGTCTTGTACTTTTGAACGTATTTGCTATGTTTTATTCGCATTCATTTCTCTAAAGTGTTTTTTGTAGAAATTAAAAAAATCACGTGTTTAGACCTAATTTGGAGGTTACTGACCTCCCTATGAGGGTAGATGGTTAAACTATGTTTGAAAATGCTAAGAAATAATGAAGTAAAAAAACCTAAGTAAAACCAGCACGAGATTTAATTTTTTGAAAAAACGTCACCCCCACCCCTTGGAAGGGGTTCAGACACGTTCTGCACCATTTGCTAGATCTCCACCAGAGAAATTTGCACTCAACGATTTTTCTGAAAATTTTGACGTATAATATTGTATCACAAATAGGCAAGCGGAAACTCATTTCAGAACTGACTAATAAGAAAATCTTTAAAAATTTAGGTTAACTTAATTCTTTTAAAAATAGATGTATTTATATAATATAAAATCAGCCGTACCTATACAATTCCTTGGTCCAGCACTGAAAGGCACATAAGCGTACGCTGGTCGTCCTACAGAATTTTCAGGTGAAAAGCGTTCTGGATCAAACTTGTGGGGATCTGGATACAATTGCGGATCATAGTGCAACAAATATATGGCAAGAGTTATGGTAACGCCTTTTGGATATTTTAGTCCATCTATAATAAAAAAAAGAATAAACGGCCAACCGTTAATAGATTAATTAAAGTATACAATATTTAAAAAAAATTAAGACGCTTTTCACTGTTTGACAAATCGTCGGCGAAACGCGAAAAATGTGTAACTCCTGTCATCTAGGTATTAACTAAAAACGAAAGCTTTTACTATGGAAATTTATGTATGTCCTAGAAAAAATTAAGTAAGTAATTAAGGGCCCATCGCACCGACTTTTTTTTTTCGTTACTTAGCCATAAGTGTTCCTTATTACGTCAGTTTATGATTATATTAAGAAACGCTTAAGCTATGGAACAGAAAAAAATGTCGGTGAGATGGACCCTAAGTAAATAAATGTTGTCTCAAACTTTTAGGAATGTAGATGTCTTACCTCTTCAAGGAACAATAATTTTTGATCAATTTGTAATTGACAATCGCTGAATTTAGAAATAGTGGTCAGTAAATAAACTAGTCTTATAGGATCTTCTGTCTACACTGTATCTTTATTTAAGAAAAACCATTTTCTTCCAGAATCACGGCAACTATTCTTCCAAGTTGCCAGTTCTTTACATTATAATTTATGACTAATAGAATCACTCCTGGGCCCTTTTATCCAGGGTTTTTCAAATTTGATGTTTCTGGGAGGTGAGAAAAGAAGAAGACCCCTAATTTCTAGCTCTAATTTTAGCAAGTCTTCATTTTGGAAACAAAATATCATTTGGTTGTAAAAATGCTTGCATAATTTCTTTTTAAAAAGAAATATAATTGTTAAACTAAATTTAATCAGCCATTTTAGGTTTTTGATATATTTATTAAATGAAGTTAGTATTTTTTTTATGTGAAGAAACGTTTTCATGAGGTTAGAGTAAAGGAACATCAAAAAAGTATCCAATCAGAGAAATATGCGGTTTAGCAGATCATGCATGGTCAAATGATTAAAGGATTAATTATTCAATGATGTAAAGCTAAAGTTTTGCATAAGGAGTAGCGTTGGCGAAAACGAAAGTTTATTAAAGTTGCACTTGTAATGCAGAAGATGCAGTCAATCAAGCAATGATATACCAAACATATGGAAACCACTTCTTATGGAAAACAAGCATCTTAGGATTAAGAAAGGGGGGGTCCTTACACCTGACCGCACACCAAGTAATATAATTAGTTGCTTGTGGACTGGATTGTTTAGTTTACATTTGAAAACGGTTATACGGATACTTACTAACCGAAGCGTCGTGCTTAAAATAAATAAACAAAATGGAAGTCTGAAATTTTGATTTTAATGGATCATTGGCTACGAATTTCAAACAAAGAGTTTATATTATTTATTTACTTACCTATCCACATATCCTCCACCAACTTTCTTCCAATAAGGGGCACCGAAGGATACATTCTAAGTGATTCTTTTACAACTATATCTAAGTATTTTAGTTCATTAAGATCACCTATACTTAGATCTCCCATTTCTGTACCTAAAATGGTTTTAATTTCAATTACCTGGTTCTAAGCTAAAGGTTTTAATAAACCCAGGAAGGATCCAGCACTCTACTGGCTTATTAGCTGTATATTTTTGTTAATATCTCGTGATATTAAGATCTAACTGAATTTTAAATAAGGACTTAGTTAAGTGACTAAATTGTGTTAATTACTATCAGTGTTGGACTAAGAGGGGGAGGGGCCGAATGGACTTAATCCCCGGGCAATGTGAACCTATAGGGACTGTGCAGCGTACTGAACGATCAATAAATAAAGAAATTATTTTAAGAATCTTATTTTGCTTCTCGGGCAAAATAACTTGGATTGCATATTATTTTGCTTAAGTATGTCAACTTTTAGGTTAATCAGCGCGTATCTGGTTTGGTTCGGTTCGGTTCGGTTCGGCCTTAGAAAGAGAACATTCTTGATTATGAAGAAAACGAAAAATATTTTCAAAGAAATTATCCAATGCAAGAAAATCTTAATGCGCTTGACATTTTATGTTAGATTTTGAATTATTAAATTGATGAATTTGTCAGAGGCAAATGAAAAAAAACAATGTACTTATAAGCGTTTTTGATTAGATACTTATTACCTATCTTATGTATAGCCAGTGTTCCTCATTATAAGCATGCTGTTTTAAACTGTTTCTTGTTTATGATGTTTCTATTTCTATTAATTTTATTTATTTAGTTTTGTTATAGGAAATTACCCTTTAATTCTTTCGTAAGAAAGATCTTCTCCTAATACAAAGCTATCTAATTATTTTCTAATCAAAAGGAAAGGCAATAAAGGGAAAAGTTCGCAACCCCTATTTAAAAATAGAAAGCAGTGCTCTTCCAACTAACGTTTTCTTGGATATTATTATACAGATTTTCTACAAATATAATCAAACCAAACCTAGAATTTACAAATATGGGTAAGACATAACCCATTTAAAATTGTATATCGTATTAAAAACAAGTAGGGGGTTGAGGCATTAGACTGGTTCTCTAATACTTGTAAAACAAAGCAATTACCAAAAAGCCAAAACAAAGCCTCGGAGCAATGGATGGAAACTCTCGAAGACGCAAAGAGAAAGGACTATGAATATAGCTACATGGAACGTACAGGGAGTGAATCAAAAGTTGACATTATTGCAACTGAAGTGCAGAAGATTATAAAGATCGATATTATTGCACTCACAGAGACAAAAAAGAAAGGAACAGGTACGAATAGTGTCGGCAATTTTGTCCATATATTCACTGGAGTCCCAAAAGAAAGCAGAGCAGCCAGAGGGGTATCCTTGTTAATAAAGAAAAATCTAAAGAATAAAATTACAGACTACGATTGCATTAGTGAAAACATGATCCGATGACGAAAGAGTAGCTACAAAACAAATATTCTTTGACCAAAAGGATGAGACTATCACCAAAATCGGTAATACCAGAGAAATAATTATGCTTGGCGATTTTAATAGCCGAACTGGTAGACAAACCCAGAGCAAAGTGATAGGACCATTTGGAGAGGAAGTAACAAATGATAATGGCTTAAGACTGATGCAATTGTGTGAAACCGACAACCTAAAAATAAATAATGGTTTTTTTAAACATAAGGATATTCATCGATATACCTGGATTCAGCCAACAAGAAATCTTAAATCAATCATTGATTATGCTATAGGTGGACAACACTCGCAATTAAAGTGGTATGATGTGCGAGCACTTCGTGGTGTTACCTGTGGATCTGACCACCCTCTGGTAAAAGCAAAAATATTATTCCCTTTAAGAAAAACAAATAAGGACGAAAGTATTAGAGAAAATCAAAACCTAGAGTGCATCGAAGACAATCAAAAATACAACTTTAGAAGTCTAGAAATCGAAAGTACTCAAAGATTGTATCAGAACCGATTAGATCAAAAATTAATTAACACAAATCACTCATTTGAAGAGATATATACAAACATAATAAAAAGCTTGAAGGAAGCAAGCAACGAAGCTGTTGGATACCAAGATAATAGAAATAACAGGAAGATGTGGTGGACGGAGAAAATACAGGAAATGGTCAAAGAGAAAAAACGCACATACTTGAAATGGCTCAGTACTAAAGAGCAAAGAGCCCTAGAAATATACAGGGAAACCAGAAGACAGCTAAGAAGTTTGATACGTACAGAAAAAAATGAAATGTTTGAGCGCAAATGCCACGATATAAATACACACGTAGGAGGTAGGCAGAGCTCTGCATTATGGAAATTCATTTCTACAGTAAAAAACCCAACAAAAGAAAAAGTAAACATCTAGATCATCAAACCAGAACAATGGACAGAACACTACAAGGGACTGCTGCAGAAGTACATGGAGAGGAAGTAATCATCGAAAAAGAAATGATAAAGAATAGTATAAACAAGTTTAAATCCGGAAAAGCTAGCGGACCTGGGGGAATATATGCTGAAATGCTCAAATATGGATTAGAGAAACTACTCGAAAATCTCACATATATTATCAATCAATGATTGGAAAATTGCATTCATATCCTCAATACATAAAAATGGAAACAAGCTGGATTGTAACAATTACAGAGGAATTTCAGTCACCAGCACTCTAAGGGCCGGTTTATCAATGGAGGGGTATCTCATCGTGTTAGCTAGCCCAGGGCCAACTCTAACCTTGGGATAACCCTCGAGCTAAAGAGAAAAGTGTTTATCCACATCATTTTAACCCAGAGCTCCGAAACTCGTAGGTTGGCAATGCTGATGACAATCGACCATCTAAGTTTTCCCTTCTTATTTGATAGTCTATGGTATTTTTGACATTTTGTGGTTATAATAATATGTTTTTGTTTTTTTGGTTTTGGGTGTTTTATTTAAAAAAATTATTTGAAAAAATTTTATTCACCCAGGGCTATCAAAACGGATATATTTTTGATTCACCTTCTTCAGTTATTGTACTCTAGCCAGTAAGTATTTACTATGTATGATGAAAATAGTTTAGCTCCATAAAAATTAGCATGTAGCTCCAAATTTGTAAATTGTTTCTGTTGTACTTGTACCTACTTGTACTTAAAATAAAAATGCATCTATAGGTACCTATCGACCTATTAAAGCTAGATTTATACATTACATAATTTAAGAAATAAAATGAGTTAAAAGCAAATGGATTAATGTCCATATTGGATCATGCTGCATTTTTTAACTTTATTTTTAAACTACTACACCTATTTTATGTTTGTTACAGATCATGTCTTTGCAAGGAAACAAATAAACTTCTCTAAACTTGGGCATTCTAATGAAGAAATATTAACAATGTCAACAAGAAATAATGGTACTAGTTTCTGGCACATGAAACTGTTATCCCGGAATGACAGATTTACAAACACCCTGTGCAGAGCAAGAGGTTTCCTGGCTGACCAGAAGTTGTTTCAAAACCTTCATTTTATATATTATTTATTCTGTAGCATATATCTTTTTTAATTATAAAAGTGCTCTTTCAGTATTTTATTTTGATCTTACTCTGTAAGTTAATTGTTGATTATTTCTGATTCCTAAAACACTGTTGTATAACAAAAGAAATTAGTCATTTTTCAGGGGCCCCCAAATAAACATTTGAAAACTCAGTGTTTGAAGTACATTCACTTTTTATTTTGCATTTTTAAATAAATATAAAAAGTTAAAACTAAATACATAAATTAGAATTATAATAAAACTGGTACACATATTGATGATGATTCATATGTGAATGGGCCTTGCAGCCCTCTCACTGTGACCACCAGAGGGTCTGTATTGTGGCTCGGTACAAATAGTAGGTATAGCTCTGTTGGCGGGTGGGATATTTATTGAGTTATTCATGGAGTGCTTTTCTATTAAACATTATCTTGCTCATAGAAAAAATATTTGAGGCTTGGTTGGTAGACTGCTCCCATTGCAAAAATCTCCATGTCTGTGGGGAATTCCATCATCTCAGCCCCACACCATATAAAGTATCGCCGCTGCTGATGCTGTTGTAAAAATTTCGGAACATCGTATTTAACACTTATAAAATTAAGTACACAATTTATATGTTATGCTTTTGAGAAAAATCAACCAAAATAAAAAAAAACACTTTAAAATAATTCAAAATTTTATGGTTAACCCAGAGCTAAATACGTTACCCTGCCGTCCGAGCGCGGGTCAAGTTAGCCTAGGGTTAACCCTCGAGTTTGCAGTTAACCTTGGATGGATAAACACTTTTGACAACTTTAGCCCCGGGCTATCTCTAACTCGAGGGGTATCCCTCCATTGATAAACCGGCCCTAAGTAGATTGTACGGTTGGATTCTTAGAGATCTAATAGAGAATGATTTTCATGAACAAGAAGAAGAAGAGCAAAGTGGGTTTCGTGCAGGCAGATCTTGTAGTGATAATGTTTTTCGTCTTAAACAAGTAATTGAGAAAAGAAGCGCCAGAAATATAGAGACTCATGTTACCTTTGTGGACCTACAAAAAGCATATGATACCGTTCCAGTAGAAAAATTATGGACGGTGATGGAACAAACTAATATCAATCATACATACATAAAAGCGATAAAAGAACTATACAAAGGGTCAAAATCTAAAATTGGCAATCGACTTTCAAAAGAATTCCTGGTAACAAAAGGCTTAAGACAGGGATGTTGTATGTCTCCAACTCTTTTTAAAATGTATATCGCAGTGGCCCTAAAAAACTGGAAACGTAAAGTGCACGGCATGGGAATACAACTTAACGACCGATTTACTATACACACACTACAGTTTGCTGACGACCAAGTAATTGTAGCTAATGATAAAGAAGACATGAAGTATATGATGAGAAAGTTAACGGAAGAATACCAAAATTGGGGACTAACAGTAAACGTGGACAAGACACAGTACTTATGTATTGGAAACGAATCCAGTGAGTTAGAACTAGACAATGGACAAACAATATCTCCATGCAATGAGTATATATAGTTGGGTGTCACATTTGATAAGACAGGAACAGATTGTAAAGAATTGGAAAAAAGAATAGTAAAAGCAAAAAAGGTTATTGGATGTCTTAACAGTATTTTATGGAGCAGAGAGATAAGAAAGAATGTAAAATTTGACATATATGAAACAATGGTAAAAAGCACGCTGTTGTATGGAATAGAGACTTGTCGCGTAACAGAAAAATACAAAACAAAAATGGAAAGTGTCGAAATGGATGCAATAAGAAGATCAATGAGAATATCTAGATTAGATCACATAAGAAATGAGATCATAAAAGAAAGAATGGGAATCGAGGGAAGCATAACGGATGACATCACTAAAAGGCAATTGATATGGTACGGCCATGTACAACGGATGAACGACGAAAGATTACCAAAACAGGTCCTAGAGTGGCAACCAGTAGGGCGCAGAAAAAGAGGACGTCTTAAACTAGAATGGCAACAGTCAATCCAAAGATCAATGAGTCAAAAGAATCTGACAGAAGATGATTGTCAGGATCGAAGGAGGTGGAGAATAAGCGTCGGACAACGTAGAAAAATGTTCTAAACCGACATAGTAGTAGTATTAAAAATTGAAAAACAGATATATTACGATAAATTAATTAAATTTAGATAAAATTTAAGTTTAAAATTTATGTAGTTCTAAGTGTAAATTCTTTTACTAGGCGTTATTTATAGATATTTAAAGTTGCCTTGGGTCCCAGTTTTATTAAATAGGCCGATGGGCCGAATTTACGATTAAGTATAAAAATAAGACTTATATGGTCGTGAAAAACATAATTTTTTACCAAATTTCATTATTTAACATTATTGTTACCATAAAATTACTGTTAAATTAATAAAATAACCTAAATATTAATAACTGCGAATATTGGTAAGTATCCCCCCAATAAACAATTGCTCAGTTTATTAGTAATAAATCTTAATGCGCTTGATATTTTAAATTTTGATTTATTAAATTGATGAATTTGCCAGAGGCAAATAAAAAAACATTGTACTAATAAGCAATAATAAAAAGAGCGTCTACTATTACCCCCCCCCCCCCCACCCCTAGATTTTGACTTAGATCCGCCCTTATATGTGCGGCAGAGGTTGTTAGCCCCGGGCGGCATCTAGTGTTAATCCGGCACTGATTACTATCATTGTCCAAAAACTATAAAATGCAAAACATATTGTTGATAGTGATATCTAAAAATGCAGGCCATCGATTGCTGTATAGTAGATACGAGAGTCGAGTGAACGCATGTAGGTACTTACCAATGCTGGAAACAATGTCTTGGTATAGCTTCTCTTAAATATCGGGATTTCTGGCAATTTCCAGCAATGTGAATGCTAGGGAGGATGTGGTCGTGTCGTGGCCCTGATATACAAATTAGTTATAACAAACATCTTATTCACTAAGTCTTATTTACTATATAGATTTTAGTGTAAGTTTTAAAACTTTTGGCGCAACGCAGCACAGTGTATCGAGATGGGAAAGAAAGTGGACATCTGGGGATAAAGTCAACATTGAAAAGTACTATTTTTTTTCATCATCACAAATTGGCAATACCCTAGGCTATGTTGGCTCGCATAATTTTTTTTTAACTTTTAGTTTTCAAATAAATTTAATTAAAACTTGCCCGTCCGTAAGTCACAAAAATTTATGCAAAAAAAAACTGCCCAATTAAAAAAAAAATACTACAAAAGTATTAGTTATTTAAAAATAATTTTTTGTATGCATAATCTATACACCTTTAGTAAAGTATTTCTGTAATTTTTTTGAAAAATTGTGCAATAAGTACACGGATAACGCTTTTCGTTCTTTACATTTTTTTTTCAAAGTTAACGTTTCCGTGGACTTTAAAAAAAAATGTTTAAATTTGTATAAGTTGGCAAATATCTTGTTTGACAGAGACACCTTTAGAGAAGAAAAGGGGAAATTTTGTATTTGCTAATATTTGCTATTCTTAGAAAAAAAATGGTTTTATTTTACATGCTGCAGCGGTATTTATTTTGAATTAGTCGAGAGGGATTCAAAACAAGGTAAATAAACAATTATAATTTTTATACACATTTCACTGTCTTGGTTTGAATCAAGATAAGATTCTTTATAGCATTGTGATTAGTGGTCGGATACTATCGATACTAGTCTCAAGAGATAGTATCGATAGTATCGATAGTGCTATCGAAAAAAAATACAGTGTTTCTATTGTTTCGAAACTAGTGACCTTACCAAAAGCGACCTACTCGCTACATTTCAAGGGTGTGGGAGGACATAAAGCAAAAGCACACTAAATAATTGAATCCTGTGATTCCCCGTAATTGCATCGGGTTTGTAGTAGCAGAGACATGATAAAACTGATAGAGAAGGCAGTTAGGCAATCATTAATACCTATAGATTTATGATCTACTGATCTAGTGCTGAATTGCTTGCTAATAAACTTGTTTTTTTTTATTTTAGTGGTTTGAAAGGATTCTCGTGACAATTATTTTGAAAAATACTAAAAACCAGCGATTTTAAAACCTATCGATGGTTCTTGAAAACTATCGATAGTTTTCGATAGTCACAAATGTGCTATCGATAGTATCCGACCACTGTGATATATTTATTTAGTTGTCGTATTTTCGTAGCATCGTGCAGTTTGCATTTTCGAAATGAAGAAATTACAAAAAAATCGCGATTTGTTTTTAATGGTATATTAGTTTTAAAGACCATATTAGTCTAGTGGAGGCGGTTAAGACTCAGTGCAGTGTTTTGTTTTCCGAAAGAACGTCGAAAATTTTATCGGAATGTTTAAGACTTTTTTGCCATAACTTGAACAACAAGTATCAAAACTTCTCTCGGAATATTGACTATTAAAAAAAAAAAGAATCGAAGTGGTTGGAGGGCACATTTTCTTGGCCAGAATGTGTTAAAAATAAGTTTTTGTTGCAACAGGCCTCATCTAGCAAAGACAATCCCGCGTCAAAACCATTAAAACCATTCGGAGATTTGAGTATGAAACAGAAAAAAAGAAGAACACTTAGCCTAACTCATGACAATACTTTTGAAGAGTTGGCATTTGCTACAAAACTAAAGTTAAAAATGGAAGGTTGAAAAGAGCTTGGTAAATTTATTGAGCACCTTTTAGAAAACGATAATGATGTTAAAAGAGTCAGTGATTTTTTAATTAAAACTTCAAAAAACCCAAGTTGCATTCATCCGGCAAAATCGCTTGCTTTAATGACTTCCCTAAAAATATTAACCTATCAATACAACACTTTGAGAGACTTTACAATTGAACATATGGGGAATAATAGGAATAATATACTACCATCATACTACAAGCTCAAGAAAGAAAAGAAAAAATTGTTATCCACCACAAGAAGATGTTGTTCTAACAGAGAAAATGGCAAAGATACGCTTACAATAAATTCTAGACCTAACAGCTAAAAGAATTGTTAAAACCTGCAACTTGAACATACAGCCAAATTCAGAATTAATTCTTACTACTAAATGGGGTTTTGATGGTGCATCCAGTCAAAGCTTATATAAACAAAAATGTGAAGACGGCGAAAGTTCAGAACAGGAAGAATCTTCGGTATTCATGATAAGTTATGTACCTCTCTATTTAAAAATAGATAGTAGAACTGTATGGGAAAATCCGGCATCTGCATCTACGCGATATTGTAGACCGATAAAGTTTGAGTTCACTAAAGAATCATCTGTTATGGTTACTCAACAGTTGAAAGAAATGCAAACCGAAATCGAAAATCTAATTCCAACATATTGCAACGAAGATATTATTATTAAGCACGATCTTCATTTGACTATGATAGACGGCAAAATTCGAACCATAATATCTGAAACATCGTCTTCATCCACTTGTTCTATTTGTCTTACCAAACCTTCTGAAATGAATAATCTTTTGGATGTTTATAAAAAACCGCCAAGGACAGATATTTACAAGTACGGACTTTCAACTCTTCATTTGTGGATAAGATGCATGGAATGTTTCCTTCATATTGCATACAATATAGATTTCAAGTCATGGTCGGCAAAGGGAGAAAACAAAACATTAAAAGAAGAAAGAAAGAAAACAATTCAAAAAGTCTTTAGAGATGAGCTAGGAATAATAGTGGATGTTGTTAAACAAGGATATGGAACAACAAACGATGGTAACACTGCCAGAAGTTTCTTTAGAAATCATGAAGTAACCTCACGAATAACTGGTATAGACAGCAGCCTAATTTATCGGTTTGCAGTTATCCTCCAAGTCACTTCATCTGAGAAAAAAATTAATTTCGAAAAGTTTCGTGCCTATTTGAAGGAAACTGCAGATATTTACGTATCGTTATACAGCTGGTATTATATGCCCTCAAGTGTTCACGTCCTTTTGATAAACGGGGCAGACATTTGTAAACATTTTAAAGAAGAAGAAGCTTCCGAAGCTATAAATAAAGAATTTAGGACATTTCGTCAAAACTTTTCTAGAAAAATTAGCAAAAAACAAAACATGGAAGATATTTTGCATAATTTGTTAATATCGTCAGACCCATTAATTTCATCGATTCGACAAAACTACAGTTGGAAAAAAAATGTTTCACTATATCCAGAAGCGCAGGAATAATTAGATGATATGAATATGGAAGTAGGGGATGAGTATAATGATTCGGATTAACAATATTTAGAACTAGGTAAAGAGATGCTGTTTTATTTTTAGTAGGCCTTAAATCTGGATTTTTTTTTGTTTCCAAATAAAATTAAACCACAATCTGTGTAAAAATAATTTAAAAATATACTATAAAACAAATATTTTCGTACAATTTTATCAATATTCATGATTATTATATAAATACAAACATTTGCTAATTTAAAATAATTGATGTCCATTTTTTTTCAATTTCGTCACACTGTGCGCAGGTGCCATTTTAATATAGACTATCTTTTTTAGTGACACAATTTTATTATATTATACTGACAAATAAGGGCCTTTCCTTAAATTACGTAACGCTAAAGGGGGGGAGGGGAAATTTGCCCTTGCGTTACACTTAATGTTTTTGTAATGTGTGTATGCACAAGACATACACCCTTTCGATAGCTTTAGGCGCTGGTTAAACTTTTAACGCATTAAGGATAAAAATGGCGGTACAAATTCCATTCACTGGGCGCCCAGGCTTCTACCAGAGTTCTTGAGTTGATCGAAATCACTGTGAGGAGTTGAGGTAACGGATTGGAATGATTTTAGAATTGATTGGCACTAATTGTAATTGATTGAATTGTAGTTTTGGAAACCGAGTAAAACACGCCGGTTTTAATATGGAGGTTACGATGATCTCTCACTCATCGCGCCGGTGGGTTGCGCACTTTCTATCCGCGCACTTTGCGGTGTCACGTGACAACCTGTATGGCTCAGTGCAACGGAATAATTAATATTTAGGAAAATTCACTAAGTATTATTTGTCTTGCACGTACATTTTCCCGGCCGCCCTAAAATACTATTTTAGAACCAGGAAAAAAAATATGTATTATAACTAGGGAATAACAATTATTATTTCCAAAAAAAAATTAAAAAATTGCGACAAAATGTTATTCTATTTTTTGCCGCGATAAAACAAAAAAAATATATTTCCCGAAAAGGAATAAAATAAAAAAAAAAAGAATAATTCTATGACGACACTGACATAGAATGAACATTGCTTGAGTGTTCAGTTAAAAGGCAAAGGGCACAATTTAACAATTGGACGTTTAAATAGCCCTTGTTGAGTCCTAATCGTGACAACTCTAACATGTCCATCTGAACCAGGATGCAACTCTACAATCCTGCCTAAAGACCACTGCAAGGGTGGTTTGTTTTCATGTTTTATGACTACTAAAGTATTTAACTCGACTTTAGTAGGTTTTTCTGTCCACTTGGACCTCTGCTGTAGAGTATGTAGGTACTCCTCTTTCCATCGGGACCAAAAATCAGTGTTCAATCGCTGAACAAGTTGCCACCGAGAAAGAGTGTTTAGTTTTAATTGTGATAAGTCTGGGTCTGGGACAGAGTTTAAAGGTTCCATGGTAAGGAAATGTCCGGGAGTGAGTGGACAAAAATCATTGGGATCGGATGATTGCGCAGAGATTGGGCGACTATTTAGCAATGCCTCGATCTGCACAAGCAAAGTATTTAGTTCTTCGTATGTAAGCTTCTGATTTCCGATCACTCGGTAAAGATGTGTTTTTACTGATTTAACACCAGCCTCTGATAAGCCATTGAAATGAGGACTAGCACTAGGAAAAAAATGCCATTTGATCTGAAGCTATTCAGAGGAAGCTTCGAAGAGAGGAGCCTCTGTCGCTGTATAAAAAATTACAACGCCCCTAGCTACAAACCTTCTGAATGCGGCTATAAAGCATTCAGAAGTAAGGTCTGACGCAACTTCTGTGTGGATAGCGCAAATACTTGCGCACACGAAAATGCAGATATAGGCTTTTAATTCTTTGGTACCCCGGTACCAACGACCTGGTGAAATTTTTATAGGACCAGCATAGTCCAAAGTTGCATGAGAAAAGCACTTTAGTTGTGAAATTCTAAAATAAGGTAGGTCACCTTGATAAGGGATGTAAGCCTTTGGTCTAAGGCGATAACATCTTATGCATCGAGATAAAACTGACTGAATAGCTCTGCGGGATGCTAAGATCCAGAATTGTTGTCTTAGTAAGTACTGAACTGTATTTAGCCCTGGATGGCTATTTTCCTTATGAATATGTTCAATGATGAGGTCAGACAACCTGCCTGATCTGGGAAGCAATAGAGGATGTTTTGCATCAAAAGGTATAGAATTCGTATGCCTAAGACGACCACCTACCCTTATCAGTCCGGTAGTGTCCAAAAAGGGTGCAATTTTTCGAAAAGCTTTGGGTAAAAGTTCGTTGTTTTTTAGTTGTTTTAGGAGGTCAGAGAAATGTAATTCTTGGCTTCTTCGAATCAAGAGTGTTAAAGCATACTGAAATTCAAAGATAGAAATAGGACCTGTAAGTGGTTCCTTTTTGTTTTTAAAATTATAAAATATTCGTCGAATCTGACAAATTAATTTTTGAATGTGAAAAAGGGATGAATATTTATTTACAAGGAAGTCTAGAATATGATAATCGATGTTTGTAGTAAGTCTTATTTTTTCAGGCTTTTCTTCATTTAAAATTTGCTGAAAATCGGTTTCTGAGTTTTGGAGTAATGCGGGATTTTTTAAGTCCCATGTAGTACATGGTTGACTAAGCCAGGAAGGCCCTGTAAACCACAAGGGGTGGTTTATAAAATTACAAGGAGTTGTGCCACGACTGGCGACATCCGCAGGGTTTTCTTGTGATTTTACATGATACCAGTTTACATTAGAGAGTTTTTCTTGTACTTGGCTAACTCTGTTAGCAACAAAAGAGCGCCATCTATGAGGTGAGCTACAAAGCCAAAAGAGGACGACTTGAGAATCTGTATAAGCGTAAGTTTTATCTATTGAAATTAAAGGGGAATAAGTTTTTATAACAAAACTAAGAAGTTCAGTAAGAAGAACAGTACCTAAAAGTTCTAGTCTCGGGAGACTAATAGTTTTTAAGGGACTGACCCTTGATTTGCCCATAATTAAGGAAGTTTTTATGCTTTGATCTGACAGCTCGATACGTAAATAAACGCAAGCTGCGTAGCCTAATTCTGATGCGTCCGAAAAAGCATGCAGTTGACAAGATATTATATCTTTAGAAAAAATGTGCCTAGGAAATTTAATATCTGATAAGCACTTAAGTTCATTTTGAAATTGTGTCTAATGCTGAAGAATAGATTTGTCCACGGGATCGTCCCATCCTATCTTGGAAATCCATAATTTTTGCATAAGACATTTTGCAAAAAATGAAATTGGAGAAAGCATCCCTAAAGGATCAAAAATAGAAGTAATAGCGCTTAGAATATTTCTTTTTGTGCATCGTTTTTCCGATGGCTGACAAGAGAAAAACATATTGTCTGATTTTGGGTCCCACTGGAGTCCAAGAACCTTTATGGATATAGGATTTTCCTTGTCAAAAGAAAAGGGAATTTGGCATTCGTCTGGTGATAGAGAGGATAGTAGTTTTGGGTGATTACTAGCCCATTTTTTAAGCTCAAAACAGCCTGATTTTAGAAGAGCGATTAAATCTCGCTGTAGAGCTAGAGCTGACTCTATAGAGTTTGCGCCTGCGCAGATATCATCGACAAAAATGTCTTCTAGGAGCACTCTAGAAGCTTCTGGGTAGTTTTTTTCTTGGATTTTGGCTAACTCTTGAATAGTTCTGATGGCCAAAAAAGGACTAGATGTGATACCAAACGTGACAGTATTAAGTCTGTATTCTTGAATAGGATCGCTTGAAGTAAAACGCCACAGAAGACGTTGATAATCACGATCTTCCGGAGCTAATTTTATTTGTAAAAACATTTGCGTAATATCCGAGAGCATGACTATTTCATGATATCGGAATTTTAACAGAATTGAGTTGATGTCAGTTTGTAATTTGGGCCCTGGGAGAAGGGTAGAATTAAGGGATATACCTTTTGAACCCGCTGTTGCCGAGCCATTAAAAACTACTCGAACGCGTGAACTTGATTTATCGGGGCGTACAACGCAGTGGTGGGGTAAATAATTTATGAATTGATTTTTTGATTCTGATTCTAGAATTAAACTCATATGATCGTTTTTAAGTAGTTATTCATAAATTCGGAATACTGTGAATATAGTTCGGGATTTTTCATCAGTCTAGACTCAAGAGATAAAAAACATTTGTAAGCATGTGAGTAGGTATCTCCTAAAATAGGTCTAGAGTGACGAAATGGCAATGAAACTTGAAAACGTCCCGAACTATCTCTCGTGACAGTTTTTTGATAAAATGATTCACATTTTTCCTCGTCAGGAGAGAGGAACTTCTTTGGTGGGAGAGACTCAACTTCCCAAAACTTGATCATTTGATCTAGTGAATTATTTTGTATAGAAGTAAAGTGACATGAATATGAAGTTGAATTGTATGTAGGTTGATTTGATATTTCCGTATTTCCCAGGAGCACCCAGCCGAACAAGGTGTCAAGTGCTATTGGCTGCCCCGGTTCTCCAGGAATAATGTTAGGTTGAATTATTTGAGAATAAACATGTGCTCCTAAAAGCATGTCTACAGGTGCGGGAATATTGAAAGTATTATCTCCTAAATTTAAATTAGAGATATGATGCCAATTGTGAGGATTAACTTGAAAAGATGGTAAATTTGCACCTACCTTTGGCAAGACATAGACATCAAGAGAAAGCGTTGGATTATTTTGGTCAACAGGCTTAATTGTGCAATTTGTTATGCCATTGGTGGTTGAAGTAGATTGATTGATGCCTCGTATGGGGACTATGAATTTTTTCCTAGATAATCCTAGGCGATTAAGACAATTTTCAGAAATAAAATTGGCCTCTGACGCATTGTCGAGGACAACCCGTATAGTTTGATAGTATCCACGACTATCTAGGATGTCTACTTTTGTTGTAGAAAGTAAAATAGTACTTTGAGGTTTTTGAGTAGTGAGTGAGGTGCCCCCACAATTAATGTAATCAATGTCCTCATTGGGTGTTTGATTGGGGTTTTGGGAATATTGAATTGAATTTTGATTTAAGTTTGGGGTTGGTTGTACATTTGTAAAATACGCGTTTTGTGAATTCGATTGAGTAGTTTGCGAGTTATTACAAATACTCGTATGGTGACGCTGGCCACAGATACGGCAAGAAAAAGTAGATTGACATAAATTTAAGGGATGCGATCTTAAACAATTGCTACACGCATTATTTTGCCTAACGTAGACATTACGCTCCAGTATAGTTTTTGATAAAAATACCTGGCACTGTGAAAGATTGTGAAATTGTTTATTTGTACATAAACGACATTTGTATTTATTTTGAAACAGATTCGAATTAAATTGTAAATTCGAATTATTTAATTGTTGTTGTCTATTTGAATTTGAGTTGAATTGATTTGTATTTGAATTTGAGTTGAATTGATTTGTATTTGAATTTGAGTTGTTTTGAGTTTCTGGAGTGAAACTAAAACTAGATTGATTTGGTTGTTGATTTGAATTAAAGAATTTAGATTGATTTGGTCGGAATTGCGAATTATTGCTAAATGAAGTTATTTTTGAGTTTTGAGGATTTTGAGTTGTATTTGCCACGTAAACTTGTGGTTGATATGGTTTTGAGTAACTGTTGTAATTATTATTTGAATTGAATTGTCGCTTATGTGGTTTTGGATTTGATTTTTGTAAATTGTCTGATTGCATAGTTGAATAAGAAATATTTTGCATGATTTGAACTGATTCTAAGGCCCTACAATGGTTTTTGAGGAACTCTGTAAGGTTTTCGTAGGTAGGAAGCTCCATTTTACTATATTCTATCTCAAAAGAAGTTCGTATTGAGGTAGTTAAACGCGAAAGAAGCATGTTGAAAAGTATGAAATCCCAATGTTGAGTTGGAAAACCTAATAACTCTAAAGCAGAGATATTTTCATTAAAACTATCGAGTAAAGTTCTAAGATCCTTGGAAGAACAATTATTTTTTAAAGGAACCGTACTATTTACGGTGTTCCAGTAGCTTGTTGCCAAAAGTCTTTTGTTTTGGTATCGATCTACTAGTGTTTGAAAAGCAATATTGTAATTATTATCATTAATAGGCAAGTGTTTTATTAAACTGAGTGGTTCACCTCTTAAATATGAAATTAAATGTCTAAATTTCCTTACTGCAGGCATATTAGTGTTGTGCACTAATGAGCAACACATATCATAAAAAGTGACCCACTTTAATAAAGTGCCATCGTAACATGGGACATCCAATTTTAAT
Source organism: Aspidapion aeneum (assembly GCA_963576565.1). Lineage (NCBI taxonomy): Eukaryota > Metazoa > Arthropoda > Insecta > Coleoptera > Brentidae > Aspidapion > Aspidapion aeneum. The sequence goes on along the minus strand of OY755038.1, from coordinate 72,487,509 downwards.
AGATCCTTGTATTCATGACTGTTTGTTTGATTTTGAAGAGATACAAAATTGCACTTACCTTTGGCAAGACATAGACATCAAGAGAAAGCGTTGGATTATTTTGGCCAACAGGCTTAATTGTGCAATTTGTTATGCCATTGGTGGTTGAAGTAGATTGATTGATGCCTCGTATGGGGACTATGAATTTTTTCCTAGATAATCCTAGGCGATTAAGACAATTTTCAGAAATAAAATTGGCCTCTGACGCATTGTCGAGGACAACCCGTATAGTTTGATAGTATCCACGACTATCTAGGATGTCTACTTTTGTTGTAGAAAGTAAAATAGTACTTTGAGGTTTTTGAGTGGTGAGTGAGGTGCACCCACAATTAATGTAATCAATGCCCTCATTGGGTGTTTCATTTTGTGTTTGATTGGGGTTTTGGGAAGATTGAATTGAATTTTGATTTAAGTTTGGGGTTGGTTGTACATTTGCAAAATACGCGTTTTGTGAATTCGATTGAGTAGTTTGCGAGTTATTACAAATATTCGTATGTTGACGCTGGCCACAGATACGGCAAGAAAAAGTAGATTGACATAAATTTAAGGGATGCGATTTTAAACAATTGCTACACGCATTATTTTGCCTAACGTAGGCATTACGCTCCTGTATAGTTTTTGATAAGAATACCTGGCACTGTGAAAGATTGTGAAATTGATTATTTGTACATAAACGACGTTTGTATTTATTTTGAAACAGATTCGAATTAAATTGTAAATTCGAATTATTTAATTGTTGTTGTCTATTTGAATTTGAGTTGAATTGATTTGTATTTGAATTTGAGTTGTTTTGAGTTTCTGGAGTGAAGCTAAAACTAGATTGATTTCGTTGTTGATTTGAATTAAAGAATTTAGATTGATTTGGTTGGAATTGCGAATTATTGCTAAATGAAGTTATTTTTGAGTTTTGAGGATTTTGAGTTGTATTTGCCACGTAAACTTGTGGTTGATATGGTTTTGAGTAACTGTTGTAATTATTATTTGAATTGAATTGTCGCTTATGTGGTTTTGGATTTGATTTTTGTAAATTGTCTGATTGCATAGTTGAATAAGAAATATTTTGCATGATTTGAACTGATTCTAAGGCCCTACAATGGTTTTGAGGAACTCTGTAAGGTTTTCGTAGGTAGGAAGCTCCATTTTACTATATTCTATCTCAAAAGAAGTTCGTATTGAGGTAGTTAAACGCGAAAGAAGCATGTTGAAAAGCATGAAATCCCAATGTTGAGTTGGAAAACCTAATAACTCTAAAGCAGAGATATTTTCATTAAAACTATCGAGTAAAGTTCTAAGATCCTTGGAAGAGCAATTATTTTTTAAGGGAACCGTACTATTTACGGTGTTCCAGTAGCTTGTTGCCAAAAGTCTTTTGTTTTGGTATCGATCTACTAGTGTTTGAAAAGCAATAATGTAATTATTATCATTAATAGGCAAGTGTTTTATTAAACTGAGTGGTTCACCTCTAAAATATGAAATTAAATGTCTAAATTTCCTTACTGGAGGCATATTAGTGTTGTGCACTAATGAGCAAAACATATCATAAAAAGTGACCCACTTTAATAAAGTGCCATCGTAACATGGGACATCCAATTTTAATAGATCCTTGTATTCATGACTGTTTGTTTGATTTTGAAGAGATACAAAATTGCCTTGTAAAATATTTTGTTCTGGAAAAAGTTGATTGAAAATACTTTTAGTTTGAAAATAAAAATTGTCTGTGACTTCTCGTACCTTGTCTTGCACTTTGTATTCGTCATCGTTCTCTACTAGGCTAATGACGTCATTGTGCAGTTTTTTAAACTCATCATAAAACTCTTCCAAGCTCTCGTACCTTGTTTTGAAAATAGATTTTACATTTGAATCGGTTTGAGCCTTTATGGCTGCTGTGTATGTTTCGGTAATCCGCGTAACATAAACTGTGCGTTTTTGCACTGCCTTATCCAGGCCGGTTTTAGTCATTTTAATTGGTTAATTAGTAATAAGTATTATCACTGAACACTAAAACGTTTTTCACAATTTCTTATTATTTTATTTTATTTTGTACACAAAGTTTTTTATTTTGACCTTCGTTCGCTCGCCCGTAGGTAAACAAAAAACAGTTGTTTGTCGACCGCGACCTTTAAGTTTAGACTGGAGAAAAATCGATAAAATTTTTAAACATGTGTTAGGAAAGGCGTGTCGCTTCGTCACTGATAAAGCCTGTCCCCCGTTGGTCCTTAATGGCGTCGTAAAATTTTTAGATTTTTGGTTTAAGAAGAATGAATTTTGATTTTTTGTTGTATTTTTTTGAATATTTGGATCGATGGACCATAAAAATGTATGCACAAGACATACACCCTTTCGATAGCTTTAGGCGCTGGTTAAACTTTTAACGCATTAAGGATAAAAATGGAAAATAACGCGAGAACCATACAAAATGTCGATTGACACCTACCTTGCTATTTCTCGGCGGTACAAATTCCATTCACTGGGCGCCCAGGCTTCTACCAGAGTTCTTGAGTTGATCGAAATCACTGTGAGGAGTTGAGGTAACGGATTGGAATGATTTTAGAATTGATTGGCACTAATTGTAATTGATTGAATTGTAGTTTTGGAAACCGAGTAAAACACGCCGGTTTCAATATAGAGGTTACGATGATCTCTCACTCATCGCGCCGGTGGGTTGCGCACTTTCTATCCGCGCACTTTGCGGTGTCACGTGACAACCTGTATGGCTCAGAGCAACGGAATAATTAATATTTAGGAAAATTAACTAAGTATTATTTGTCTTGCACGTACAATGTGCTTTTTCTTAAAAATGCGCTACGAGAAAGGGGGAAGGGGGGTTCAAAAATCCTGAATTTTTGCGTTACGTAATTTAAAAACGTTTCCTAATCCATGGATTTCCTCATAGATTAATTGATTTATAAATTTATTCAAGGCTATTTTCATTACACATACAGCTCACAATTCACGTGGATTTTTCTGTGAATTTATATCAGAACAAAGTTGACAGTTGATTTGCTTTTGTTTCCTAATTTGTTACTGGCAGTTATTTGTTTGGTATTTTTTATAAATTACAATTTTGATTTTTTTATTAAAATGTTATTTAAACTAAACCAAAAACCAAACAAAATTTCGCTGCTTTTGTAGAAAAGAAAACGGTTTAGCAGTCTATTCACAGTTGTTCATGTATTCTGTAAAGATTGAACTTACTTGGTAAATATTAGATCATGTACTGTTTGCGTGAATAAATCCATGAAGAAATTCGCAAATTTAGCTGACCGATGAAACTTGACTTGATTTGATATAAAAAAAATTACCGTGTATATTTTTTCAAATAAATAAATATAATAAAAAAAATTTTAAATAAAAAAAACCCAACTGCTAAATTAACTTGTAAGTACTAGTCGCAGTTGAGTACAAAATTGATAGGTATACCTATAATGTACGACATGCTTCAACTTTTAATTTTGATGCCCAAAGCGCACTTAACGAAATTATACAGTTCTGTATTTTCATGAATCAGGTTATTGCTTGTTAATTTTAATATCGTATATTTCTTATTCTACTATTTACAAAATGTACACTAAAATTAACTCCGGAGTTTGAGTCAAGTTTTGTGTCTGTCTGTGCTTCATTTTTGTTGTTTTGTGTGACCTCCGCTAAGCATGTCAGTGTTGTAAAAGTTTGTGTGTCGAGTTTACAGATATTACTATATTGACAGTTTCTCATTATAAGAACAGCTGTGTCCTTTCAAAATTAGGCCTTTGTCTATTATACAAGCCGGATTTAATAGTGACGCCACCATTAATGGAAAATAAACTACGGTATTTATAAATTTGACTTTGGTATGTCAATTTTGAAAGATCAACTGTCAGTTTGTAATACGAAACGGTCAATATAGTGCCCGGCACAATTTGTGCCTGGCACTATTGCAATAGGTCCCTACCCTCTACGGCGCCTGTTAAATGCAGCTTGCGAGGTCAGTCGCAGGGCGCGAGCGAGTGGATTCAGTAGGCTGTAATTAACCTTCCGTTAGTCTTGGGGGGGGTCTGTTGGACCCCAAACCTTAAACAAATTTGTTTTCCCACCACGCTTGAATGGTTTACCGTCTCCGCGCGCCAAGTATCTTCCGTTGATGACTCGATCTTCTCAGTTCGGTGTAGTGATGGGCAATCCGGGTCATTTTTGAGATCCGGCTCAACGGATTCGGGTCAGTACAAAGAACCGACTCACTGAACCGGCTCGCGGATCCGGATCTCTTTATTTTTTAAAGCTATTTTCTAATTAAACTCAAAGAATAGACTCCCTAATTAACCTTAAGAATAGACCTCTGGAGGACACGGGGTTGAAAGGTGGCGCCACCAAATCCTTGGCGGGACATAAGAAAACTATAACAAAGTCATTGTAGTTGGACTATAAACAAAATGTCAAGAAACACGTTCTTTTGTTTTTAAGTAATTAAGTAAATAAATTATCAGAAAATTGTGCCGTCAAAAATAAAGTTTTTAAATAAAATTTGTCAACGTGCTCTTTACGCAGCCTCCCTTCAGTGTCCTGTGTCTTTGCGATTCGTGCGATTCAACGCATTCAACGGATCTCGGATCTCTTCGGTCGCTTGATCTTTTCGAGCGGTTTCAACTGCGGTTCAGTCGGGAGTTCCGTGGTCGGAAGAGTTCGTGAATATTCGGACGCTTTCTCAATCGTCAGATCCACAAGACGCTAGCGCTACCAAGTCCACTTTCAATCCCTGACTTCGCATGCGCTGGTCTACCAATATTATTTACCTCATGTCTTAGAATAGATGAATACAGGGTGATTTTCATTTGAATGATTCTAACCACATGAAAATAGAAAGTTTCAAAAACCTAACCTAACAAAACCTAATCAAATCTAACCGAACCGAACCAAAGAAAACTGAACCAATAATTTTTTTCAAAAAAAAAACTTTCCTGACTTCCTGCCCGGTATCCTAGAGGATGTGAATCCGAACCGAACCAAACCGAACCTAACTAAACTGAACCAAACCTAACCTAACCAAACTAAACTACAACACGTACTGCTAATTAGGTTTAGTTGGGTAGGGTTAGGTTTGGATAGGTTCGGTTCGGTACGGTCCGGTTCGGATTCACATCCTCTAGGATCCCAGGTAGGAAGTCAGGAAAGTTTTTTTTTTTTTTTAAATATTGGTTTAGTTTGCTTTGGTTCGGTTCGGTTAGATCTGATTAGGTTTCGTTAGGTTAGGTTTTTGAAACTTTCTATTTTCATGTGGTTAGAATCATTCAAGAGAAAATCACCCTGTACATCGATTCTAATACATGAGGTAAATAATATTGGTAGATCGACGCATGCGAAGTCAGGGATTGAAAGTGGACTTGGTAGCGCTAGCGTCTTGTGTCAGATCCTCACAGATCGCGGATCCGCGAACCGGCTCTTTGAAAATTCGAGAGTCGGTTCTCACGGCTCAGTATAAAGATCCGGATATTTGAACCGGTTCATTCGCGAACGACCCATCACTATTTCGGTGTCGTCCATGCATCACGGAATTTTCAGTTAGCGAAAGCTTTATTTACTTATACCCCAACAGACTAATTGTGCTAAAGTCTTTGTTTTTACTTGTTTAAGTTCTTTTACTTGTTTAAGTTGTTTCGTGTGTATCACGTTTTGTATTTGTGCTCTCTAAAAAGTCTAAAAAATCAAAGTTAAGAGTGTAGTTAAAACTTGAAATTTATACCGTTTAATAGAAAAAAGTGCACAGATTCCAAATTTAATATTGGTTTTTGTGTTTGGATTACGATGATGTTACAAAATGTAAATAAAAAAAAGCGCGACAGTTATTATAAAGATAAATAAATAGGTATAAAGTAAAAGGAAGAAAAAAAGTAAGCAGTTTATTTAAAAGTGATAAAATATTCTCGGTCTGTTTTGCTTTTTTTTATATTAACTGATAATTTTATATTAATAAATGCATAAAATTTGCTGATATGTCGACAAGAAGTTCGGAGTCCAGTGACGGCGAGGATTTGGGGGTAGTTGGGGAAGAAGAAAGGGAGCTGTGCGTCTATTGCCAGAAAGAGTTTGGCGACAATGAAAAAGATTATTTTTGTGACATATGTTTAAAAAGAATGCATAAAAAATGCGCGGACTTAGGACCTACAGAAATAAAATGCATGCCCCTCCTTAAACGTAAGCTAACCCTATTATGTAAGAGCTGTAGGCGTGCAGCTGCAAAATCAACGGAGATTTTTGATATGCTGCGATCTATGAGAGATGAAATACAAAGTTTAAGAAAGGAAGTAAAAGAACTCAAACAAAATTTGCAATCGCCAAAAAATGCAGAAATTACTCCAACTTATGCCAACATTACAACCACACACTTACAACACAGTTACGCAAAAAATAATATCCAAAATTTGCCTAGCATTCTTGTTAAACCTAAAAATACTCAAAATAGCAAACAAACATCAAGTGACTTAGAAAAAAATATTAAACCAGATAAAATAGGAGCTAGGGTCAAAAGTAAAAGGGAGCTGTCAAATGGCAATATTATACTTAAATTCCCGTCAAGTGATGACTTGGAGAAAGTTAAATCAGAGGCAAATAAAACTCTAAAGGAAAACTATGATATTGTTGAGACTTCATTAAAAAATCCAAAAATTAAGATTCCCGGAGTAACCTTGAATTACAGTAAGGAAGAGTTTGAGACTCAACTTAAAAAACAAAACTCGATTTTTACCGATGACGAATATTTTAAAAGAACGTATATAAAAACTTTTGAAAATAAGTCCTCCAAAACACTTTATGCTGAGTGTTCTCCGAAACTGTTTGGGACTTTAATGGTTTTTAAACGAATATATTTGGGATGGCAATGTTTTCCAGTTTTTGAAGATATTAGTGTCCTCAAGTGCTTTAATTGCCAGTTATACCATCACAAAGGTAATGACTGTACAAACAAGAAGGCATGTAGACGATGCTCAGGAGAGCATGATGTAACACAATGTCAAAATAATATTAAAAAATGTGTAAACTGTGATTTAGGCAATAAAAAGTATGGCACACAGCACAGCGTTTCTCACGAGGCTGGCGATTGGAATTACCCGAGCTATAAATACTTTTTGGGGATAGCTAAATCACGTGTCAACTATGGCTAGCATTGACGAGATTGAAATTTTAGATGAAATTGATGAAGAACAAAATAGAAGTCAACGGGTAGATCCAACTACTTTTGTACAAACCGTGAGTAAAGAACAACTATCTTTAAGTATCTTACATCTAAATATAAGAGGTTTAAAGACAAATTTCGACAGTTTTCTTGTCTTTATGGAGTCATACCGCTTGTGTTTTCTTGATATTATCATACTGAGTGAATGTCATAAACTGGAAAATTGTAATCAATTTAATATTCCGGGATATAGTACTTATTACAACAACGCAAATTTTAATTTATGTGATGGATTGGTCATCTTTACAAAAACCAACATAAATCCTAATTTTGAGAGCTCTAAACTTAGTTTATCGGGAATAACTATAACAAAAATGGAAATAAATATAAACAATAGTTTTTGTTGCAATATATTTGCTGTATACCGATCTCCATCATCAAACACTAACCTATTTTTGGAAGATATTGATGTATATTTAAAATCTCAACCATGTATTTACGAATTTGATGTTTTTTTTGGGAGACATAAACATTAATTTGTTAAGTAAAGATGATCCGTCTGTAATAAGTTACAGGGCCCTGATGAGTTCAAACGGGTTCATGCCTTTTTTGTCTTGGTGTTACAAGGGATGCATCTGGTTCTTGCTTAGACCATGTTTTCTTAAGAAATAAAATTAAAACCGGAACAAGAAAGTTTATATCAAATACAATTATCCATGATATTACAGATCATTGGCCCACAACATTAATTTTATCAAAGGATAGCAAATCAAATAAGCACGCGCATAAAGATGGTGATATTAAGAACATCTCTTATAAAACAGATTATGAAAAATTAAAATTTATATCACAAGCTGTAAACTGGAATGAAACATTAAACTTTGCAAATCCAGAGGACGCAACAAATTTTCTGGTAGATACACTAAAAGAAGTCACAAAGCAATCCGAAATAGTAACTAAACTTACACACAAATATAAAAAAATTAAACCCTGGATTACAAACGGGATTATCGTGTCAATAAAAAAAAGAGATAAACTAAAAAAAGACCTTATAAAAAACCCCACAGAACAAAAACAACATGCATACAAACAATTTAGAAACAATTTAAAAAAATTAATAACGGATACAAAAAATAAATACTATAAAAACAAAATCGAAGAAAACACAGGAAACATTAAAAAAATATATAAACTAATAAATGAAGCAACAAATGAAAATACAAAACAAACGGCAGTGACACAAATAAAACAAGACGGACGTGCAATAACAAATTCAAAAGATATAGCCGATGTTTATAACGAGTATTTCATTAATATTGGCAAGTCGATATCAGCTTCGATTAAATCTCCTAATAACCCGTCTAAACTGGATTCAATAAAATCACCATCTTCTATGTATCTCAGACCAACAAATGCAAACGAAGTTACTACATTAATTGCAAGCCTTAAAAATAAATGCTCCTCTGGATTTGATAACATAACAACAAAAACAATAAAAATTTTGCATCAAGAGCTTAAAGAACCTATTGCTCATGTGATTAATTTGATTTTTAAAACAGGAACAGTCCCGAAACATTTTAAGACGTCTATTGTAACACCCATTTATAAGTCAGGTAACAAAAACGATGTCGGAAACTATAGACCAATAAGTGTGATTTCTAATCTAGCGAAAATTTTTGAAAAGTGCTTGAAGGCCAGACTTGTTGATTATCTTAACATTAATAAAATATTGGCCGAGAACCAGTTTGGATTTATTGAAGGGTCAAATACATCTACTGCCATCCATGAATTGGCAGATTGCGTGACCACAGGCCTAGATAACAACAAAAAGGCGATCGCTGTGTTTTTGGATTTGACGAAGGCGTTTGGCACGGTCTCCCATTCTATGCTGCTTATGGTGCTTGGGCGGTATGGGGTGCGGGGGGCTGTGTTGGACGTCTTTGCCCAATATTTACGTGATCGTTCCCAACGCGTCAGAGTTGACAGCAGCTTAAGTGACGAAAAAACAGTAGAACACGGGGTACCGCAAGGTACAGTACTGGGACCTGTTTTGTTCCTTTTATATATTAATGCGCTGTGTAAGCTTGACGTGGAGGGGAGGATCATCGCGTATGCGGATGATACTGTTATAATATTTTTTTGTCAGACATGGGAGGGAGTCAAAGATAAGGTTCAGTCTGGTTTAGCAAAAGTTTTGAATTACCTAGATACCTTTAAACTTCGCTTTAACATTGACAAAACGCATTACATGGCATTTTCACTAACAGAGGCAAATAGACCAGACTTTAATAATATATATCTAGAAAACTTTCCTAAACCTCTTACTCAGTGTGACAAGATTAAATACCTTGGAGTCTTTGTGGACAAGCATTTGAAATGGAAAGAACACATATTATATTGTACTAAAAAAATCAGATGCTTAATACATAAGTTCTACATGCTTAGAGAAATTTTAAATAAAAAACTTTTGATAGCACTTTACAAAGCTCTAGTGGAGCCTTTGATAGGATACGGAATTCTAGTCTGGGGGGCGGCCTACAATGTTCATTTAGAACAATTAAAACGAACACAAAATTACATTGTTAAAATTACTTTGCGAAAACCACGATTGTACCCAACTCATTTATTGTATTCCGAAATTTTAGATCTAAAAAGTCTTTATGTTTTGACTGTATGTAATTTTATTCACTTAAACATTAAGTATCAAGATAAATATATATCACATCCATATCAAACCAGAGGTAATGTTAATGGACTTTTTAATATGACTCTCTCCAAAAACAACATGGGACAGCATTTTGTTACCTACCTAGGCCTAAAAATATATAACAAGATTCCTATGGATATAAGGTTAATAAAAAACAAAAAACATTTTAAGCTAGCGTTAAAAACATTTTTCTCAAAAAATCCGCATACAATCCTTAATATATACTAATCCCACTATTAACTTTTATTCGTCATGGTCGTTAATTTTTTGTATTTTAAAATTTACAATTTTTTTTCTTAGATTTTTAGGTTTTTTTTTTTTATTATGATTTTACCTTATTGATCTGAAAAATAGGTATTGATGAATAAATATTTATGTAGGCGCGCAACAAGTACATACAGGTATTCCATACCTAGGTGCTTGCTCAAAAGAACCATATAGTGACAAAATTTGTATTTTAGCTACTAGAAAACATATTGTAAATTATAAAAAATTTTGAATAAAATTGAAATTGAAAATTGTTCTCAGTAAGTTTTTTTATGCGAATAAACGAACATATTATTGTATTTTATATTTACATCTTTTATTTTAAATGCTTCAAATAGGCAGGATACAAATTTAAAGTATAAATTTATATCTTTTGTAAATAAATAAATTTATATTATTCTGTTTTACAGATAAATTGCTTCTTTTTAGATGAAATATGAAAAAGTCTGTATGAATTTTAGTGAAAATACGGAATGACTGACTGACTAGTTTTACATCACTTTTTTTCTTTTTTTATTTAGTATTTTTTTATTGCAAGTTCAGTCTGCAAAAGTTTTGAGAAGTATGTTTTATTATTTCTATGGTTTTGAGTTTCCACAGCAGCTCTTCATGCCAAACGGTGTCAAAGGCATTTAATATCGAACAGGGTAAGTATACTCTGTTGTTTACTGGTTAAGCCCAACTGTATTTCGTTTGCTATTTTAACTATCAAATGAGGGGTACTGTGGGTTTTTCTAAATCCATATTGGGTGGGCGGGGTCAAGGACAGTCGCTCATCTAATTTTTGTTAAAAAGTAAGCGAAAAAGCAATTCTTTCTCGGTTACTTTCGCCATCGCATTTAACAGGGATATTGGCCGATAACTATCGGGATTGGCAGGATTCCTGTTTGGTTTTAATACTGGAACAATGATGGCATATTTGCATTGTGACGAGAAAAATTGAAGATTAAAAATTGCCTTTAATATATAAGAAAGCTGCACATGGCTTTTTTAGCAAAATATGGTGAATTTCGTCTGGGCCTGGAGTTTTATATTATTAGGTAGTTTTTTAATAATATTGTTACAAATTTAAGTTATTTAAATTTTATAGTTAGAATTTATTTAGGTTTAGTGTAGTATTAGGTTGACGTATTTTATGGTTGTATTCTTAATATAGGTTTTAGTTGCGTTATCTGTGACAAACTGGTATACGAACGGTCCGATTCTAGAAAAGGGCGGAATGATTCCGAATCGAACAAGGATGGAAAGTTCTCGAATAGTAGGCAGCCCGTTATATATAGGGCCGGACGTCGTGCATCAGTCAGTCAGAGATAACCAATGGTAGTGATCGCTAGATGTTAACGCGAAGTTAATAGGCGTATTAAAGTAGTGAATTATTAGCAAGTTATTAGTAAATTTAAGTGCGTGTTTTTGTACATAATTTGTCGAAATAAATTGACGTATCGTTTTCAACAATTGCGAGTTTTAATTTGTCGTTGTGAACCCGTAACAATTGGTGTCAGAAGTGGGATTAAAAGAAATAAATAGTGCAAAGACTATCCTTACATAGTACCACCGGCTAGGACAATTGAAAAGAAGAACAGTAAGTGATTTTGCCAGAATATTCAGAACTGAATAGTGCAAAGACTACCCTTACATAGTACCACCGGCTAGGAAAATTGGACAGAAAAACAGTAAGTGATTTTTCCAGAAGAAGAAGTTCGATATTGATTTATTCAAAAACCAAAAGAGATATTTAAGAATCGACTTCGATATTAGTTTAGTTAGTTAAAAAGTAAGAATTAGAAAGAATTTCTAGAATATTCCATCACTTTCTACGACGCTCTATTCGAAAACCAGAAGAAATATCCAAAAAGAGACTTCGACATTAGCTTAGTAATTTCAAAAGTAAGAACTAAAAAGAATTTCTAGAAGATTCCATAACATTCTACGACGTTCTATTCAAAAACTAGAAGAGATATACAAATACCGATTTCGACATTAGTTTAGTTATTTCAAAAGTAAGAATTAGAAAGAATTTCTAGAAGATTCCATAACATTCTACGACGTTCTATTCAAAAACTAGAAGAGATATACAAATACCGACTTCGACAGTAGCTTAGTTATTTTAAAAGTAAGAATTAGAAATTATTTCTAGAATAGTCCATAACATTCTACGACGATCTATTCGAGAACCAAAAGACATAATCAAAAAGTGACTTCTACATTTGCCTAGTAGCAGAAAGAGTACCATTTACCAGTATATTCCAGAACATTCCATTAGGTTCTATTGAAGAATTGGAAGAGATATTGAAAAACCGACTTCGACATTCGATTTATAGCCCTAAAATAAACGTTTTAAGTGATTCATCAGGAAGTTGATGCTTACTAGACAAGGATCAGCAAAGATGGAAGATCTAACTAAAATGATGCAGGCTCTCGCACCTCAAATGGCTCAAAACTAGAACGATATAAGACAGACCATGGAAGAAAACCAGAACGGCATGCAGGAAAACTTTGACCAAATAAAGAGCAACTCCGAACAGCTGAGAGAAGAGTTTAAGACTGCAACCGAAGATCTTAAGGAAGAAATAACTCAAAGAATGCATAGTCTGGAACAAAAGGTACAAAATAAATTGCAGAATGTAGAAGAAAAGGTACATAATGTTGAAGAAAAGGTACAGAATGTTAGGGAAGAAGTTTTTCAAACCATGGAAGAAAAATTCCAGGACGTGTCAAAACAGCTTATACAGCTTCAAAAAGAACACAACAAAATGAAAGCTCAGGGATGTGTTGTGAATTCCAACCAAAACATTAAGCCTCCAAATTTCGATGGTACGTCTTCCTGGTCTACTTACAAACAACAGTTTGGAGCTGCCGCTGCTGCAAATGGTTGGGATGATGAGGAAAAAGCTAGAGCATTGTTAGTAGCTCCACGAGAACCTGCTCTGGGACTTTTACGGTCCATTCCAGTCAATCAAAAACAGAATTATAACGCTTTAGTGGCAGCGTTAGAAAGAAGGTATGGAGACGAACACTTGCGAAATTTACATTGGTCAGAATTAAATATTCGTCAACAAAGACCAGGAGAATCATTGCAAGAGTATGAAGCAGATATTAGGAGGCTGATGTATTTAGCTTACCCAGAAATGCCAGAAAATTACAGAGATCCCTTCACGGTAGATCGCTTTATTAACGGATTACGAGACTCGGACTTAGCAAAGTTACTTCGTCGAGAACGCTTCCATAATAGCAGTGAAGTGTTGATTCGAGCCCTTGAAATCGAATCATCAAATAATATGTCCAGGCCAAAAGTAAGAGCTGTTTCAATTCAGGAGGGAGAAGAAATGAGCAATGGACAACGCTAAACCAAATGTTTCAATCACTGATAGAGAAGATTGACTCTTTGAAAGAAAGCAGACGATCCCCTCCAAATGTAAAGTGTTTCAGATGCGGACGTACAGGGCATATTCAACGCGATTGTCGCGTCCAAATAAGGTCTCGCTCGCCATCTAGCGGGACAGAGTACCGAAGAAGAGATCAGGAAAACTAAAACTAGTCAACGCAGAGGGGCGGGTGTTGGCTAAAGGGAATGTAGCCCCCAAAATTTATTCAATTAAGAGCTTAAAACATACTGCTGACAGTCTTAACATCGACGGACTTATAAATGGAAGACAAGTTAACATAACAGTAGACACTGGTGCTGCCATATCATTGCTTAAGTTCAAAATTGCAACGAGATATAAAATTCGACCAACAGAAAAGAAAATAACACTTAAGACTGTGACTGGAGAATTCGCCGACGTGCTGGGGCAGACAGACATAGACCTACAGCTGGGAAGATTGAAGATTCGCCACACTGTATTGGTTGCTGAAATAGAAGAGAATAGAAGAATGATAATAAACTTAATACCCTGAGATTTGGGAGTGAATAGTTCATTTTGTCAAATAGTCACTTCAATAAAGAACCAATAAAGGTCGTGGCAGTATGTACAACAAGACTGGTCGGTAACAGTGAGACCATAATTTTTGGGAGGCTAGAAAGTAAAACATCAAGCTGTGTCGGACTCATAAGCCAACAGAAATTATCCAACACCTACCTCGTTGCAAAGTCACTAGTTAAAACCGATAAAGACATCCCCATTAGAGTCGCCAATATTTTCCCAAATAGTGTCAAAATTAATAAGGGGGAGGTGGTAGCATTATTTGAGCCAGTCCAGAAAGTAACAAGATGTGAAGAGCCAACTTCCGAGGATACAAGCAAGTTACCAATGGAGGTACTTCAGCAATTTGAGTCAACTTGGCAACATCTCACTCCAGAAGAATTTAGTAAAGCGAGAGAGTTTATAGAAGAGCAAAGTAATATCTTTGAAACTAAGAGTAGTTCGGGACGCACAAACCTTATTCAACATTCCATCAACACTGGCGATGCCCAACCGATAAGGCAACCCCCAAGAAGACTACCAATGGCCAAGCAAGAAGAAGTTCACAATCTCATTAATAAAATGCTCAGCGACGGTGTTATTGAAGAGTCATCAAGTCCTTGGTCATCTCCTGTGGTGTTGGTCACTAAAAAGGATGGAAGTACTAGATTTTGTGTCGACTACAGGAAACTTAACGATGTGACCAAGAAAGATAGTTACCCACTGCCAAGAATAGACGACACATTAACAACATTGGCAGGATCATATTGGTTTTCTACTCTTGACCTGAAAAGTGGGTATTGGCAAGTAGGAATCTTTGAAAGAGATAAAGAGAAGACTGCATTCTCTGCTGGAAGTGGACTTTATCAGTTTAATGTGATGCCATTTGGCCTCTGCAATGCCCCTTGCTACATTTGAAAGACTAATGGAAGTCGTTCTACGAGGCCTTACTTGGAAAACCTGCCTAGTCTATTTGGATGATGTAATAGTAATGGGGAAATCATTTCAAGATCATCTAGATAATTTACGAGAAGTATTCTCAAGAATCAGGAACGCAAATCTTAAACTGAACTCAAAGAAATGTTTTCTGTTCCAAGAAAAAGTTGAGTTCCTGGGTCACGTCGTTTCCCGAGAAGGCATCCATACCGACGAAAAGAAGTTACAAGCAATAAAAGAATGGCCTCAACCTCGTGACAAACATGAATTGAGAAGCTTTTTGGGTCTGTGTACATACTACAGACGATTTGTAGAAGGATTCGCCAAAATAGCGTCTCCATTACATATACTTACAGAAGATAAAGCTTCTTACAAATGGAATACCGAATGTGACCAAGCATTTAGAAGACTAAAAGCAGCATTATGTTCTAGTCCGATTCTTGCATATCCCATTCCAAAAGGAAAATTCATATTAGATAATGATGCGAACAACGATGGCATAGGAGCAGTACTCTCCCAAGTACAAGATGGAGAAGAACGGGTCATCGAATTTTTCAGCAAGAAGCTATCCAAACCAGAGAGAAATTATTGTGTTACTAGAAAGGAGCTCCTAGCCATAGTTAAATCCGTAGATTACTTTCACAAATATCTCTACGGACAAGAGTTTCTGATTAGAACGGATCATGCTGCGTTACAGTGGCTCATGAAAATGAAACAACCTGAGGGGCAAGTCGCGAGATGGATAGAAAAGCTACAACAATACCATTATCAAATTAAGCACCGAGCGGGAAGGGTGCATAATAATGCAGATGCATTGTCCAGAAGACCTTGCCCTGAGGATTGTAAACATTGCAGGAAAATTGACCAGAAAGAAGGAATTACCTACGTGCGCCGGATAAAGTTAGAACCAGATGCAGAATGGATGTCGGCTTCGATTAGAACCACACAACTTAACGACAAAGATGTAGGACCTATCTTGCGATTGAAAGAAGAAAACAAGCCACGACCATCATGGCAAGATATCGCAAACCAAGGGGTGATATTCAAATCACTGTGGGCACAATGGGATTCACTGATAGTAGAGGAAAACATCCTTAAACGTGCCTGGGAAAGTGCCAATGGCCTTACTGTGGTTAATCAAGTAGTGGTTCCTAGGAGCATGGTAGACAATATAATGGCCGAATGCCATGGTGGAAAATCAGGCGCGCACCTAGGCATAAATAAAACCATGGACAAAATTCGAAACCGATTTTATTGGGTCAATTACTTTCAAGATGTGAAAAACTGGTGCCGCCGATGTTCGACTTGTGCAGCCAGCCAAGGTCCCAAAACAAGGTCCAGAGGTCAAATGAAACAATATAACGTAGGTCTACCATTCGAACGCATTGCTATTGATGTGGCCGGACCATTTCCAGAAACTAAAAAAGGCAACAAATACATCCTTGTTGTCATGGATTACTTTAGCAAATGGCCAGAAGTTTTTGCTTTGCCTAACCAAGAGGCCACTACAGTTGCGGAAGTTCTGGTAAATGATGTTTTCAGCCGATTTGGCATTCCTTTGGAACTACATTCAGATCAAGGAAGAAATTTTGAATCAAGGCTCTTCCAGAATCTCTGTGACCTTTTAGGAATACATAAAACACGGACTACGGGTTTACATCCGCAGTCAGATGGCATGGTTGAAAGATTTAATAAAATAATAGAAGAACATCTGTGCAAAGTTGTGGATGAGCACCAAACAGATTGGGATCAATATATTCCATTGTTTTTGATGGCCTATAGAACCGCCATTCACAATACGACAGGAGCTACTCCATATAGTATCCTGTTTGGTAGAGAACTGCGTTTACCATGTGATATCATGTTTGGTTCACCTGAAGAAGAACACTTAGAGGTTAATGACTATGTCGAACGATTAAGGCAAAAGCTGCACGATATCCATGAAGTGGTTAGAGAGCGAATAGAAATAGCCAGTGACCGCATGAAAGCGAGATATGACCTGAAAGCAAACTCTTCAGGGTTCAAAGAGAATGATCAAGTCTGGCTATACAATCCTCAACGCAAGAAAGGAAGATCACCTAAGTTAACACCACCATGGGAAGGGCCTTATAAAGTTGTTAAGAGAATTAATGATGTAGTCTACCGAATCCAGAAAAGCCCGAAGTCCAAGATGAAAGTTGTTCATCTAGACAGACTAAAACCTTACCTGGGAAATGTTGATCGAGACGATCAAACCTGAAGAGGAGGATAGTGTTACAAATTTAAGTTATTTAAATTTTATAGTTAGAATTTATTTAGGTTTAGTGTAGTATTAAGTTGACGTATTTTATGGTTGTATTCTTAATCTAGGTTTTAGTTGCGTTATCTGTGACAAACTGGTATATGAACGGTCCGATTCTAGAAAAGGGCGGAATGATTCCGAATCGAACAAGGATGGAAAATTCTCGAATAGTAGGCAGCCCGATATATATAGGGCCGGACGCCGTGCATCAGTCAGTCAGAGATAACCAATGGTAGTGATCGCTAGGTGTTAACGCGAAGTTAATAGGCGTATTAAAGTAGTGAATTATTAGCAAGTTATTAGTAAGTTTAAGTGCGTCTTTTTGTACATAATTTGTCGAAATAAATTGACGTATCGTTTTCAACAATTGCGAGTTTTAATTTGTCGTTGTGAACCCGTAACAATATTTTAAGTTTCTTGGGGGGTTACGAGAAGTTTTCTTTGAATACAATTATTGAGGACGGCGGGGCGTGAAATTTCTCTTAGCTGGGTGTCTATGTTTTGTTGTTTGGGCGTGGTACTCGGCCTAGGCACTTGTACGTTGTAGAAGTGTTGGTTTTGTCGCAGTCTATCATAACACCCCAAAAGGAGAGTATTTCAGGAAACTTTCGCCTAATGCGTTGATCTAGAGTCCCTGTATGTGACAGATATTGGCGAAATAACCAATATCTGTCACATACAGGGACTCTACGTTGAGCCATCTTCCATATTGAGTTATCTTGTGTACTCAACGTTTGGATGGTGTTTCTCCAGACTGTGTTTTTGTGTTCTGATGGTTAAGCTTTGATTTCTAAGCGTATGTATGTTTGTCTGTCTGCGTCTCGTCTGTTGTATTGCCAAAGTTTTTTGTGCCTATTCTTTTGTATTATTATTATTTTATTGCTGATAATTCTGAAATCAAGTGCAAACTTTTTGACCATGAAGAAATCTATGGATTCATTTTCGGTGTGAAACAGGTATTATACCAATTAAACAAATCAACTGTCAACTGTTCTTTGATAAAAATTTACAAAAAAACCATCTGGAATTATGGGCTATAGAATAAATTCATGAATTAATCCATGGATTAATTATCAGTGTAAAACATATATTAGAAAAGCTGAGTGAATTTTATTAAATGGCACTGATTTTATCGCGCTACTATCCTTATTTTAACTAATTTTAAATAGAGATAGATGTGGCATGGAAACTTCTTTTTTTAAAAATGTGCGTCTTAAATATTATTTTCTTTTAAATTCTACTATACTATAAGTGATGCTATGCTATGCTATGGTGATCATGCATGTCAAAAATTCAAAAAAAAAAAGTTGCTCCGATTTCAAAATTTTTTATATATCTTTGCCTTTCAGATGATTTTGAAACTTTTTTTTGTATGGTCTGTCAACGCGCATAACTGAAAAACTGCTTGCCCGATTTTAATAAAATTTGGTACGTAGGTAGGGTTTGGGCTCTAAATGGTCTTACTTAAAAATAAATAAAATCCAGCGCACATAAACCAAAACAAGGGGTAGGGGTTGATTTCAAAAATTATAGTTTTGCTAAAAATATGACTTGTGTGGTACTATATTAAAGCTAACTGTGCATGAAGATCAAAAAAATACATTATTGTTATTTTGTTTAGTCGTGTTCCACTGGGGGGGGGGGGGAGAATCTTCCATCGGACGGGTCACCGAGGGCCCCCATAGCTTATCATAAATGACCAATAAAATATCTTTTAAGACCATAAACGAAAAGGCCATAACAGTCCTATGTGAAAAACGGAATTTTTAATAGCCGGACATTATCAAAAACATCATTCTTCAAAACAAGAGAAGAGCAAAATCGAAGTTCTGTATATCAAAACCGGACAAAATCATAGAAAAGGCTGATATTGCTATGCAATTGAAGCGTCCTTTATACGGATTATAGGGAAGAAAACGCCGTACCTACATAGGGATTGCTATAGCACATACGACATTTCCATTAAGCAAGGCCCATCCTTGAAAAAGATCAGGCGTTAGACCCTAGGTTAGAATTAATATAGATTTTATTTACAAGATATTTGGTTCAGTTTAGTTCGGTTCGGTTCGATTCGGTTAACGCCGATTTCGACGTTTCAAAAGAAGGTCAGGAGAACTACTTAAAAGAAAAAAACAGAAATTTTTACTTTTTTATCTATTTTGGGTTCAAAAACAATAATATTATTTGTTCCCGATTTAAATTTGCCGCCAAACTTCCACGAGACCGATTTGAGATTAAGAGAGACGGAACCAGTGTACATAAAAAGAAACGAGAGGTGCTCATGCTAGGCCCAGCCTCCTTTTATGATTTTGTCCTTTTTTGTTTTTTCCGGTTTTGATAAACGACTTTATGCTTCAATATTGCTCTTGTCTTGTTTTGATGAATAACGTTTGGTTAGAATCTCCGGTTATTAAGAATTCCGTTTTTGCCATTGGACTGTTATACGATTTTCGTTCATGATCTTGGACGATTTTGTTTTTGTCACTTACGACAATGGATAGGGATTCGTCCCCGGGTGTCGCATAGAGGGTTTTTTCGCAGATCAAAATGGGTAAAAATTTAGGTGCTCATAAATTGGCAGAGTATTTTGATAATGTTTGTTAATTTTTTTTTTAGTTTATAATGAATATTCATTTTTTTTTATAAAAAAGTTTCCGTGCCATACCATAAATATTTTTTACCTCAAGCATAAAAGTATTAATCTCGTCTCTCAAATCTTCATCTTTCAGTTTTTCAGCGTCCTTATCCTTGGTAGTCAATAGTAAATCCAAAAGAGCGTATGTGCGTTTTCCGCTAAAGTTGTCGTCGGATTCCAATTTAACTTTTTCAGTTTTATATAATTCTTCTCTGCGCTCCTCAATTACTTTCGTTGTGAGCTCTTGAAGAATGTTGATTGACTTTTTGTATCTGAAAACCATATATTTTGCATTTTAGTATATTGTAATGGATTGTAATATAGTAACAAATGACAACGTTCTGACAAGCATGATCCGCAAAAAAATAAACAAAATTGAGGGAACTTTTTTTATCGCAAGTTTTCTCAGAACGCAGAATGCTTAGCGCTACAGTTAAACCGGAATTGCAATGGGACAATCACGTGATTATCAATATGTAAAGGCGGTGGTTCTAAGACAGTTCTAAAATTCGGGGTTCTAAATCAGCCGTCAGAATAAAATGCCAATACCATAGTAGAATAAGACAAGATGATGATTTGGGTTCATTCGGATAATTAGCACAACCATAATATATACCATATAGCAAAACTGATATACTGGCCATAGGGAAGCCTGCTTATAAAAAGAAAAACTAGTTTAGCAGCTTTTTTTATACGGTAGGTATTAGTATAGTCGTTGTTGCTATAGAGCAATTCCACGCCAAGTCATCCAATTTACAAAAAAAGTGTTGCCCTGACATTTAATTTTTTTCTTTAATCATGCTTACTAAATGAAACAGCTTATGCTTAACCACTTTTGTACCATTTTAGATTTTTTAATCCAATTAGTCTATTGTACACGCATTTGAAAAGTCTAAAAACAGGCAAAATGGGACTCATAGTAAACAGCACCTAAAAAAAATTAACCTATAATTTTGAAAACATCCATAAAAGTAGTTTTCAAAAAAATGTGATGTTTAGCAAAATCTTTTATACTGGCTTAATTAGAGCAATTTAGAGAATATCCAAAAAACGCAGAAGTTTTCATATTTTTTTGGGGTTTAAATGTAATGTTTTCTTAAATTTTTGATACAGTGTTGGAAAGCTATACTCAAGGACTCTATCTTCCTTGTATAAAACATATTTAAAAAGTAGACGTTTCCTTGGAGTTCCACGAAGAAATTAAGAATGTCTGGGAAATCCCTCAACTTCAGCATCAAAAATGACCCTGTCTATCGGGGTGCTGGTTGTAATCAAGTAGGGTAAATTTTTCACGGTATCATATACTTTTAAAAACAAGAATAAAAAATCTGGGTCTGTAATCCTTAAGGTCACTACACATTTTTTGGTATTTTAATATTTTTAGTGATGTTAAATTGCATCACAAATTACAGGCCTGGATCTACGGGAGGGGATGCCCCCCCAAATCTGAAATTTTAACTCAGTTTTGACCCACAGAATACACCTCCTGGTCACTATGCAAAATAGTTTTGTGAAATATTTATTATGATATTTTCCACCAAAATAAAGTTTCTAGATCCGGCCCTGCAAATTAAGATTTATCAGATGGTAAAGTTTATTGATATGAGCACTGTTCAATAAATTATGATCTAAACTCTCTTCATAAGGTCACTACACAATTTTTTTTAAAGTTTATTTAATTTTTAGTAGTTACCTACTGTCATATTTAAAAAATAGGAAAAGAAGTTGAGTTCTATAATTTCAGAAACCGAACAAATTTTTTTTCTGAGCTTGAAGTTAATTTAGCATCTATAATTAAATCATCCAGAGGAGTGAAAGAATGGTGTCCAGTTGTTGTTTGTTTGAGATTTGCGTTAGTTTTGTAGTTAGTTTTTTTAATGCCCAGTGGCGTATGCAGAAATTTTCTAAGGGGGTTGGAAGAGGGGCTTGAGTATAATTAAAGTCCTGGAAAACCATTTATTTCTTATTTCAGAAAAATTCAATCTTTAGGAGAAGTTATTTAATGGCTTTGGAAAGATTAGGCCTCCAACCCCCCTCCCTCCTGCGTACGCCACTGTTAAACCTGAACCATTTCATTTACCAAAGAAACAAACTAATTAATGCCCGTGTCTCACCAAAAATGTATTCTTAAAACTAAAAAAAAAATTCCGACAGTGTACGAAGATGGGACTTGAACCCACAAACTAGGATGTCACGCAAAACAGTATGTGGCTATAAATAAGATCCCCTGACGATGATTTTTATACATATTTTTTTTCCTTTTGTGACTCAATAAAAAAATTAGATTTTTTACATGCTTTAACCAAATAGCTTAAAAGTTGATGTTAAAATGACAGACCCAGATTTTTTATTTTACTTTTATTTAGACGATACATTGTCAAGTAAAACAAGGCACAAGCGAAGTTTAAATAGACAGATAGACATGACAATTTTTTTATTCAAAATTGCCAATTATGAGGTTTTTGCGGTTTTTCCAATTTTAAAAAATTTAGTTTGCTTAAGGCAATAGAGCTAGAAATTTTTCTTTTGCCTTGTATGATAGTCAAGCGACTGAGCTTTAATGTGCGTACAGACTTGTTGGACCATATTCCGCACCGGTGTAAATAATTAAAAATCAAGAAAATCATACAATTTACTATTTTTTGAAAACTATTTTTGCCATGTCAAAAAAGTGAGTTTAATTTTTTTTTCTGTGTAAGATTATCCAACCAATATTAAAGATTTCTTCCGACAATTTTTTTTTACATAAGATTTAATACAATAGAAATAAAAAAAAATAAGGCCACAACTGATTTTCTTCTTTTTTTTACTTTTAAAGTGGTCTGTAAAATACGGGAGGCGACATTAGAAATTAAAATTTGTTAATTTGGTATTCCTAAGGACATTAATACATGTTATCAAAATTTGGATTTTTTTCGTGACATGGCAGCTACCCCCATTGGATGATTTGGCTTGGAATTACTCTATAGTCTGTTGTGAAACAGCTATTTCTGCCTCAAGTGGGAAATGAATGGAAGATTTTGTTTTACTAATATTGTTAATCAATGTGCTCTATTTTAAGAATGCAAGTGATTAGTAGCCGGAATTGAAATTCGGCACCATTTTTTGTCTGGGAGGTACCTCAACGGAGGTGATTTTATGAAAAAATGGACCTGTTAAAATTTTTTTGTAGTAATTTAAAGAAGCGGTGGGGGGTATTTTTGGTATTAGAGTTAACCTGTTTATGTGGAGACTTAAGGAGCAATCTTTAATCAAGTTTTTTTGCAGATTTTGACAGCTTTGCTCCACCCTAATATAACATTTAGCAATCACTTTTGGTCATCGGCCACCATTTTGAAATATTTAAGATGGTGTCTGTGGGCAAAAATTCAAAAAAGAAGAATATACATGTGATACCTAAATTATGGGGTTCTTGGATCCGCTGACTCCAAATCTGTTATTAAAAAAAGATTCGGGGTAATCTGGTGAAGTGTAAACAGTAAAACCCGAAGCAGCAATTTAACGTTTTGGCGACGTATTTAAATTAGTCAGGCGACTATCTATGGTTGCACGGGCGACTCATGCCTCAACGTTGCTACGACTCCATTATGCACCAATATGGTCCATTATTTTAGGGTTTATACAACGTTATCTATGGTCCTCAGTTGGTCGTTGTTTTAGGCTTTGTTCGATATAGCGCTGTTCAAAATAGTTTCGTTTAAAATAGCGCTATTGTTATAACGCTCGACTAAATAGCGCTGTTTTAAAATAGCGCTAGCAACAAAATAGCGCTAGTATCAAAATAGCGCGTAACGAAATAGCGCTAGTATCAACATAGCGCTGGTTTAAAATGGCGCCAGTTTAAAATAGCGCTATTAACGAAATAGCAATTGTAACAAAATAGCGATGTTAAAAAATAGCGATGTAACAAAATAGCGACTATCAAAATAGCGATGTAACAAAATAACGACTATTAAAATAGCGATGTAACAAAATAGCGACTATCAAAATAGCGATATTTCGGTTCCGATTTGGCATATAGTTCGACTAAAGGGTTTCTTTCTAAGAAATTAAAAAAAAAACTTTCCTGACTTCTTTCCTGGGATCCTAGAGGGTGTGAATCCGAACCGAACCGAACCGAACCAGCATATTTAAAAAAAAACTCTCCAGACTTCCTTTCCGAAATCCTAGAGAGTGTGAATCCGAACCGAACCGAATTCGATTCAGATCGGTTGGGTTCGGTTCAGATTCACACCCTCTAGGATCCCCAAAAAGAATCAGGAAAGTTTTTTTTTTGAAAAAATAAGCTGGTATAGACAAAATACCGCAGGATATAATAGCGCATTTCGGTTCTATTTTAAAAACAGCGCTATGTTATTACACGCTATTTTGATACTGGCGCCATTTTTTTACGCGCTATTTTGCAAATTGTTGTTCCGCGTACTAAAAGATAGACTACGTGTTTTCGGCCTCGTCCAAAATTACGATTTATTTGCCTATATTAAGCTTCTTTAATTAT
The DNA here is from genome assembly GCA_963576565.1 of Aspidapion aeneum. Classification (NCBI taxonomy): domain Eukaryota; kingdom Metazoa; phylum Arthropoda; class Insecta; order Coleoptera; family Brentidae; genus Aspidapion; species Aspidapion aeneum. The sequence continues at coordinate 72,463,100 of OY755038.1, read as the reverse complement.
AAAAGTAATACTAGTCAAATTGTATAGAAAATTTCTACTAATTGGTAAAATAAAATATCCAAAAATATGTAGTGATAACTAAGATTTATAGAATGCATCTTTATTATCATAAACAAAGTGGTACCGTTGTTTGAGGAGTGGTACCAAAAACGTTTGGTGATAAAAATAGCCTTTGGATTGGAACAATAAATTTTGATAAAAGGCGCATTTTTATGCAAGCAACCGGTAGTAGTTAGTATATATAGGTTTTGGACCACGTTTTCCATGTAAATCTCCATAAGACGAAAAGGTGGTCATTTTTTTAATGTGTCACAGAATATTCAGCTAGAGACAGTAATTTTGCATAATTTAACTCATTGTTACCTAATTTCAGCTATACATATTAGCTGGCCCGTTTATTTGCTTCTTAATAATTTGTACAATTATTGAACTGCCCGGGCAATCACTAGCGTGCGCTTGTCACAAAATAAACCCAAACAGTGGATTAGTTAAATCTGATCATAATACTTTGATGACTATGGTTTAGTCATGCAATTTTAACACACAATAAATAGTTTTGTTTTTCAGAAAATATTTTATTACTTTTTAATTACTCCTTATGAGTTCTATATTGTTTCTGTTTTTAAATTTTAGGTACTACTAAATCAAGGTAAATAATAATAACACAAGATTAATTTACATTTATTTATTGTAAAATCATTATTACTAATTTTGGTTGCTATAGCTATACCTATGATCAAAAATAATTATACTTTAGTAGTTATATTATAATAATTATAATACCATTATGGATAATATGACTATTACTATGGAGGTGTATATATTAATGTTTACATTAAAATACTAGGTGTTACCCTACGCATATGATATCACTACATATTTTATATAATAATATATAAATATAATTTTTATTCTTAGGAAAAACAAAGATTAAATTCAGGTTTAGAACTAAGATTAGATACATAAACAAACACTATGTAAGCAAACAACACATTACTAAGCTTAAATTAAAACTATATTTTCACTTAATACTATAGTGCCCCCACGGCAACGTTTCATAAGACTCTTTTGAAATAGACCGTTTGTCATCCAGGGGACTCAGTCCGATTTTCGTCTGTTTTACTGAGTATATGCGGTGCTTTTCGGATCTTATAAGATTTTGCGTAACTATTTTTTCTTGAAAAGTATTTAGGCAGTCAACATAGTCCTCAAATGATATTTTGGTTTTTACAATATTTTGCTTTACACCCTTGGCTTTTTTAGTCACTCTTGCAGCTTTACTTTTAGTATCCGCTACTTTTGTAGCGTACATTGTAGCTCTAAGGCCAATAAAATGCGTCATTATTTTCCCATTGTTTTCATCTTTTATCATTCCTAGAACCTTTTTATTTACCCTCGGAATTTTATGTTGTCTTCAGCATAATCCGAGGTGTCGAAATACTTGTGGCAGTCCCGCCGTATTGAATCATAAATGTCGTGATTTTGGATGTTATAAACTAAACTGTCAGTATCTGTATATGCAACAGTACAATCCTTACCAAAAACGGGTACCATGTAGTTATAGTGAAAATCATATATAGTTGTTTTGGCAATGTCCAAAATACACATTCCCACATATCTCGGTTTATTGAAATATATTTCTGTTTTTTCAAGTTCAACAGCAACCAAATTTTCATTAAATATGGTTATACTTTTAAACTCTGGTCGAGAAATCAGAGCTTCAGCTCCAAATCGTCCGTCCCATTTCTTGATTAATTTGACAACACTATGATTTCTAATATTTTCCATGGTTTTTCCAAACACGGCGTTGTTCATTAATTTGAAAAGATTTTTCTCAAATTCATTTTTAGCATTTTGTCTTAATCGAGTATTTAAGTCAATAAATGGTTTCAGCCATGCGGATTGCTTAAAGCATAAAATTCTATGAATTGTTTTAAATTTTATACCAAGTCTCAAAGCTTGTTTTAAATTTGTATAGTGAATTACATAATCCTTTTTATTATGCAGTGTAGCCATATGTTTTTTATTTTTTGGGTTCTTGTCTCCACCAGGCGGACACTGATGTTCAGGGCATAAAGGTAAGTCTGAGAAGTAGTCGTGTAATTCAACAGGAATGAACAAGTCGACTTCTAGAATGTATCCCTCACTTGAGTCATCCTCAATTTTGGAAACATCAAAATAAGTAATTTTGTCACTTTCTAACCAACTAAATTTACCATAAGGCAATAACTGACTCTTACTAAACCCATACTGATTATTAATGTCAAAATACATCAAAAAAGATGTTTCTTTGTATGAGTCATAGTTAGCCATGTATTTGTTGTTGGCCTCGACGTATCTTTTTGAACATTGGCTCAACCCTCCTCTAATACCGCGCTCTATAAAAGTGACCATATTATAGTCCGTCAAAAGCTCTAGTTTTTGTTGCGTATGGTATAGCATACAATCCCATGTGTAACCAGGAAGGGTAAAATAGTTCGCAGGGTCCAAACCATACGTTTTATGACAACTTTCCCTAAATTGCTAAAATACCTGCATTAAAAGGACTATGTCAATTTGCATATAAAATTCCATATAATCTTGTAGGGTTTTACAACCAAAACTTTCCCATACATCCAGTGCATGCTCATAATCAATTGACGAAATTTCTTTATTTTCCAGGGTATTAAAGAAATGACGTTTTTCAGGCAAAGACGCCTGTGTTAATTTTTTCCAACTATCCATGTAGTCATAACAAAAAATTCCCTTTTTGAAAATAAGTTTATATTGTTCGTCAGACAAGTGAGGAAATTCAATTTTGATCAGCGGATACTCCACAAGATATGAAGCAAGCTTATCCAAGCTGCTGGCCATAAAGCGAAAAGAATCGATAAATCTAAATTCAATTAAATTTTCGTTAATTTTTTTGGTAAATGCTATATATTTTTTTTTGTTAACTGGCAGCAAATTTATTGAGCCATCCAAATTGGCGATGTTTTCAATTATCAAATGTCCATCATAAGAGCTAAGGTTGTGAAATACTACAGGGACAGTATGACTATCCTGAAAATTTAGACTACAACTTTCATGCTTCATGCGCAGGGCTACGGTACTCTGAAGTAAGGTGACAGTGGTCGGGTATTTTCTTGTCACCAACTGAAAAATTCTGTTCACAAATATGACATTTTTTAGCTTTATTAAAGTTAAGTTTTTGTTTCTTACTTAAACGTTCCATGGGCAAGTCACAGAGAAATACAGTTTCTAAGTTTTCAGCGAACTCCAGTATTTGTCTACTAAACCATTCCATACAGTCAGGACCCGTGTACGATCGATAAAATGAAAGGGAATCATCATAAGCACATTTTACGTAGTACCCCACTGAACAAGGCACATGTCGTTGATATTTTTGGGTTCTTTTACTACTATTTTTTACCATAGGCATCAGTAAGCACTCGATAATCGCAATAAATAATGAAGGATGCAAATTGCTTATTTTTAAAGTTTTTAAATTCTACAATGTTGTTCTCTTTATTTGGTAATTTCGGAACCACGATACTGCCAATAATTTGACAGTCTTTTATATGTTGGTCGAGTCCATCCTTCGAATTAAAATAATGCAGGCATCTGTCGCAAACGTATTTAACTTTTGAGAATTTGCTTAGTTGCTTTCTCACGTGCCTTGAAAGATTTTTTATCCATACAATGCGATAAGCTGGTGTAGAAAGATCTTTTACCTCTTCATTCTCTAAATAATAATTATTTTGTATTAATAACAAATTAACATGTGTTTCGTACTTTTCTCTGGTAATATAAACAGGCAGTACTTTAAAACTGCCTTCACCAATTTTTTGTAGGCGATATATATTAACAGATATATTATTTTGCTTTTCAAAGCGCGCAACTTGGTTTAAAGTCATTGGAAACTTTATTCCTTTTAAATTTAACACCTCTTGAGGATGCGGAGAGGATGAGACTCTATTTGCGTGGTTTTCAACAGGAAACATTGCTGACATAATCGCCCAGCCAAAGCAGAATTCATCAGTATTTTGAACAGTTATACATGCTTTTTTATTTAAAATAAATTTAGGCATTTTTAAATGACGCCCTGCGCGAAGCATATTAAATTTATTCATAGCAATAATAAGATTATTTATTTTTATAAGAGACCATCCAGATTGATGTTGCTCAAATTCTTCTTGTTAAAAGCAAATCCTTAACATTCTTATCAAACCAGTTTTTCAAATTGGTATTATTGTCAATTACAGCAGTGACAGTACTAAAATGTTTAGTTTCCGTAAATAATTCCTTTTGCTTTGTAATTTCAAAATCTCCACTATAGACAGTGTTTACCTTAATGATGTCCTCTTTCTTTAAAACATTTTTAATTCTACGTTTAAATAAACTGAAGCTATCCGTCAGAAATTGCTGAGCATCAGTGTGTTTTAAGTTTGTATTTACACCACTTCTTACCCTACTGTTAAAGGCTGACCTTACATCTTCCCATTGTACACGGTGTTTCGCAGTTTTCTTGGTGATGACATTACCGCCTCCTTGCTTTATGTTTGACTTCAAGCGATGCTTAAAGCCTTTCACTTCTCCAAGACAGGCAGCTAAATGGGTTTTTTCATAAACCGTCCGGGACTTCTTTAGGGCAATGCTTATTCTTTGACTAGCGTTGGCACAGTCCTTCAAGATTTTTGATATTTTTGTAGCTTGATTAATACTTTCTAATTCGCATTTTATTTCATGGACTAATTTACTTGCAAAACTCATCTTCAGATCGATTTGATGTAATAACACTACAGAGAGTTCGGAGTTTTCCAACTAGCAATGCAAGTTTTTAAATGCTTATGTTAATGAACGATTAACAGATTTTTGAATAAACACTACACTTTGTTTAAAATTCACTAAACGCAAACTAGCAGAAGAAGAATCGTTCTTTAACTCGCACGTTTAGCTATAGACTGACAGAAAAACGACGTGCAGGAGCTTTTGTAAATGGGATGCCCCTTTTTAAGGCACAGTGTTGCCAATGTTTTTACATGGTTTATAAAAGCTATTTTGTTAGAACCCGGTCAAAGTGTTTACAGGATATTTTAATAAATAATTAAATAATTTCCCGCTTTCAGTATTTTCAATACGGATTATTAGAACCAGTGTCTATAGGAGTAAACTGAAAACTTTTTAAAGAAATTGAAACTCTTCAGTCACCTTTTTTAATATAATATAAATGTTGAGCAGCTATTTATTACAACCTTAAATTTGATTACATTAATTTTATTAAAATTAAATTAAATATTCTTACAAATTAGTTTTTTTGTTTTGTAATGTTCTATTAATGCCAGCTGAAGAATTATTTTATAACTAGCTCTATGGTGAAAAGAATCCTAAATAAGGAAGCATGGGGTAGCCAAAGAGGAAAGAAAGACGGAAAAAAGGTAGAAATAAGCAGACAGAGAACTAGAAGTTAAACGAATTAAAAACTGAAATCAAAATGAGATAAGCATACTATAAAAAGAAATGCTTTAAAGCGCTCTAGTTATAGATGTTTATTATCGCAAAACTAAGTATTCAAAATAAAATCAGACCTTATGCCTAGTTTGCCAACCATGTTCTTCCTTAACCCGAATAGCGAACAGACACGTGAAGATAAGCAATTTTACCCTTTTTGTTCAGGTTTTAACAAGTTAAGAAAGGCAGATGTTTTCCTTGGCTTTACCTACTTTATGTAATCTTTAACATAAAGTTTTTAGAGTTTTGATCACAAGTTATTATAAAAAGAATTACTAAGATTAAATATTAAATATCTACGTATTACATTTTTATAGATTGCATGTACTTATATTTTTTATTTGTTAAGTTTTTGTACAGGTATAACAGAAAACTCACTCACAAAGCTTATTTATTTAAATTATCTCATGGTATAACCCCTGTGGGTGTTTACAGCGCCCTGTAGGACTGTACATATTTTCTTCGAATCGCAGACTTCTAACTACTTATATTCTACATTTTCTGGTTCTAATCACACAGAAAAATTGTATCCCTATGTGCTTGTGAGCTTAAAGAAATCAAGTTATGCGTACATTGTCTACTAGTATTTATCCCAAGTAGGCATCAGGTAAGTGCGTGACTAACGTAATGGGTCATTTTTATACCTAGGTTAACCCAATTCTTACAGGACAGACAGCATGTGCCGCCATTTCACCTTTGTGTACACACAAGTTCCCACTTTTCATTAAAATAACTACATTTAATTCACATTTTTATTTTTCTTCAATATTACATATTATGTACTCGTTTTAGTCAAAGTCAATATTTAATTTTAATAATGTTTTACCATTGCTTCTTCTTATGTTTCTTTTTTAGCGATAACAAATAGTACTAATTGTTCATAGTATTGTAAGTTTTATATTAATCCATCCACACGTGCCCATGTCATTAATACATACAGATGCGAAGACATACACAGAAAAGCACTTGCTTTAAAAATAATGTGACTTAAAGTAAATTTATAGAAAATACGGTTACGTTTTAGAATTATAAATAAATGTGTATGTTACTAAAAAATAAGCAACTGTTTAAATAATTAGCATGAAATATATTAAATCCATAATCAACTCTATCCCTAAATCATAATTTTTAATTGATGACTCTTTTTGGATTGTTTATTATAAGTAAAAATCGAGCTAAAGTTGTTGTTGTTTTAAAAAGTTTGTTAATATTTAAAATGTAGCGTATTTTTCAGTAATACACGTAAAAATAATCGTGCTAATCTCAACTTAAGCTCAATATCAAATATAAATGACCTCATGTGTCTGCAGTATGTGATTAAGTAAAAAGTTACAAGCACTTTAATATACACATTGTTTTAACCAGGCACTGGTTTTTTTTAGAAACTTTTTTAATTAGTTGGTTTTTTATAAATTATTAAATTATTATTATTATTAGGAAATAAATACGTTAAACATGTATTAAAATAGCTGATAGCTGCTTGGTTTTTAGTATATTCACAGCATTTGTGCTGTGTTGACTTCAATTTTGTATGCATTTTATACTGAAGGATTGCCTTAAGATTAAACAAGTAGGCCGCCTCATAGGCCTTTGTGTCAAGCCTCCGGCTTACCGCTTAATCTCTAATTTTCCTATTCCGTTTCTCTATGTGTTGACAATGATATTTGAAACAAAACAATTCGTAGTGTTAAAAATAATTTAGGTCCTGCTTCTTTAAGATGGAATGACATAAAATATTAGATTTTAAATTTGACCAAATTAATGTACACGTAATATTTGTAGCATTAAAGTATATAAAATATTTTAATGTAACGTGCTGATTCCATTTAGCACCTAAACCTATATATTTGTGTCTACATGAATAATTTTTTTTATTGATAGTCCAATTTTAAGGTTAATTTATTTCAAAATAGCTGTCACTGGAAAGTTGATTAGATAATCCTAATAAAATTTGTAATTTAAATTTAATTTATTAGTAAATATTTAGGAAATTCTTCATATTGTGTTTAAAACTTTTTTGATGATAAAGTGAGGTAAAAGAACTTTGAACATGTAATAGTAAAATATTAAGTACCAAAATTGTTTAGTGGTAGTGGTAAAACGGGCTTTTTTAAATTAATACCGGGCATTCGTAAGCCCTTCCTGTCTGGCCAATACTGTGGCCATTTTTATTATGTCAATGCTGTGGCATTTCCTATCTTCTTAACGAACTAAATCATACAATTTTAGTGTTGTTGTCTCTTCTCTCCCGCAGTTTAGATGATTTTAGCATTTATTGCATTGCTCTGGCAATGCGTTGGTACTTTCCTGAAAAAGTACTGCGTATTCACTTTGCAATTTTTAATTATTTAATAATTTCATCCTTAAATAATCGAAAACGCTTATAATGATAAAACAGTGTTTTATATTAATGCCTGGCATTCGTGAACCCTTTCTGTCTGGTCAATACAGTGACCATTTCTGTTATGCCAATACTGTGGCCTTTCCTATCTTCTTAATAAAGTAATACATACGATTTTGGCGTTCTTGTCTTCTTCTCTCCCGCAGTCTAGGTGATTTTTGTCTTGCTCTGACAATGCATTGGTACTCTCCTGGAAAAGTACTGCGTATTCACTTTGTAATTTTTAAATACTTAATACTTTCAACCTTAAATATTCAAAAAAAGCTTATATTGGTAAAAGAGGGTTTTATATTAATGCTTGGCATTTGTAAACCCTTTCTGTCTGGTCAATACTGTGACCATTTCTGTTATGCCAATACTGTGGCCTTTCCTATCTTCTTAATAAAGTAATACATACAGTTTTGGCGTTTTTGTCTTCTTCTCTCCCGCCGTCTAGGTGATTTTTGTCTTGCTCTGGCAATGCATTTGTACTCTCCTGTAAAAGTAATTTCCTTTGCATTTTTTTTTGTTTAGAGACCGTCTTGTTTGGCTTTAAAACAGGCAATTTTGTAAAGTCCATCCTGCTTCTTAAAAGATTGTTTTTGCAAAATCGACTCGGAATGAAGCGAAAACTTTGGTCCAAAAGTGTTTAGAATCTTAGCAAATGTAAATTATCCCTACTAATCTCCTTTGTTATCCCTTAAAATAGATTAAATTTTTAAAATAATTAAACATTTGTATAGTTGTTAAGCGGTTCTAAACAGCAGCCCCCGGCAGATCCCTAGCATACTGCAGCATTTGTCATTCACACAAAAGGATGAGCGGTTGGAAGAAATTATAAACCGTTAGAAGTCCGATAACTTTTAAGGTGCAATCACAAAGTTTGATACTTTGTGTTGTTATCTAGAAAATATTACGTACATACAGACGTTCACAATGCATATTTGTCCGTGGAAAATTAAATATAGTTAGGTATGGACATAAACTATCGGGAATTAAGATTTTAAAGTATCATATAGACCTACAAATTGTATTTAATACACAGCCCTACATAGTAAGGATCAACTACTCTAGAACTGGTTTCTCTAAAATTTAATAAGGAGTTAATAAAAATTTGAATTTAGTGTTATAGCATTCTGAAATTATTTTCTTTATAAAGCCTTTTAGATTAAGTGAATTAAAATAAAAGTGTGTGTTTTTCCCCTTGAAAATCTAAATTTATTCATTAATAGGTATCCTATTAATGCAAGAAAAAAATAAAATACCTAGAACAATTATACAGGGTTTACACGTATATTCTAAATATTAAGAAACTTTTAGATAAAGTGAAACAAAAATGTGTGTTACCTGAAATTTTGACCTGTAACACGTAATCCCCTTGAAAAGCTAAATTTATTCGTTAATACACGTCCTATTAACGCACGCAAGGAAAGGAAGAAAATATAATATGTTTACTAAAAACTAAAAGATCGAGTTAAAATGGTCGAAAGTTAAAAATGATTTACTCTTATATTCTAAATGTTAAAAACTTGATATGTACAAATTTTTTAATTGTTTCTCTTTAAATAAAAAAAAAACGAATATCTCTGGATTTAAATACCTTTACTTCCATATACCTCTCTCGGTAGCTATCTGAAGCTCCCCTTCGATCAGCGAATATATGCGTCAATTCAGCAATGTCGTGTTACCAATTAGCTATTATTTGGGCTAGCTAAGGCTCCCCCCGTGCAGAGAATTGCACGCGTTTTAAATGGCCTATGACACTCGAACTATGCCTTATGACATTCGGCGTATGTCCACTGGCATTTGGCTTATGTCCACTGGCATTTGTTTAATGTCCTATGTCCTTCGACCTATGACCTATATCTTTGGTGAGTGTGCTTATTACCCTGTCTAAAGGGCTTGACAACGTTTGATTAGCTCAAAACGTCTCCCAGCTAATCTAATCTGTGAAAAATGTCTTTTAAAAAAATACATATTTAAACCGTAACTTCTATAAGTGTACTAAATAGCAAAACTAGTTTATGGTTTAACCTCCGTTAAGTGCTTAAAAATATGTGTTCTAGGCTAAAAACTTGAAATATTGATAAAAAATGATCAATGTTATTGCTTATAGAGTACAATCCCATTAACTTATTTTTAATTAGGGGAGGCTGTGCGTCAAGGTAAAAAATTGTCTTGGATCCAAATGTGGATCATTATTCACGCAGTGCCCAAGTGCGTACGCATTCTGATGCCTAGTTTGAGAAAAAACTTAAACACCTACATATAAATATGTATTGTTAAAAAATTTGATCGAAACGACCTGTAAGGTCAGGTTAGTTTCAAGAGAAACACCTACGGCTTCTAAGGCAAGTAGTAAGTGATAAATAGCGTTTTTAGTACATAAGTTTTAAACTGGTAATGAACTAAGCTGATGTAATAAAAAGGTGTCAGGTATCTGTCTTTTTGTGCCTATTCGCGCACAGGTGGTATCTAAATAATCCACTTAATAGAGTGTGTATAAGGAGCGTTGCGGAGCATATTCGAAAAATGGTACTACATGCAAAAATTATGAACAGAGAGAAAAATAGAGACCGGTTCTATTTAATTTATGAAATACTTGCTTTTATTCCTAATTCTCTAAAACAAAATACAAATTTGTATTTTGTTTTTGAAATCTTAATACTAAATATTAATATTAGCTTTTGGTGATTCCCCAAGATTCGGCTTATCTGAATTTGACATGGGCACGTGTGGATGGATTAATATAAAACTTGCAATACTATGAACAATTAGTACTATTTGTAATCGCTAAAAAAGAAACATAAGAAGAAGCAATGGTAAAACATTATTAAAATTAAATATTGACTTTGACTAAAACGAGTACATAATATGTAATATTGAAGAAAAATAAAAATGTGAATTAAATGTAGTTATTTTAATGAAAAGTGGGAACTTGTGTGTACACAAAAGTGAAATGGCGGCACATGCTGTCTGTCCTTTAAGAATTGGGTTAACCTAGGTATAAAAATGACCCATTACGTTAGTCACGCACTTACCTGATGCCTACTTGGGATAAATACTAGTAGAAAATGTACGCATAACTTGATTTCTTTAAGCTCACAAGCACATAGGGATACAATTTTTCTGTGTGATTAGAACCAGAAAATGTAGAATATAAGTAGTTAGAAGTCTGCGATTCGAAGAAAATATGTACAGTCCTACAGGGCGCTGTAAACACCCACAAGGGTTATACCATGAGATAATTTAAATAAATAAGCTTTGTGATAGTTTTCTGTTATACCTGTACAAAAACTTAACAAATAAAAAATATAAGTACATGCAATCTATAAAAATGTAATACGTAGATATTTAATATTTAATCTTAGTAATTCTTTTTATAATAACTTGTGATCAAAACTCTAAAATCTTTATGTTAAAGATTACATAAAGTAGGTAAAGCCAAGGAAAACATCTGCCTTTCTTAACTTGTTAAAACCTGAACAAAAAGGGTAAAATTGCTTGTCTTCACGTGTCTGTTCGCTATTCGGGTTAAGGAAGAACATGGTTGGCAAACTAGGCATAAGGTCTGATTTTATTTTGAATACTTAGTTTTGCGATAATAAACATCTATAACTAGAGCGCTTTAAAGCATTTCTTTTTATAGTATGCTTATCTCATTTTGATTTCAGTTTTTAATTCGTTTAACTTCTAGTTCTCTGTCTGCTTATTTCTACCTTTTTTCCGTCTTTCTTTCCTCTTTGGCTACCCCATGCTTCCTTATTTAGGATTCTTTTCACCATAGAGGTAGTTATAAAATAATTCTTCAGCTGGCATTAATAGAACATTACAAAACAAAAAAAACTAATTTGTAAGAATATTTAATTTAATTTTAATAAAATTAATGTAATCAAATTTAAGGTTGTAATAAATAGCTGCTCAACATTTATATTATATTAAAAAAGGTGACTAAAGAGTTTCAATTTGTTTAAAAAGTTTTCAGTTTACTCCTATAGACACTGGTTCTAATAATCCGTATTGCAAATACTGAAAGCGGGAAATTATTTAATTATTTATTAAAATGCCCTGCAAACACTTTGACAGGGTTCTAACAAAATAGCTTTTATAAACCATGTAAAAACATTGGCAACACTGTGCCTTAAAAAGGGGCATCCCATTTACAAAAGCTCCTGCACGTCGTTTTTCTGTCAGTCTATAGCTAAACGTGCGAGTTAAAGAACGATTCTTCTTCTGCTAGTTTGCGTTTAGTGAATTTTAAACAAAGTGTAATTTTAATCGTTAATTAACATAAGCATTTAAAAACTTGCATTTGTTAACTAAATTGCTAGTTGGAAAAATCCGAACTCTCTGTAGTGTTATTACATCAAATCGATCTGAAGATGAGTTTTGCAAGTAAATTAGTCCATGAAATAAAATGCGAATTAGAAAGTATTAATCAAGCTACAAAAATATCAAAAATCTTGAAGGACTGTGCCAACGCTAGTCGAAGAATAAGCATTGCCCTAAAGAAGTCCCGGACGGTTTATGAAAAAACCCATCTAACTGCCTGTCTTGGAGAAGTGAAAGGCTTTAAGCATCGCTTGAAGTCAAACATAAAGCAAGGAGGCGGTAATGTCATCACCAAGAAAACTGCGAAACACCGTGTACAATGGGAAGATGTAAGGTCAGCCTTTAACAGTAGGGTAAGAAGTGGTGTAAATACAAACTTAAAACACACTGATGCTCAGCAATTTCTGACGGATAGCTTCAGTTTATTTAAACGTAGAATTAAAAATGTTTTAAAGAAAGAGGACATGATTAAGGTAAACACTGTCTTAAGTGGAGATTTTGAAATTACAAAGCAAAAGGAATTAATTACGCAAACTAAACATTTTAGTACTGTCACTGCTGTAATTGACAATAATACCGATTTGAAAAACTGGTTTGATAAGATTGTTAAGGATTTGCTTTTAACAAATTTGGAAGAATTTGAGCAAAATCATCTGGATGGTCTCTTATAAAAATAAATAATCTTATTATTGCTATGAATAAATTTAATATGCTTCGCGCAGGGCGTCATTTCAAAATGCCTAAATTTATTTTAAATAAAAAAGCATGTATAACTGTACAAAATACTGATGAATTCTGCTTTGGCTGGGCGATTATGTCAGCAATGTTTCCTGTTGAAAACCACGCAAATAGAGTCTCATCCTATCCGCATCCTCAAGAGGTGTTAAATTTAAAAGGAATAAAGTTTCCAATGACTTTAAACCAAGTTGCGCGCTTTGAAAAGCAAAATAATATATCTGTTAATATATATCGCCTACAAAAAATTAGTGAAGACAGTTTTAAAGTACTGCCTGTTTATATTACCAGAGAAAAGTACGAGACACATGTTAATTTGTTATTAATACAAAATAATTATTAATTAGAGAATGAAGAGGTAAAAGATCTTTCTACACCATCTTATCACTTTGTATGGATAAAAAATCTTTCAAGGCTCGTGAGTAAGCAACTTAGCAAATTCTCAAAAGTTAAATAGATTTGCGACAGATGCCTGCATTATTTTTATTCGAAGGATGGACTCGACCAACATATTATGTCTGTCAAATTATTGGCAGTATCGTGGTTCCGAAATTACCAAACAACATTGTAGAATTTAAAAACTTTAAAAATAAACAATTTGCATCCTTTATTATTTATTGCGACATCGAGTGCTTACTGATGCCTATGGTAAAAAATAGTAGTAAAAGAACCCAAAAATATCAACGGCATGTGCCTTGTTCAGTGGGGTACTACGTAAAATGTGCTTATGATGATTCCCTTTCATTTTATCGATCGTACACGGGTCCTGACTGTATGGAATGGTTTAGTAGACAAATACTGGAGTTCGCTGAAAACTTAGAAACTGTATTTCTCTGTGACTTGCCCATGGAACGTTTAAGTAAGAAACAAAAACTTAACTTTAATAAAGCTAAAAAATGTCATATTTGTGAACAGAATTTTTCAGTTGGTGACAAGAAAATACCCGACCACTGTCACCTTACTTCAGAGTACCGTGGCCCCTGCGCATGAAGCATGAAAGTTGTAATCTAAATTTTCAGGATAGTCATACAGTCCCTGTAGTATTTCACAACCTTAGCTCTTATGATGGACATTTGATAATTGAAAACATCGTCAATTTGGATGGCTCAATAAATTTGCCGCCAGTTAACAAAAAAAATATATATATCATTTACCAAAAAAATTAACGAAAATTTAATTGAATTTAGATTTATCGATTCTTTTCGCTTTATGACCAGCAGCTTGGATAAGCTTGCTTCATATCTTGTGGAGTATCCGCTGATCAAAATTGAATTTCCTCACTTGTCTGACGAACAATATAAACTTATTTTCAAAAAGGGAATTTTTTGTTATGACTACATGGATAGTTGGAAAAAATTAACACAGACGTCTTTGCCTGAAAAACGTCATTTCTTTAATACCCTGGAAAATAAAGAAATTTCGTCAATTGATTATGAGCATGCACTGGATGTATGGGAAAGTTTTGGTTGTAAAACCCTACAAGATTATATGGAATTTTATATGCAAATTGACATAGTCCTCTTAATGCAGGTATTTCAGCAATTTAGGGAAAGTTGTCATAAAACGTATGGTTTGGACCCTGCGAACTATTTTACCCTTCCTGGTTACACATGGGATTGTATGCTATACCATACGCAACAAAAACTAGGGCTTTTGACGGACTATAATATGGTCACTTTTATAGAGCGCGGTATTAGAGGAGGGTTGAGCCAATGTTCAAAAATATACGTCGAGGCCAACTACAAATACATGGCTAATTATGACTCATACAAAGAAACCTCTTTTTTGATGTATTTTGACATTATAATCAGTATGGGTTTAGTATGAGTCAGTTATTGCCTTATGGTAAATTTAGTTGGTTAGAAAGTGACAAAATTACGTATTTTGATGTTTCCAAAATTGAGGATGACTCAAGTGAGGGATACATTCTAGAAGTCGACTTGTTCATTCCTGTTGAATTACACGTCTACTTCTCAGACTTACCTTTATGCCCTGAACATCAGTGTCCGCCTGGTGGAGACAAGAACCCAAAAAATAAAAAACTTATGGCTACACTGCATAATAAAAAGGATTATGTAATTCACTATACAAATTTAAAACAAGCTTTGAGACTTGGTATAAAATTTAAAACAATTCATAGAATTTTATGCTTTAAGCAATCCGCATGGCTGAAACCATATATTGACTTAAATACTCGATTAAGACAAAATGCTAAAAATGAATTTGAGAAAAACCTTTTTAAATTAATGAACAACGCCGTGTTTGGAAAAACCATGGAAAATATTAGAAATCATAGTGTTGTCAAATTAATCAAGAAATGGGACGGACGATTTGGAGCTGAAGCTCTGATTTCTCGACCAGAGTTTAAAAGTATAACCATATTTAATGAAAATTTGGTTGCTGTTGAACTTGAAAAAATAGAAATATATTTAAATAAACTGATATATGTGGGAATGTGTATTTTGGACATTGCCAAAACATCTATATATGATTTTCACTATAACTACATGGTACCCGCTTTTGGTAAGGATTGTACTGTTGCTTATACAGATACTGACAGTTTAGTTTATAACATCCAAAATCAGGACATTTATGATTCAATACGGCGGGACTGCCACAAGTATTTTGACACCTCGGATTATGCTGAAGACAACATACATAAAATTCCGAGGGTAAATAAAAAGGTTCTAGGAATAATAAAAGATGAAAACAATGGGGAAATAATGACGCATTTTATTGGCCTTAGAGCTAAAATGTACGCTACAAAAGTAGCGGATACTAAAAGTAAAGCTGCAAGAGTGACTAAGAAAGCCAAGGGTGTAAAGCAAAATGTTGTAAAAACCAAAATATCATTTGAGGACTATGTTGACTGCCTAAATACTTTTCAAGAAAAAATAGTTACGCAAAATCTTATAAGATCCGAAAAGCACCGTATATACTCAGTAAAACAGACGAAAATCGGACTGAGTCCCCTGGATGACAAACGGTCTATTTCAAAAGAGTCTTATGAAACGTTGCCGTGGGGGCACTATAGTATTAAGTGAAAATATAGTTTTAATTTAAGCTTAGTAATGTGTTGTTTGCTTACATAGTGTTTGTTTATGTATCTTATCTTAGTTCTAAACCTGAATTTAATCTTTGTTTTTCCTAAGAATAAAAATTATATTTATATATTATTATATAAAATATGTAGTGATATCATATGCGTAGGGTAACACCTAGTATTTGGATGTAAACATTAATATATACACCTCCATAGTAATAGTCATATTATACATAATGGCATTATAATAATTATAATATAACTACTAAAGTATAATTATTTTTGATCATAGGTATAGCTATAGCAACCAAAATTAGTAATAATGATTGACTGTAGTCCTATTACATACATTTTACAATAAATAAATGTAAATTAATCTTGTGCTATTATTATTTACCTTGATTTAGTAGTACCTAAAATTTAAAAACAGAAACAATATAGAACTCATAAAGAGTAATTAAAAAGTAATAAAATATTTTCTGAAAAACAAAACTATTTATTGTGTGTTAAAATTGCATGACTAAACCATAGTCATCAAAGTATTATGATCAGATTTAACTAATCCACTGTTTGGGTGTCTTTATTTCGTGACAAGCGCACGCTAGTGAGTGCCCGGGC
The DNA here is from genome assembly GCA_963576565.1 of Aspidapion aeneum. Taxonomy (NCBI): domain Eukaryota; kingdom Metazoa; phylum Arthropoda; class Insecta; order Coleoptera; family Brentidae; genus Aspidapion; species Aspidapion aeneum. The sequence goes on along the minus strand of OY755038.1, from coordinate 72,446,502 downwards.
AGTTCAATAATTGTACAAATTATCAAGAAGCAAATAAACGGGCCAGCTAATATGTATATTTGAAAGTAGGTAACAATGAGATAAATTATGCAAAATTACTGTCTCTAGCTGAATATTCTGTGACATATTCAAAAAATGACCACCTTTTCGTCTTATGGAGATTTACATGGAAAACGTGGTCCAAAACCTATATATACTAACTACTACCGGTATTTAACGGTCGCATCTAGGACGGTCACGGGATTCAAACGAGATGTCCCAAAAAACAGCAACCAATGGAATATGCAACAAATGTTCATTAAGTTGTATATTCAGAGCCGTTACTGAAATAAAAGATGGGTCTAAAGAGCTTTTCGGTTATCACTGTGATGGCTGCAAGACAGTTTTGTGTAGAAACTGTGAGAAGTGGGGAACAACGGAAGTTAGATTCATGCAGACAATATCTAGAAAGATTCCCTATTTCTACGATGATTGTTCAAAGATTAAATCAGGGACATTGGTAAAAAAACTGAAACATTAGGCTTTGATAATAACAACTTAAGGGGTAATATGGAAAAAAATGGAAAAAGTCATAAATGAACAACAAGAAGAAATTAACGAATTAACTAAGGAAAACAAATGTCTTATTAGGGAAAAAAGGGACATGGAGGAGTGTATCAAAAGGATGAAAAGAACTACTGTGGATTTTGAAGATGAGGTTTTTGCGACGGAGGATTGTTTTAAAAGCCAGATTGAAGAACAAAAAAACAAAATAATTAACTTAAACAAGGAAAACTTGGACCTAAGAAATGAAATTAGCAATATTTTAATCAACGTACAAGAAAACAAGAAAATAACTAAAAAACTTGAGATAGACTCACAGAATTTAACCTGCCTTAAGGATGAGATGATATCTACAATTAATACCTTAACTGAGGACAACGAAATTTATATTCTTATGAGGTCAAGCAGTTCACAACCACGCGAGGTGGCGGATGTCAGCACACAGTGCGATTTAACTATGCCTAAAGTGAATGTTTTAGATACACCTCATATTAGTAAGAAATATGGAAATGCTCAACCACAGGGAGCAATAGAAAATAAAAAAGAATACTTGTTATAGGAGATAGTTCTATAGTTGATTTTACTAAAGTTCTTCATAGATATAAAAATCGTGATCAATTTAATATTACATCCATAGTAAAACACAATGCCCGAATGGAGAGCATTACTGAAAACATAATAAAGTTGACGGAACATTTTACCAAAAAAGATTTCGTGATAGTTAGCGGAGGCATCAGAAACGCAGTCGCAGGTGGTAAAATTAGTGAAGTGGTCTACAGTCGTTTGTCTCAAGTATGTAAGATCTCAAATTTAATTGTTCGTTCAATACCTCTTTGGAACAACCGAGTAGTCTTAAATCGGTTTATTGACCAAATATACATCCAGTTATTCAAACTTATGGATGCTGAAGGGAACAAGAGTATGTTTGTCAATATAAATTCGTTTTTGAACTCATCTTCTTTTACAGCAATAAATAATACAACTAAATACGCGGCTAAATTAAAAATAGGTGAAAGGGTGACGCATGTAATTGAGAAACATTTTTTAGCTTAGAGGAACGCAGCGTTGATAATAATTTTATTGTAAATAACTTTAAAACTCGAGATATATTGTCGTTATTTTTACTAAACATTCAATCAGCAAGGGACAAAGCAGATGAACTATTAGTTTTATTAAATGATTTAAATATGCCATCGTTCGTTCTTCTGACAGAGCACTAGTTAAAGGAAGATGAGCTCTACTATTTAGTTGAATATTCCACTGTGTCAAAATTTAGTAGAATTAAGGGCTACGGAGGTACCATTATCTTAGCACATAATAGTTTTCTAGAAATGTTTGATGTAGAGAATATAGACTGTAATGATTACCTGCTTCAAGCACAGGAATTTGAATTCTCATTAGCCACATTAAAATATTGAATCTTTTCATAATCTGTATATATAGACCGCCATCAAGTAATCTTATGAAATTTTTTGAATTATTGGAACTGAAATATGAATCCCAGAGAGCAGGGATTCATATTTCAGCAAACATTATTTTAGCGGGCGATTTAAACATTGATTTTAATAATAAGGATTCTAGGGAAACAAAACTATTAACAAACTTATTAAAATGCTTTAACCTACGCATATTTGTAAACAAACCGACACGTATAACTAACCACTCAGCAACAACAATCGATTATATATGTAGCAATATCGAAGATTCCGATCTTAGTTGTACAGTTATTTCCTCGGGTATTTCTGACCACGAGGGCTTAAAGGCGACAGTAAAATTAAATCAGAAGGGAAGAAAAAATAAAATTACAAAAGAAACAAGAATATTTATCACGAAAAATTTTAGATCTTTTAAGAATGCTGCGGCCTGCATTAGGGGGGAAAATATAAATAAGTCAACTTGTCCAATTAAAACGTTTCAAAAAACTCTTAAAGATATTTTTAACAAACATTTTCCTCTTCGCAGAGTAAAACCAAAACAAAAAAAAGTGTGGGTTACTAAAGGTATAAAAACATCAGGTAAAAATCTTCGTTCCTTACGCACAATTAAAAAATTTATAGATTCTGACTGGTTCAATTTATATTTTAACGCATACAACAAAATTTATGAAAAAATAATAAGGTTGGCAGAAAAGGGCTATTACGATGAGAGGGTTAAGGCAGCAGAGAATACAAGTAAAGAATATTGGAAGATAATAGGGGAAATGCGGGGTAAACCACATAAAAAAAATACCAACTTAAACATTGACTCCACAGAGTTAAATAACTTTTATTCTAATATAGCTAGCAGACTGACAAGTAATTTAAGAACAAATAAAGACCCTATGGATTTTCTCTCAGAATTATCACTGATTGAAAAATTCAAACTAAGGCCAACCAACAACCATGAGGTGATAAAAATTATGAGAGACATGAAAAAATATTTAAACATCTTCCTGATAAGGCTATAACAGCACTTGTGACTTGTATAAATGACTCCTTTGCTTCGGAAAACTTTCCAGACTGTCTTAAACTTGCAGTTATCGTTCCAATTTTTAAGGGAGGTGACAGCGACGACCCGTCTGCTTATCGCCCGATAGCTTTGTTAACAACGTTATCAAAAATTATAGAGAAAATTTTAAAGGTGCGATTGGTTGACTACTTGAAAACAAATAAGATTCTAACACCCGATCAGTTTGGATTCCAGGAGGGTAAGGGTTGTAATGACGCAATCTTTGTCTTTCTTGAGAGATTATTTTTTAGCCTTAACGATGGTGAAAAGGCCGCGGCAGTGTTTGGTGATTTTTCCAAGGCATTTGATTGCGTAAATCACGGAATACTGTTGCGGAAAATGCACCATTATGGTATCGAAGGGCGGGAGTTGAGCTGGTTTGAGACTTACCTCTCGGGAAGAAGCCAGTTTGTAAGAGTTCCAGGTAAGGAAGACTCGAAAGAGACTTATTTATCACATGGCGTTCCCCAGGGGTCGGTACTTGGGCCTGTTCTCTTCCTTATTTACGTTAACGATCTTGCAACTTTGTCTATTTTGGGGGCTTTTGTAATTTTCGCGGATGATACAACAATACTCTGGAAACACAAAGATGAGGCAATTTTAGGAGAAATAGTTGAGAGAGATTTGGTTAAAATAAAAGAATGGTGTGACGCAAATTGCCTGGTATTTAATGTAACAAAAACAAACATACTAAGTTTTAAGTGTACACTAAGCGACATTACACTAAGCGAAAAAGTTATAGAAACTAAAGCTGCTGTGAGGTTCCTGGGTATACACATAGATTCCAGACTCAAGTTTGAAACGCATATTGAAGTGCTGAATAAAAGACTCTCACAAGGCTGCTACATAATCAAAAACATACAACACGAACTAGGTAAACATTCAGCCAAATTAGCATACCATGCACTCATAGAGTCACACATTAGATATGGGGTAGCTTTCTGGGAATTCTCTACACGGGCGGCAGTGCAGTCAGTGTTTGTTCTTCTGAAGAGGGCACTGCGCTATCTCTGCAAAGTAAATTGCGGGGAGAGTTGTAGACCCGTTTTTGTACGTGAACAGATACTGACGGTACCCTGTGTTTTTATCTTGGAAGTAGCGTCTCTGATATTTAAAAGGTTTAATGGATTTTCCAGAGAAGATCACTATAGTTTTAGAAACCACAGCTTGCCTTTCCTAATTCCAAAATTAGAACTTACAAAACATTCCATAATCTATGAGGGAATAAAATTGTTTAATAAACTGCCGGAAAACATAAGAACTTTAAATGAACATAGAACGTTTCGCGCTCACCTAAAGAGATTTTTATTAACCAAAGCATTTTACAGTCTCCGAGAATTTTATGAATGAATATGCTTTATTGTAGTTTTTTATTTGATTTTTTTTTTAATTATAGTTTTAGTATATTTTTTTCCCATTTTTTATTTATTTATTTATTTTTTTGTTTTTTTTATCATTTCATTTATTTATTTGTTTTTTTTTTAATGTCTGAGTATACAATTCATGTGCTTACTACTTTACTTTACATCTACTCTTTTTTTATGTTGATTTATTATTTGTTTTATCTATGACTGGGACTTTTTACTTGTAAATTGGTTTAATTTGTGTACAAATACTTAAGTTAAAGATATGTTTTCTTGTTTTGCTTTTTTTTATATTTTTTAATATCTTCTAACTTATATATTTTAATTTTTTTTTATTTATTCATGTAGTACTTAAGTGTTTTTTTTTTGTTTTGTACTGTGAATGGATTCCTGAATGAGTGGGAGGGAGTACTCCCTCAAAATCAGAGGAAACTCAAATTATGCATGTGTTCTCCCTAAGATTCCGCATCTCTATTGGTCCCGACCGAGAGAGATGTGAATTCTCACTCTCACTTTTTTGAATATTAAATACACTTACGGTCACTTATTTAGGGAATACATACACTAGTTTTTGATTTTATATCAAATAATAATTATTATCAATTTTTTAGAATAGGATATGCTTTGTCAATAAATTTCTATAGGTAATTTTGGACAATAAAGCTTTTTTGAACTTGAACTTGTTACGCGCTATTTTATTACACGCTATTTTAAAAACAGCGCTATTTCATTACGCGCTATTTTGTTACTGGCGGTATTTCATTACGCACTATTTTGTAACTGGCGTCATTTTGTTACTAGCGCTATTTCCTACCAGAGCTATTTTGTTACACGCTATTTTAAAACAGCACTATTTTGTTACACGCTATTTTTAAACAGCGGTTGTTCATTACTCGCTATTTTGAACGACGCTATTTTAAACAGCGCTATTTCGAACCAGAGCCGTTGTTTTAACGTTAATGGTTTAACTTGCAATCAACTAAGAGGCCAACAACAAAGGTTTCTATTCTATTCACAAAATAGTCGTTACTTTAACCCAAACTAGGTTTCAACCGTATTCTATACTATAGTATAAAATGGACACTTCGCGATAACCAATTCGAATAAAAACAAGGAATGGATAGCCGTTAACAATAATAACTTAAAGTATATTTGAAAAAAAATATTCTTGTGGCGAAAAACAAGAACGCCGTCAAGTTTATTGAGAATATTTATACAGCGCGAACCTAAATTGAGCCCCCCTTCTAACTATTTAATAAAAAATAAAAATATCTCCTAGGAAACTAAACCGATTTAAAAAATTTTAAATCTGTTGTATAGACAATCAAAATACCTTTCGAAGGGGGTATTACATATCCCCCCTGTTGGTGCAAGAATTATTTGCCAGCTTTTGGCTACTTTTATATTTTAATATTATTTTTCATATGCATATGACTTATCCCCGCACCGAGACACGCGCGAGTCTGCGCGAGGAGTCGCAATCGGGAAACCGACAAGAAGCACACGAAACGCCGTGAGTGCTACAATTTTTCCGTTTTTCCTATCTTCCAAGCGACCAAAACGACTGCAACTAGATGAAAACTAAGGTAGGTGCACTTTAGATATTTTATATGTATCGTTTTTACTGATTTCCTTTCAATAGACTATACAATTACGTTTTTCAATTTCTTATCTCAAAATATTGGGTATTTCTCGAATGAGTGGTGTAAGTGGTGAACCAGCCAACCTAAACTCAAACCAACTTACGTTTGCACCCTTATTGGATGGTCCTTCGAGCCGGATCCTTTCAATTTACATTTTCAGCAGTTATCCTGTAACTTTTCAAACTTACAAATTTTCAAAATATTCCGTTTTCGGCGAGATTTTTTGTATTTTCTTAAGTCACGTGTGTTAAAAATATCAACTCGGGTGAGTTATATATCGAATATCGAATATAACTAAGGAATTAAAAGGTATAGTCGACCAATACAGTATTGTAAGCTGCCACGCGCGCGCTGTTTGAATTACTTGAGTTACACTGCCGGCATAGACATATTTAATCGCGGACTCCGGTATTTACGTAAAGAGCCCGTATAGCATAGTCGACTCGTGATCCGCAGGGCATCATTCAACACAAAACTTTTTTTCTTTACTAGTTTGGTAATTGGTAATATCAGAGGATAGTTAGTACAAGCAACCTTAATTAAAATTTACTAATTAATAAATAATTGGAATAAATTAAAAATTCTTTAATTTAATGAACTTTTTATTAATTGATTTTTCTTTCATTTTATAAACTAAAATTAGATTTTTAAAGCGTTTTAGAGGACAAATCTTTGGTTTTTAATAAAAGGTAATTTTCAATATCAAAATGTCAAAACCAAAAAAGACATTATTGCTAGGCAAGCGTGCTATTTGTGTAAATCAAATAACCGAATAGAATGAGGTCGCGAAACAGGCGAAAGCAGACTCTTCGTTCCAGTTCCTCTTCAAATCTAGGTACGAGGATAATGACGAATGTCATCAAAAGTTTTACGAGTCTCATAACCAAATCATCGGATCCCTCGAGGAGTTGGGACTCGATTTTAATGAGCAGGACAACATAAGAAAAAGATTCGATTTACTTTTTTATGAATGTCGTGGCATTTATTATGATATTTTTCGAGCCAGCAATACTAATTTCGTTTCACTAAATACTTCTGCCAATAGCCCTAGGTCAAATTCTAGATCTTTTCCTTTACCCAAGTTGGCTAGTTTCGATGGCAACTATAAGAATTGGCAACATTCGTTTGACCTCTATAAGGTCATCATTCATGATAGCGACTTGAGCGATATAGAAAAGTTTCAGCACTTACGTAGATCAGTGACTAACGAAGCTTAGTCTGGTAAAAACAATTCCGTTATCTGACAGCAATTATCATATTGCATATGAGGCTCTAGTCAAGAGATATCAAAATAAGCGTCTCATAGCTACGACTGCTTTAAATGCTATGAATTCCGTTTCGGTGAAAACCAGTTCTGCGAAAGAGCTCCGTTTTATGTTAGACACCTTTTTCGAGAACTTAGCCATTTTGACCGAACTCGGTTTTCCTACGACAGAGTGGGACTTTCTTACATTTAATCAATTGCTTTCCAAGTTGGACGTTAAGCTACGCACAGAGTTTGAGCTATATTATAGCAGAGAGAAAAGCCAAGTCGACATTCCTTCTTACACTAACTTGTACAGCTTTATCGAAAATCACTGTATAGCCTTGGAGTCTGTCCAACATATGCAGTTTATTAGTAAGCCCCCCTCTAGTTCAAATCATGCTAAGCCCCTGAATAATAATCAGCGGAACTTTAGTCACAATAATTATCCTAAAAATACATCAACTTCATCTTTCAATACTACAGTTTCAAATAATCCAATTCAATCAAATAAACCGTTCAATTCAAATGTCAAATGTCATTTCATGTCCTAGCCAGATGTCCCGATTTCCTAAATAAAAATTCAGAAGAAAGACTTTCCTATGTAAGACAAATTAACTTATGTGAAAATTGCATGCATTTTTCTCATCAAACAAGGAATTGTTCTTCTTCTTATAGCTGCAGAGGGTGTGGCCTTAAACACCACAGTTTACTGTGCCCCCACCCCCGTTAGAACAATACACGTGTTCAGCAGGGTACAAATACTAGTACTCAGGAAAATCCACACTTTCTTTCTGTTTCACAAGGCACTTCCTCAACCAATTGTCATGCCACAACTATTCCCAATCAATCTACTTTTCTACTTTCAACAGTTGTAGCTGACATTTTGGATTCTAGAAGAAATTACCAACCCGTGCGGATTTTGCTAGATTCAGCATCTGAAGCCAATTTCATTTCGGAAAAATGCCTTAATAGACTAGGTCTCCCCAGACAACAATTTTCAATTTTCATTCAAGGTCTAAATCAAAAGGCAAAACTAATTGCATTATTCGACCGCAAGGAAGAATAGATCCTACCTTTCAGTTTGAGGCTTTAGTATTGCCTCAATTATGTTCCAATATTCCCTCTGTTTCTATAGATTCCAGTCAATGGGATCATATTCGGAACATTAAACTTTCAGACCAAACTTTCAACATACCTAGCCCCATAGATATTTTACTCGGTTGTGAATTATATCCTCAGATTTTAAGAAATGGAGTCATCCATGGTCAAAAAGGGCAAGCTAGCGCTTTTAACAGTGTTTTCGGTTACGTCTTGATTGGTAAGGTAGATGCTTCGATTCAATCCAAGCCAAGTACAGTCCTTAGCTGTTATACATCTTTAGAACCGCCCTTAGAAGTTTGTTTAGAGAAATTTTGGGAAATAGAACAAGTCCCACATAAAGTTCACAGCAGCCCTGAAGATATTCTATGTGAAAAGATCTTTTCGGACACAGTATCTCGTAATGAATCAGGCAGATTCATAGTTTTATTACCTTTCGTTAACTCAGAGCCTACTTTAGGTGATACTTATCCTATTGCTGTAAAAAGGTTTAAATCGCTCGAATTCCGACTTCTTAAAGACCCTGTGCATTATGAAGCATACAAAGACTTCATGAAGGAATACATATTATCAAATCACATGATTCCAGTCCCTACACCTAGTTCCAAAGAAATCTTAGACTTTTCATATTTCATTCCCCAGCATAGTGTTTTCAATAGGGGAAAAATTCGCTGCGTTTTTAATGCTTCACAAAAGGGTCCTAGGGGTTTATCTTTAAATGATACATTGTGCGCAGGTGCTAAACTTCAATCTGATGTCCGCGAAATACTTCTAAAATTCCGATATCATGCTGTAGTGTTTACTGCAGATGTTGTTAAAATGTTTCGACAAATTCTTGTCACACCTGAGCACACACGATATCAGAATATCTTATGGAGATTCTCTGAAACCGATCCCCTTCAAACCTACTCTCTCAGAACTGTTGTCTATGGTCTTAAATCATCACCCTACTTGGCTATACGTACTCTACAGGAATTGGCTAGATTAGAGTCTAAAAACTTTCCTAATGCTTCTAGAGTTCTGTTAAAAGACGTCTACGTCGATGACGTTTTAAGCGGCCACAATTCCGTAGTTTCGGCCATAGATCTACAGCAAGAACTCATTTCATTATTACGTCGTGGTGGTTTCGAGCTCAAAAAATGGGCAAGTAACAAACCAGAACTTATTTCATCATTTCCAGAGACGGACACACAAATGTCTATTTCTTTCGACAAAGCAGAGCCTAATTTTGTCAAGGTGCTTGGTCTCCAATGGAATCCAGTGACAGATTCATTTACATATCTTGTTATACCTGACGATAATCCTTGCACTAAACGTAGAATCCTTTCTCAAATAATGAAAATATTTGACCCGTTAGGTTTCTGTTCTCCAGTGTCCTTACTGGCCAAGCATCTGATGCAAGATTTATGGAAGGAAAAGATAGAGTGGGACTTTCTTCCGCCCCTTCATATCATAAATACTTGGAATCAGTTTCGCATGGAGCTTCCCGAACTTTCTTATCTTCATTTACCTAGACGTCTTACAATAGACAAACCTACTCGCATAGAATTACACGGATTTTCCGATGCTTCAATGGTTGGTTATGCAGCCACAGTCTACCTTCGCATTGAAGCATCTTCTGGCGAGCTGTTTACTTTTCTTGTTATGGCAAAATCTAAAGTTGCACCACTTAAAACGGTTAGTCTCCCAAGACTGGTACTCTTGGGCGCTACCCTACTGTGTGATCTTATCTCTTTCATTCAAGCAAGTTACGCTGAAACTTTGGTGTTTAATGAAATTTGGGCGTGGTCTGACTCACAAGTGGTCTTGCGCTGGTTATCTGATTCTCCCCATAGATGGGTTACATTCGTCGCTAATCGTGTTTGCAAAATCCAAGAAACTTTACCCCCTCATGTATTGCACTATGTTCCGAACCGAACCGAACCGAACCGAACCGTGGACTCACCCCTAACCAACTTGTTCACCATGACATGTGGTGGAAAGGTCCACCCTTTCTAAGCCTTCCACGAGAGGAATGGTCTAATGGCTTTCATTGTCCAGATCTTTGCGACAGTGATGATTTGGAAGAACGCAAGACATTTCTTACGGTCATGTCAGACCCACATGAGATCGATGTTCTCTGGAATAAACATTCTTCTCTCACGAAAATACAAGGAATCATTTCCTACACGCTTAGACCAATTTCGAAAATCTATTACTCAGATCATTTGGTAACGGGAAAGGAACTGCAGAATTCCATGATTGTTATTGTCCACCATGTCCAACGTACAGTATTTTCAGATCTTCTTTCAAAAATTAAAACAAACAAGTTGCTCCAAAACCCTTTCGTAAACTTTCATTATTCCTGGACGAACAAGACTGTCTCCGAGTAGGCGGTCGCATTAAGCATGCTTCTGAACTTTCTTATTCTGCTAAGCATCCGTTGCTTTTGCCAAGTTCACACCGGCTTACTACAATAATTATCGAATATACACATTCAAAATACTTTCATCCAGGTCTCAAAACCCTACACTATCTGCTAAAGCAGCAATTTTGGGTGCTGTCTGCTCGATACGCTATTGAAAAGGTAGTTTCTCATTGTATCTTATGCTTCAGACTTCATCCAAAACCAGCTGTGCAATTTATGGGAGATTTACCTCCTCAAAGGATTTCCCAGTTAAAACCATTTTCCCATGTTGCCGTGGACTATTGCGGACCGTTTGATATCTTAATGTCAAGACACCGAGGTGCCAAACCCTATAAAGGCTATATTCTTGTTTGCGTTTGTGCTGCAACCAAAGCAGTGCAGATACGTTTCTTGCGGCCTTTAAAAGGTTTGTCTCCAGACGTGAAAGGATATCACACGTTTATTCTGATAACGGTACCGCCTTTGTCGGTGCAGATAGGTTACTTCAAACCTACTCAAAAGAAGCATGTGAAAGCTTAAGCATTTCGTGGCATTTTTCTAGCCCTGGAAGTCCTCACTTAAACGGTTTAGCCGAGGCTGGAGTAAAATCCACCAAGGCTCACCTCAAACGTGTTGTAGGCGAGCAGCGCCTTACATATGAGGAATTTACTACCTTCTTGTTTCAAGTTGAGGCTTTACTCAATAGTAGACCTCTCTATGCTCAAAGTCTAGATCCAAATGACCTCATTCCGCTGACACCAGGTCATTTTCTGTTATTTTCTAGTTTTATTGTAAATGACTTTAGCTGTTTTTCGTAATATTGTTTTATTAATTACTTAATCGAACAGACAAAATGTTTTTTACAAAACTCAAACGTTATTATTTTTTTGACAATTTTTTTTTTTTTAATCAATCAATCTGTATCACTTTGTTTGTTAGATCAACCTTTGTGATATAAAAACTAAGTAAGTAAGTATTATATATACTACCTAAATATAGAATACTAAAACTAAAGTAATAAAAGTATTTTATTTAAACTAAAAACATTTTAGCGAAATACAAGATCCTCCCTCGCTAAAATCCCTTTAAATTTAAACAACATCGAAACTTATTAAATTTTATGCCTGTCAAACCTTTAGTTAGAATATCAGCCTGCTGTTCAGCAGATTCAATATAATGTAAACGTATTGTACCTTTATTTACGTGCTCGCAAACAAAATGATATTTCAGGTCTATATGTTTAACGCGTCGGTTATTTATTGGATTCTTAATTAAGGCCAAACAACCCTGATTATCCTCATAAACATTAACAAATCTAAAATCCACTCCTAAATCAAGAAAAAGTTTTTTAATCCACAAACATTCACAAACAGCAGCACAAAGTGCAACCAACTCTGACTCAGTTGTCGAAAGTGAAATACAATTCTGTTTTTTGGTCGTCCAACCTAAAGTGTTCCCAAATATTTTGAATGTATATCCTGAAATTGACTTTGTTTCAAGGAAATCGCTTCCCCAGTCTGCGTCAACAAAACAAGAAAAATCAAAATCCCCCCTATGATGTTCAAGAAAACATTCAGAAGTTCCTTTTAAGTATCTTAGCACCCTTTTTAAATGATTCCAAGCCTCATCAGTCGCTCTATCTTGAAACTTACTGAAATAGTTAACAGAAAAGCAAATATCCGGTCTTGACCCTAACATTAAATACATGAGGCAGCCTACTAGTTCTATGAATGGTTTTGTCGTAGCATTAGTACCGTTACTTAACTCGATGTACAGATCCTTTTCAACTGGAGTGTAACAAGGATAGCAATCGTCCATGTTAAAACGTTTTAAAATATTTTTTGTGTATTTAGACTGACTTATCATTAAAATGCCTTCCTCCCTGTTATAATTAATTTCAAGTCCCAGAAAATGCTTTAAGTTACCTTTATCTTTCATTCTATACTTTCTCATTAATTTATATTTTACATCATTTATTAAACTTTTATCTGACCCACTCAAAATTATATCATCAACATATAGCAAGAGATACACTTTATTTCCATTCTTAAAGGTACAAACATACAAGCAACAGTCACTTTCAGATCTACAAAATCCTATTTGAATCAAGAATTTATTTATTTCCTCGTTCCAACACTTCGAAGACTGTTTCAGTCCATATAAAGATTTTTGCAACTTTAAAACATTACTTTCTGATATTAAAATCCCATCAGGAGGAAATAGATAAACATCTTCTTCTAATTTCCCATTTAGAAATGCAGTTTTCACATCAAGTTGGTGAAAAGTATATCCGAACTGATTTCCTACTATTAAAAGTGCTCGTATAGTTACCATTTTTGCCACAGGTGAGTACACATCATCAAAATGCTCATTTCTTTCTTGTGCAAATCCCCTCACCACTAATCTCGCTTTATACTTATCTCTTTCATCCTCCTCCAAATCCTTGTATGTGAAAACCCATTTCGTATCTAAAATTTTTTTGTCTCTTGGTTTTTGAGTCTCAATCCATGTATAATTTTCCTCTATTGACTTGATTTCTCTCTCCATTGCTTGTAGCCATAGTTTTCTGTCATCTCGATAATCTAAATCCCTAAAACTTTTTGGAACATTATTAATAAAATTACTAGCATTAAATGCCATATACATCTCATACCCTTCAAATCTTTTTGGTAAATTTATCAAACGCCTTTGTTTACCTAAAATATTTTCATTATATACATGTCTTTCCTCAGTCTCAGTCAAAGTTTTTTCTATATTTGGAGCATCAAATATCATATCTCGATTATTTGTCTCAAAATCTGTAGGATGATTTAAAAATACACGGTTCGCTTTAAAATAAAATGTATTTTCATCAAATCTTACATCCCTGGCTAGTATCACCTTTTCCTCAGTCAGATCCCACAATCTGTATCCTGTAGGACAATATCCAATCATCACACATCTTTTTGCCTTTGCATCAAATTTATGCCTAAATTGTTTCTGAATATGACTGTAAGCTACACATCCAAAGATCCTTAAATTGCTTATATCAATTTTTCTTTTATACCAGATTTCAGCAGGTATACATTCTAAACTATTACTTGGAGACCTATTCAATACATAGTTTGCGGTTCTTATAGCTTCCCCCCAAAAATACTTAGGTACTCCAGATTCATCCATCATCGTTCTCGCCCTTTCTACCAAACTTCTATTCATTCTCTCAGCCTTTCCATTCTGCTCAGGTGTGTATGCAATTGTATAGTCCAAAAGTATTCCATGTTCTTTACAGTATTCTTGCATCTCCCTATTAACATATTCCCCGCCATTGTCACATCTTAATTTTGATATTTTTAAATTATGCATTGCTTCCACAGTACTTACATATTCTTTAAACTTCTCATATGCCTCACTCTTATTTTTAATTAAGTATACCATCGTAAAATTAGAAAAATCATCTATGAATGTAATGAAATATTTAAACCCTTCTTTACCCAAAGGACTTATCGGTCCACACACATCTGAATGCACTATCTCAAGTATTCTATTACTTTTCATTCTTGTTCCATGTGGCAGCTTACACATCTTTCCATTCACACAAGGCTCACAAAAATTCACATTCTGAACTTTTACATTCTCTACACCCTCAACAAGTTTTTTATTTACTAACGTTTTAAGGCTGGAAAAATTAAGGTGCCCCAATCTTTTGTGAAGTTTTATGAAGTCATTGTCATCATTTTCGACGGTCATACATTCGGTTTTTAGAACTAAAAATGAAATTTCGTATAGGTTAAACATTTTTCCTAATAACAATAAATTTTTATCTTTATCAATAAGTTTGACACACCCATTTTCAAAAATTACAGAAATTTTAGCTAAATCTAATTTTTTGACAGAGAGCAAATTTTTCCGCAAATTTGGTACATAGAATACATTTTGTATGCTAAAATTTATTTTCTGGTTGTTAACAAAAGTATGGGCTTGAATATTCCCTACCCCTACTGCTAATAAATAGTTTTTATCTCCAGCTATTGCTATCTTTTTTGGTTCATTTAAAATTACTAAATCTGCGAAATATGATTTGTCATTTATCATATGGTCAGTACAACCCGAGTCAATATAGAATTTTAAGGAATTGTTTGATACCTTGCTTTCTGAGTTCCATTCACCCATAAATGCTACACTTCTTTCTGTTTCATTATCTTCTTGTATTTCGCTCGGTCCAGGATTATCATTCTCGTTTCTCATCTGTTGATTTTCCATGTAACTTGCATAGTTTCCTCCAAAGCCCCCTCTAAAAGCACCTTTTTGTCTATCAAAGCCACCTCTTGATCTTTCATTTCCATAAAAATTGCTTCGTGCCATATTATTGCCTCTAAAGGAACCTCTTAAGTTGCCCCTTGTATTGTCGCTTGTATAAGTATAATTTTTCCAATTACCATTTATATTGTTGTTTTCATAGTTACCATACTTCAAATTACCTCTTGAATTTTCACTCCTTTGAAAATCATTTTTCCAATATTCTGTCATATTGTCATTTCTATAACCGTCATTTTTCCAATTATCGTCATTTCTCATTTCATAATTTCGATTTCCCATATTTCCATAATTTTCTCGTGATCGTCTGTTTTTATTTTTAACACAATTTCTCATTAAATGTGGCCCTCCACAAATATAACAACTTTTTGAGGCAGCACTGCTATAAAATGATGTCTGATCATTTCGTATACTTGCGGTTTTAGATAGCAGCCTTTTTTTTCATTTTCTGCCAATAGCTTTTCTTTGGCTATATTGTAAGTCACATTTGGTGTATTTTCAATTATTGTAACCAGTGTATCATATAACGCAGGAAGGGTCAACAACAAATTACACATTTGTTCATCTTCTTTTATCTCAGAGCCCGCAGCTAATAATTGTTGAACTATCTTCTCATATTCTAAAATATGTTGCTCTAAATTTTCACCTTCTTGTAGCTTTAGCCCAAGCATTTTTCTCTTTAAAAATGTTTGACCTGCCAACCCTTTTTTTTCGTAACGGTCTTTTAAAGCTTTCCACATGTTATGAGCTGTATTTTTAGTTTTTATCCAGTCAAGTTGTCCATCTTCTACACACTGTACTATTAAGGACATGGCTTTAGCATCATTATTTGTGTATTTTTTCTTTTCTGTGTCATCTGCTATGTCTGCGACATTAGTCTGTTTCTCGCAGTTTTCCCAAACCTGATTTTCTCTTAAAATCATCTCTACCCTAAACTTCCAGTTGTGGTAATTATTTCCGTTTAATAATTCAAGTGAAAACGCTTTTCCTTGAGCCATTTTTGATAATATTAATAATTATTTCTAATCTTAAAATCCTTTTTACTTACATGGGTGCACAGAACTCTCAGTTGCGGACTGGGCCCATAACCTGTTATTTTCTAGTTTTATTGTAAATGACTTTAGCTGTTTTTCGTAATATTGTTTTATTAATTACTTAATCGAACAGACAAAATGTTTTTTACAAAACTCAAACGTTATTATTTTTTTGACATTTTTTTTTTATTTTTAATCAATCAATCTGTATCACTTTGTTTGTTAGATCAACCTTTGTGATATAAAAACTAAGTAAGTAAGTATTATATATACTACCTAAATATACAATACTAAAACTAAAGTAATAAAAGTATTTTATTTAAACTAAAAACATTTTAGCGAAATACAAGATTTTCTAACATTGGAGCCTTTAAATTCTATACCAGAACCTGATTTTTCCGACCTCAAGCTTAACACTTTGTCTCGCTGGCAGCTTGTCCAAAGACTTCAAGCTGAGTTATGGAAAAAGTGGCGTTTAGAATATTTAAACACACTTCAACAACGTGTTAAGTGGACTGAGAAATGCAATGACATAAAAGTCAACACTTTAGTCGTTATTAAGAATGAACAAAAACCACCTATGCAGTGGTCACTCGGACGTGTTGTAGCGCTACATCCAGGTGCTGATGGGCTTACTCGCGTCGTGACAGTAAAAACCGCCACTGGTACTTATTGAAGACCGGTGGTCAAGTTATGCGCCCTGCCCCTGCCGGAGGTAGAACACAAGTAATTTTTTCGAAATTTTGCTCAAAATTTTTATTTTTTTTTTCCATTCATTATATTTAATTTTTTTTTCCTTTTTACAATTTACTAGAATTAAGGTAAATTTTCGTGCATACTTGCACGATTTGGGTATTTAGATATAGTTTTTTTTTTCGTATCCTTACTAAAAACACACGTGTGCCGGAAAATGTTGGTGCAAGAATTATTTGCCAGCTTTTGGCTACTTTTATATTTTAATATTATTTTTCATTTCACATTTCGCGGGGTATATGCATATGACTTATCCCCGCACCGAGACACGCGCGAGTCTGCGCGAGGAGTCGCAATCGGGAAACCGACAAGAAGCACACGAAACGCCGTGAGTGCTACAATTTTCCCGTTTTTCCTATCTTCCAAGCGATCAAAACGACTGCAACTAGATGAAAACTAAGGTTCGGTTCGGTTCGGTTCGGTTCGGTTAGATATTTTATATGCATCGTTTTTACTGATTTCCTTTCAATAGATTGTACAATTACGTTTTTCAATTTCTTATCTCAAAATATTGGGTATTTCTCCAATGAGTGGTGTAAGTGGTGAACCAGCCAACCTAAACTCAACCCAACTTACGTTTGCACCCTCACCCCCTTCCAAGTTAAAAACTATGATGTTTTGTCAAATTTTTGACATTAGGTTAGTTTGACATATTTGTCACTAGACTCAAATAAAGTTAGAAGAATTAGGTCCGTACTGTATATAGAGTTCGTTCTATAAAAGAAACGCTCCACAGAGCCGTTGTGTTTTTCGATAAAAATTTGAAAAATTTCATGCAAAATCGATCGAGTGTTAAAAGTAGTGGCCATTTTATTAACATAAAAAAATTATAAAAAACTAAATAATATGTTTTTCCTTTTGTATACGTTTTAAATGCAACAATGGCGAAATCATGTAATAAGGAAAAATGGCGTAGTCGTAAGGAGTCTAAAATATTGATATAATTATAAATACTGGGGTTGCCCATTTAACTTAAATCCCAACTACTTCGGTCCAAAGTAGCTTTGACCGACTAAAAAGTTAATGCACCCCAACCTTTCGCTTCGTAGATCTACCGCTAGTGTCGTTATTCTTAAAATCTCCCCGAGCGAGTACTCCTTGAAATTCGAACGAAAGTGGTCGTTTCTCCCCCAATGGTATTTTTAATACTCTGCCGACGTGGTAACTTTTGTCAAAAACTGTGATTTAACCCATCTAAAAATTATTATTGACGTGTGCGTTTTGTTTTTTTAAGTTTTTACCCTGTTTGTTTCATAAATGTTGGAGAATATTTTCTGCCCTCCATTGCAGCCCTTGCCCTAATAATCTCCACTCACCATTAAATCTTTTTGAACTAAATATATGTGAATGAGACAATTCGCCGTGGGGACAATTTGTCGCCGATCAATTCGCTGCGAGAATTTTTGTTTGGTTTTTATTTTAATGTTTCGTGTTTAGTAAACACTACTCCTATGTCGGTTTAGAACGTTTTTCTACGTTGTCCGACGCCTATTCTCCACCTTCTTCGATCCTGACAATCATCTTCTGTCAGATTCTTTTGACTCATTGATCTTTGGATTGACTGTTGCCATTCTAGTTTAGGACGTCCTCTTTTTCTGCGCCCTACTGGTTGCCACTCTAGAACCTGTTTTGGTAATCTTTCGTCGTTCATCCGTTGTACATGGCCGTACCATATCAATTGCCTTTTAGTGATCTCATCCGTTATGCTTCCCTCGATTCCCATTCTTTCTTTTATGATCTCATTTCTTATGTGATCTAATCTAGATATTCTCATTGATCTTCTTATTGGATCCATTTCGACACTTTCCATTTTTGTTTTGTATTTTTCTGTTACGCGACAAGTCTCTATTCCATACAACAGCGTGCTTTTTACCATTGTTTCATATATGTTAAATTTTACATTCTTTCTTATCTCTCTGCTCCATAAAATACTGTTAAGACATCCAATAACCTTTTTTGCTTTTACTATTCTTTTTTCCAATTCTTTACAGTCTGTTCCTGTCTTATCAAATGTGACACCCAAGTATACATACTCATTGCATGGAGATATTGTTTGTCCATTGTCTAGTTCTAACTCACTGGATTCGTTTCCAATACATAAGTACTGTGTCTTGTCCACGTTCACTGTTAGTCCCCACTTTTGGTATTCTTCCGTTAACTTTCTCATCATATACTCCATGTCTTCTTTATCATTAGCTACAATTACTTGGTCGTCAGCAAACTGTAGTGTGTATATAGTAAATCGGTCGTTAAGTTGTATTTCCATGCCGTGCACTTTACGTTTCCAGTTTTTTAGAGCCACTGCGATATATATTTTAAAAAGAGTTGGAGAGATACAACATCCCTGTCTTAAGCCTTTTGTTACCAGGAATTCTTTTGAAAGTCGATTTCCAATTTTAATTTTAGATTTTGACCCTTTGTATAGTTCTTTTATCGCTTTTGTGTATGTATAATTGATATTAGTTTGTTCCAACACCGTCCATAATTTTTCTACTGAAACGGTATCATATGCTTTTTGTAGGTCCACAAAGGTAACATGAGTCTCTATATTTCTGGCGCTTCTTTTCTCAATTACTTGTTTAAGACAAAAAACATTATCACTACAAGATCTGCCTGCACGAAACACACTTTGCTCTTCTTCTTCTTGTTCATGAAAATCATTCTCTATTAGATCTCTAAGAATCCTACCGTACAATCTACTTAGAGTGCTGGTGACTAAAATTCCTCTGTAATTGTTACAATCCAGCTTGTTTCCTTTTTTATGTATTGAGGATATGAATGCAATTTTCCAATCATTAGGTACTGGATGTCCGTTCATGCATTGATTGATAATATATGTAAGATTTTCGAGTAGTTTCTCTGATCCATATTTGAGCATTTCAGCATATATTCCCCCAGGTCCGCTAGCTTTTCCGGATTTAAGGTTTTTTATACTATTTTTTATCATTTCTTTTTCGATGATTACTTCCTCTCCGTGTACTTCTATGTCTCTCCTCGGAGAGGCTGCCAGATATTCGGGTCTCGTTTCCTGCAGCAGTCCCTGGTAGTGTTCTGTCCATTGTTCTGGTTTGATGATCTGGATGTTTACTTTTTCTTTTGTTGGGTTTTTTACTGTAGAGATGAATTTCCATACTTCAGAGCTCTGCCTACCTCCTACGTGTGTATTTATACCGTGGCATTTGCGCTCAAACATTTCATTTTTAGTAAACATACTTTTAAAAATATATAAAAAAAATATAAAAAAAAAATGTTGGTATTTTTTATATAGTAGTTTTTGAAAAAACTGCTTTTTAAAAAAGTATTAATAAAAAAACTAACTTGTAAAAAAATTTTTTTTTTGTAAATTATTTTACTGAAAATTCATTTTTTTTCCATTTTTTTTTGTGGAGATTTTTTTTTGCAAGGTGCTGGTGGTCCACGCATTGCTTAGGATATGTTTGCGATCAATTGACCGCGGTTAGGTGTAACATAGGTTTTGATCTCCCAACATGATGACAGCGGAGCTATGATTTAAGAAAAAATAAGTTATATGTTCACAAACAAAAAATCAAGGATAGAAAAATTGGGAGAGAAGTACTCTTCAATTACATAACTCTATTTGTTTAGTTGTCTGTCAAAATGTTTTGCTTTTTTATTGGCCAAAATTGCCACGTGCTGTCACCTGAAAATTGACAATTTGGCGAGAAACGCGGTGCTCACTCGTCGTCACTCTCCGGGGAGTACTTGATTGGGGAGATTTAAAAAATGCTGACATAGAAATGACATTAAATCAAAAAACAAACAAACAAAATCCGAGTGTGGCCCTGATTGGGTCAGTGGGCCTGCGTTCGCTATACAATCAGAGGATGGTCGGTTCGAATCCCATGTCTGCCACCACAAACTCGAACCTACTATCCATCTATGAATACAGATTCATCTGAGGTATCAACAAACTAGTCATAGTTGATGATCAATACAAGGCCGTGGTTCGAAAGTCACGATAAAGTGGTGGTCTCGTGTTAAGAGCGTAGATCGCACTAACACGATAAAGACTTCTGTGTTCGACAAAGAGCATCTGGAAAAATTAAATCCTCCTTGAGAAAAGAAAACTACCTGCGGTGGGGGTGCTTGACGGGCCAGCCCGTTGGGTCTTCATGTAGTATGAATGTGAGAGGGAACGAGTTGTGATCTTAGAGTAATAAAAATATAAAGAGAAGTAATCAACAGCGGCCCCGTGTAAATGTTCCCTATTCGTAGCGGTCATTCCTGAAAACTTAGAATTTACAGAATCCCCGGCGATGGCAACATAGCTGCGTCACTGGAATCATCTCGCAAAAACCAAACTGGGGCTAAATTTTCACAATATTTTCATAAACATAGCATTTCTTGTTTATTTTTACGTCCAACTAAATTCTT
Source organism: Aspidapion aeneum (assembly GCA_963576565.1). Classification (NCBI taxonomy): domain Eukaryota; kingdom Metazoa; phylum Arthropoda; class Insecta; order Coleoptera; family Brentidae; genus Aspidapion; species Aspidapion aeneum. The sequence goes on along the minus strand of OY755038.1, from coordinate 72,425,260 downwards.
TTTGACAAAAATAAAACTCAACACACAGTAAAAAAACACCAAAAATTCAATACACCGAGTCCGACGGTCAAGACAACACTGCATTTAATACAAACAGGTGTTACTGTCAGTGTCGACCCTAGTGCTTAGGAAAATCTGGGCTAACCGTTTACAACTTGAGGACCCACCACATTAAACTTTTTTGTTTGAAACTCGTAAATAATGATTGAGTGGAAATAAAACTTCGGACTTCCATTGTCTTTATTTATTTTAAATACGACGTTTCGGTTAGTATCTCTAACCGTTTTTAAGTGTAAACTAAACAATCCAGTCTAAAGGCTACTACTACTATACGACTTGGTGTGCAGTCGGGTGTGACGGCCCGCCACCTTTTTTAATTCTAAGACGCTTGTTTTCCTTAAGGTGTGGTTTTCATATGTTTGGTATGTCCGTGCTTGGTTGACTGAAAACTTCTTCATTCTGCATTGTAAACGCAGCTTCAATAATCTGTCGTTTTTGCCAATGTGACTCCTTATACAAAACTTTAGCTTCAGACCATTGAATCATGTGATCATTTGACCATGCATGATCCGCTAAACCGGATTTTTCAAAATCCCCTAATTGGGTACTTTTTAAAAGTTTATTTACTGTAACATGAAGAGGGCGTTTCGTTTCATCTACATATGATCTACCACATTCACACGGGATTTGGTAAATACATTCCTTAATATTTAAGGGAGTTTCTGGTTTTGTTTTAGTTACAAAACTCCTTATTAGTGTTTGGCTATTCGTCTTATATTTTCTGAAACCCCTTGAACATATTATTTTGAGAATTTGCTACATTTGGATTGTTTTTAACTTTAGAGATGGTTGAGTTTATTAATTTCTCGCTATAACCATTTTGTTGTAACTAGGTTTCCTATATACAGTGGTTTGAATGTTTCTGTCTATTCGTTTGATAAGAACATCCAAAAAAGGTAAGGCCGAATCTTTTTCAATATTCATTGTGCATTTGATTTTTGGTCGAATACCGTTCAGAAGATGTAGAAAATTCTGCAGTTTGTCATCATTTTCTGGCCATATAATTGTCATCGTAGCCATAATTTTGGTTTAACTCTTGCTGTGTTGATCGCATGGTCCTCGAAGCACTCCATGTAGATGTTTGCTACCACTGGCGAAAGAGACAAACCCATTGAAACTCCATCATTTTGCGCGTAAAACTTATTTTTTGGTAAGTAAGCTTTCCAATCCTCCTTTTGGGAAATCAAAATCGGTAATAAACCTACCCTTAGTCAAATTATCGCAATTAAATCGTAATCTGTAGAGACACCACAATTCTCCACACAAAAAATGTTACATAAAAAGAATTTAAAAAAAAATGCTTTTTGTAAAAGTACTTTTTCGAAAAAGTACTTTTTGACAAAAACTGTTTAGATTTTTTATAAAATATTTGTAGAGTATAAGAAATGAATAAAATTGCAAACTTAAACCACGGCGGCGGCGAATTGCCCCGGCGGCGAATTGGGTCGGTGGCAAGTTGGGTCGGGGGAGAATTGATTCAGCTGCCCATCGTCATATCCCCTTAAACTATTTTTTAAATATATATATCACAGCAAATATAGGTTACAACATCGCTTTTTTAAGAAATACGAGTATTATCTAAGAAAAACGAAGAACAAACATTTTGTCGACGCAAACAATGCCTTCCCAAGCTATTGCTGTTCGGGTCAGCATACAGGGTTACTTAAAAATGTCACGAAGTTTTTAATGTTAATAACTATGTTCTCGGGCAAATTATCAATAATTCAGGATTTTTGACCCCCCTTCCTCCTCACGCATTTTTAATAAAAAATACATCAAAACTTCACTAAGTGTATCGCAAGGCTAAACCCACCACCCGCCTCCCCCCTTGAGCATTATGTTATTTAAGAATGACCCCTACATATAAACTGCCCTTCATTTCTTCTTCAAGTTCAACACGCGACATGGCAACAACGCTTAAAATAGCACAATCAAACATTTTTTTCTGTGGAATGTGCTGTTGGCTGTTGTATGGTTCGGTGTTTTTGAATTTGGTGGTTATACCTGCGGTTTTTATTTTGTTAATACAAAAAATCCCTTATTTGTACTTCAAAATGAATTGTAAGAAGGGCTGTGTTTGTGAAAATACGGTGATAAATCAAAATGTTTTATTAGTATTTTGAGTAAATGTAAATACACGACGCCACTGGTAAAACTAAAGAAAATTATATAGATTTAATACGTCATCAGATGATGCAGTATTGCCGATTTTGGGTAGAAACAAAATAGTATTTTATTTAACAGCTAAAATTTTAAAAAAGAGAAATAAAAAGCATTCTAACAAGGTCTCGTAACTAAAAGGTTCCGATTTACAAAAAACTGAGGGGCGGGACTTACTCCGAGGGGGCCAAGTCTGCAAATACATAACTCATCTTTACGCCTCGGAGTGCCCTTATGTTTTTCAAAATATTTTTTTTTTGCTTTTCAAAATATTCCGGGTAAAACTTTTTCAAATTGTCAGCCTGAATATATTTCTGCATAATTATGTCTAGCATTAAGTGCTCACTGAAGTTTTTAATCTTAAACTCTATAAACAGATAAGCCGCCTGTTAAATAATAACATAGAATATCCTTAATATCGGTTAGACTTGTTTGATCAATGGTTAATAATTTAGGGTCCTCTACAATAAGCTAGAGAACCCCTCTTCCATGGGAATGTAGTCTACATCCCAAAACCAAATCCGGCCATGCCAGCACGAAATCCGTAATATGACGTCATACCGCTGTTACCACGTTTTGTAAAAGTCGTGGGGAAAGGGACCGTTCATAAATTATGTTCTTGTTATGAAAGGTTTTTGAATGATGTAATCAAAGATTCACAGTACAAAATGACACGACGCGGACTAATAAGCGTAGGACAAAATATCGCGTGGGTTGAATAGGTCAACAAAACTAAAGCACTATATATTTTGCAACTGGTTACAAGTTGAACCTGATTTATTATTTATACAATTTAAAGAAGATACAGGAGGCGACAACAGCGTAACGCAGAAATTGTTTACCAACAAATTAATGAATGACCGCCCAAAACGAGTTTACCGCTCCTCTTCTTTTTTTCTTACTCTGAGGTTGTGATTGTTCCGGGCACTAAGTGACTTTAAGTCAGATTATCTTGGTGTCCACCGAATTGAGCTGAGGTATAAGAATATATATGGTTATGTGGTTTTCTCATTGCGAAACATAGAAAGGGAGATGACAGTCCAGTGCACACATAGAGTGCACCTATCAGTCGGAGTCTAACTCTTGTTGGAAAGAGACGTCGCTAGACCGGCCGGAAAACGTTTTATTAACGTTCACAGAATAGTTACTGATTGCGGTAGACAGGTTGTTAAATCAACGTGCCGTCACTATTTGACTAAGAAGGATCCTTAAAATTGACGGTGTCTACTTAACGTCATTTAAATGATTCCCAGGTTACTACAGTCTCAGACAATGTTAACTTGTACGTTATCTAGGCGTTTAGGGAAGTCAGTCTTGCTATGACTAATTCGTGCACCCAAATTAACGTCAAACTTGGTGTAAAATGTAGTAGATAGTCAGAAAAATGTTGCTTGGGACTGTTTATGTGCAGGTAACACGTTTAGGACATATGTTCATATTGAAGTTTTTTTCTTAAAATGGGCCCAAAAATCACCCCCATAAATATTGAAATTCTTATTAGTTATTAGGACACACCCTGTATACAGGGTGTTTCCTAATTGAATGTCAATATATAATACACAAGTTAAAAATTATAGTGCCTACTCTATAGAAATCGTCCCCCATTCTTCTAAATTACTCCCGAGATTACTCCCAATAAGTACCTGCTGACTGAACCACTGAACTCACTTAAATTACGAATTTGATTTTAAAATTTGCAAATATGGGCTTATAGGTAGGTCTCTGACCTTAGATTCATTAAACCAAAAAACCCCCGAATGGATGTATCACATGCATATGCTTTTTTTGACTTTTTGCCGTCGACGACTTTGTTAGTATTATAACAGGGTTGAGCAAAGCTGAAAAAATCTTTGAAGAAAAACTTGAACAAATTTTATTTGCCGAATCTCTATTTAGTGTTTACCCCATAAATAAACTGCATTTGGATTTAGCGGACTCAAAAACCCTGGAATCGGTGTATCACTTGCCTTTGTTAACAGGCTGATTTTTCTCATAACATTATCCTTCCATTGGGGTACCAACCAGAATAAATATAGTGCCGAATTTCGATTCCGGCGGCCAAAAACCGACTAAACTAATGTGCCATACACCTATGTTTGGTTCCGATTAATTTTTTTCAATTTTTTCATTTAAAAATGTCCGTTATTCTGGATTTTTTAAAGTGCGCAAGGGTGCCGTAGTAGCATCACTCGGATTCTTAATATCGAGCATCTCGGCTAACCAAATCGGATTTTTTTTTCCTATAGAATTAATTTCCACTTTTTTGTTTTTCTCCAGACTATTAGTGAAGCATTTGATAAGGCAAATTGATTTAAATCGATGTATTATAAAAGTTTTTACTAATTGTCTATTAATAAAAACATTTCTTAAATCAATAGCCCAACTATAGTAAATCTAAACAGATATTACGCCCAAAATATTGGTCTGGGGCGTGCGGTCCATCTAGGCAAGGGAAGCATTGCCTCTCTTAAGAAATCAGACATAATAAAAATAAATTGTTAGTAGTTCACTAAGACTATTTGTATAATAATATATATAATAATATAAGAACCTATAAGAAATAACAACCATATTATAAGCAGTTGCCTTTGTCGTACGCGTAGAAAACGAATAAGAATTCATTGACTGTCGGTCTTGATTTGACCTGAGAGCAGCGTGGCTTTCACGACAAACGCTGGTTCTTCGTGCTTTACGCGGCAGATATAATTGCTTCTTTCGTTATGTAAATTATAGTGGGGGTTAATCCATGTAAGCCCAATGCGAGAATTCAGTTTGCCACCTTTAGCCTTGAAATACGCGGTCTGTTCGATTACGTACAGTTTATTATATTTGTGTGGCCTTTATGAGAAGCTAATGTCGATGAAAGAAAAATACTTTGTTGCATAATTTTTTTCATATTACTTTTTGAGCTATATCGGATGTCATTCCTTATGTAAAATTTTGGCAGCAACTTTCTCAAGTTAAAATGATCACCCTGAAATTTTCTGTCGGAAAGAATGACGTATTTTCCGTGATTTTAAAAACATATCATTTGTTAATATCTAGTTAAGCCGTTTTTTTAAATAAAACTCAAAAACGGCTTATTTAAATGTCAACAACCTATATATTTTTAAAATCCTGGCAAATATATGTTTAGTTTTGACAACTAATATATAGGGTATTTCCCCTAACTTAAGAAAGTGCTGTCAATATTTGCCATAAAGAATGACATCTGTGACATCTAACATAGTTGAGAAGATAATATGGAAAAAATTATGCAACTTTTGTATTCGAAGCTTTTTTCTATCACTCACATTAACCCCTGAACGCCACCCAAATATAATCAATGGCCCTGTACAGACGCATTTCACAATGACGTACCCGCAAGAGGCTTTGGTTTTGTCGTAAAAGGATATTACAACGGCCGTTAAAACTATACAGTTGTATGATTATATAGTGTGTTTTTTAATTAACAAAATGCCCCCCCCCCCGGCCATTATTTCCACATATATCATGAGAAAACACAAAAAAAGGTTAAATTTTGACATCATGAGGCTTCAGCCCCCCCCCCCCCAAAACGCATCGGGCCGCTCCCAAGACATATTCCTGGATGCGCCTGATGATTTTTCGGAAAACGATACCTGCTAGAGGCCTCTTAAGCAACAGTGTAGTTATAAAGTGTTTTTTTGTTGATAAAAATCTTTCTTCCCAAGGTTTTGATAAAAAGATGATTAGGTATTATAAATAACGGTAGGCTAAAGCAAGAAATTAAACGTTACTGAACACTAAAAAGATACAAATAAGCAAGGTTAAAAAAAATTGCTTCCCTTGTCTCAAATTTCACCGCACGCCCCTAATAGTGGCTCTAACCCTAAGTCTACCAGAGGGTCAGTTGTTGCAGACGCAGACGGCTCTGGAACGAAATAGCGATGTACAAAATAGCGACGTACGAATGATATAGCGACTATCAAAATAGCGATGTAATGAAAGAGCGACTATCAAAATTACGATATATCAAAATAGCGTTTGTAACAAAACAGCGACATATCAAAATAGCGATGTATTGAAATAGCGATAATCAAAATAGCGATATATCAAAATAGCGACAACCGAAATGGCGACAATCAAAATAGCGATGTATCAAAATAGCGATGTATAAAAATACCGAATCAAACTAAACCGAATCGAATTAAACCAATCCAAACCCAAACGAACCGAAATGCGCTATTATATCCTGCGGTGTTTTGACTAAACTAGCTTATATTTTCAAAAAAAAAACTTCCCTGATTATTTTCCGGGATCCTAGAGGGTTTGAATCCGAACCGGATCGATCCGAACCGAATTCGGTTTGGTTTCGATTCACATTCTAGGATTCCGGAAAAGAAGTCTGGAGAGTTTTTCTTTGAAAAAATATGCTTGTTCGGTTCGTTTCGGTTCGGTTCGGATTCACACCCTCTATTTCGTTTCAGAGCCGACGCAGACATACTGTTTCACTGTTTATTAATTAACTTACTCTGGATACTCCGAAGTCAACTTAAAATACCAGTCGAACGAAGCGGGAAGATTGAACAACCTGTGGATTAATATTTCCAAGAATTTTCTAACTGATTTTACAACTGGATGTTTTTTGTCTGTCTGAGCGTGGATTTTTACGCCCATGGCTGTATCTGGAATGACAACATACGACGTACATTAAGAATACTGCACCTACTTTTAAAATAGTGAGAAAAAAACGAAGAGTTTGCGCTACTATAACTTTGCACACATAACTCCATTCCTCTGACCGTTTGGCGTTTGTTGGTAAATTAGGCGGCCTTCACACTTTCAATAATATTGGCATGGTCTAAATTTTGCAAAATATTGATTCAGATCTTTAGTACTCACCACAAATAATATCTAAAGTATAAAAATTTACTATTTTAAAAACGTCGACCGAGTCCTTCCCAACTTCTTTATCCAGCTGCCTTATTAACTCTTGACCAGCAGAGTTAAAAGAAGTCATAAATTTGTCCAGTATTTTAAAGTGAAAAGCTGGAGTTATTAGTTTTCTGCGAGATTTCCACTTATTTCCTAAAAATGTATTTATTTAAGACAATTATCTATTATCTGAAATATATCTCGCAAATAAAATTCGGTTGCATTATTTTTCTTTAACTCCAAAAAGAAATGGTCAGCTGCACCTGTGGTTAAAATGACTAATCGATAAACACAATAATAGTCCTATCAAGGCGGTTATTCGGAAGTTAATAAAAACTTTTCTGTTCTGCAAAATTTTATAAATAATACGAAAAAGTCATAAAATTCCTTTAATTAGTTTTCGAGATATTACCTCTCAAATTAAGGTGACTTTGTGACCTTTAAACTACATAATTACATCTTTGAATCGAAAGTAAGTGTGGCGGCCTAATGATATCCGAAGTCATGCCCAACACAGTGCACAGCTGAAAGCTATACAACATTATACTCCCAGAGAGGGAGGACTGGTTAAAGAACAGGACCAATTTTTCAAACAACGATAGCTTCTGGTATACCAACCAAAATGCCATGAACATAGTCTCAGCCAATTGGCTACTATATTTCAGGCCGAACTCGTAGCCATTGAACTGTGTGCCCGAAGGATTAATGACCACCAATGGACCAACAGGACAATAAAAATCTTCTCCGACAGTCAAGCAGCCTTAAAAGCACTTGATTGTCTCTTTTTTGAAGGAGCCTGCAGGACTCGCTGAATGCGATTGGTAGCGCTAATAAGGTGTCATTAGTATGGATACCAGGGCATTCTGGGCACGAGAGAAATGAGGCCGCAGACCAGGCAGCAAGGGAAGCGGCATCTGCCGAATTTTTCGGCCCCGAACCAGCCCTGAGAATATCATACAATGCTGCTAAATTAACTATATTGAGATGGATGGAGAACAGCTACCAACAATACTGGATGAATATACCAGAACTGACTTACTCTAAAGAGTTCATTAAAGGACCTTGTCAAGAGAGAGCCAGGATTATCATTGGACTTACCAGACAGGAGATCCGTATAGTGACTGGACTTTTTACGGGTCACTGTCGACTAAGAGTACCCATGCACAGAATGGAATAACAGAAAAGACCGAATGTAGACTCTATATGGAGGATGACGAAACAGACATGTACTGTGCGAATATCCTGCTATTGCACGTTGACGTCAAAACACTTTTGGTAAACCTCAGATTGTTTCAGATGACCTGAATAGTGTCTAACCCAATCTAATAGCTAACCTTTTGGGAGGATTAGGCATACAGTTAACTAAAGATAGAGCAGAATTCAAGGAAGAAGAAAGAGACAATATAATTAGAACGATGGGATCTCCAGTACCCCTCACAATCTCTGAGGTCAGAAACGTGTGCACAACCTTAAAAAGCGGTAAATCTGCCGGAGCCGGAAATATCCCAGCTGAATTTATTAAATATGGCACTGAAGAACTGTTTTGGAGATTACGGAATCTTTTCCAAAAATATTTAAATGGAACTGTAGTACCAACTGAGTGGAAAACGTCATATATATCCACAATACACAAAAAAGGACGGAAAGATAGATGTGACAATTATAGAGGTGTATCTGTGACTACTACGCTAAGCAGAATATACAGTAAAATAATAAGAAATAAAGTCAAAAGTGAATATAAAGATATGGAGGCAGAGGAACAAGCCGGTTTCAGGGCGGGTAGATCGACTTCTGATCATCTCTTTTGTATAACCCAAGTTATTGAATAGAAAATGGCATACGGACAAGAGCTGCATCTGCTTTACGTCGCTTTGCGGAAGGCACATGATAGTATACCACTAAATCTACTTTGGAAAGCGTTGGAAAACACAAACATAAGCGTACAACTAATTAAGGCCATCAAAGAATTATACCGCAATAGTAAGGCAAAAGTTAAAATAAAAGCAAAACTAACCAAAGGCTTTCAAGTAAATAAAGGTCTTAAACAAGGTTGCTGTATCTCGCCTACGCTCTTCAAGATATACTTGGAACAAGTCCTTAAAGTATGGAAGAGAAAATGCCAAAACATGGGAATTCCGTTGGATGAAACCACCTTGTATACTTTATGTTTCGCCGATGATCAAATAGTAGTGGCTCAGGATTATGACGGCCTTGAATATATGACACAAAAACTAATAGAAGAGTACAATAAGTGGGGACTAGAGGTTAATCTCAATAAGACAGAGTATATGTGTATCGGTGGAATGAAACAGGATCTAATCTTAAATACCGGGCAGCGAATTCACTCCTGTGATGAGTATAAATACTTAGGTCTAAAAATTACAGCTGACGGAAAACTAGACAAAGCTATAAAAGATCGAAACGTACAAGGAAGAAAAGCAATAACTTTATTAAAAAGAATAATTTGGGACCAAAGTATACCAAAACATAACAAAAAGCTTATATATAACACCATTGTAAAAAGTATTATTACATACGGCTCAGAAGTATGGCCAAACAAGGATAGAACAGAAAAAATGCTTTCCGCTACGGAGATGGACTATTGGAGAAGAGCAGCAGGGAAATCAAAAAGACAAAGAGTTACAAATCAAAGAATAAGAGAAATTATGACAGTGGGTGAAAGTACTTTAGTGAATGATATAAGAACTAAACAACTGGTGTGGTACGGACATGTGCAAAGAATAAATGATTTTTTTGTTTTTTTTTTGAAAGACTACCTAAACAAATACTACAATGGAAACCAACTGGCCGAAGAAAACGAGGACGGCCAAGGAGAAGCTGGAGAGAAGGAATAGACAGTGAAATAAGAATAAGAGGCCTAGATGATGAATTATGGGCAAACAGAAACGAGTATCGGAAGACGTAGAACGTTGTGAGACCGATATATATATATATATATATATATATATATATATATATATATATATATATATATATATATATATATATATATATATATATATATATATATACTCAAAAGTGAGCCACAATAGACCCACTACTGGTCGCAGTGAAAGGGCTGCAAGGCCCACTCATATATGAATCATCAAGTGTGGCGGCCATCGCATGACTGCTTGAGAATTATCTTGAATTAAAAGTAGAAGACGGCCTTTGGCCGTCCCCAAAATCGGCCGCCTGAAGCGGCTGCACCTCCGCTCCACCCATTCCAACGGCCCTATGTCGAGTTAAGTGAATATTGGGTATGTGAATTTTTTTCTGTTTGAAAAAATTAAACATATTTTTTCTATTTCCTTTAAAGACATACTGTACTCACCTGAACTTATAAGTAGCCCCTCTCCAATCCAGAGCATGACGAATTTGTAAGTGACCGACTTTTCGATTTGCACGTTGCTACTCAAAATGACTTCTATATCTTGATATCTTTGAAATATAATGTTTACATCTGGACCAACATATATCCTGAATTTAGACCCATGTTTTTTTTGAAGTTCTAGTATTATCTGGTAAAATTCTAAAAAAATTAAATTGAATTGTAATGAAAGATAAATATGGAACTTTATTTAAACTGCTTAGTTAAGTTGCCATGACTTAAACATAATAAGAAAAAAATAAGGTGTGGCTTTAAGAGTTAAGCTGGTGACTTGAAATGGTTATAATAAATTATGCATGGGCGTACGCAGCATAAAACTTAGGGAGGGGCAACTGCAATAAAAATAAAATATGTAGGTATTTATTGAACTAAACAAAAAAAAGACGTAAAAACGAACATGCATAAACATAATTTTTGGAAAGCCTAACCTATTACAGTAAAACGAAACGTCTGGGATTTTCAGCAAATCTGCTTAAACCTCTTCTTCCAGTATACACTCAGCATGCACAAACCGCTTAATCTATCCCACTTCGTCTATGATCTATCCTCTGAAAAGTTTTTGTTGATAGAAAAAAAAATCCGCTTGCAACTTCTGCTACTTCCAATCTTTTTAACTCCTCTTCATAATTTTTTGTCTTCCAAGTTGTACTTTAATTTAGCCTCATCGTCAAGCCCGTTTAAACGATAAAATTCTGAAAATTATCTGTTGCCCATCTTAAATTTACTAAATAACAAATCTAGCACAAAAACAAAATAATATTTTATATTGTTTTATTTATAAAATTAATCATCATTTACTACCAGAATCATTAAAACAATTTATAAATCTAAATTCTAGATATCACACTGAGAAAAGCATTGCTTTAAAAAAGACATTATCAGAGGCTCCAAACAAGGTATTAATATAGATTTTTTCCAGTGCTCTGGTGGGTTATTTGTGGGAACGTTCATACGATTTTGCTGTCGCCCAACTATCCTTGGTACCTGTAATTCTATTCCAAGGTTTTTGGTATGTGTGCTGGCATGAACTAAGATAGTGTTCATGACTTCTTCTGCAGATTTCCGATGATGTTTAAATAGATTGCAAGGTAAGGTATTGGCCACAGGTTCCAAAAGCTCAGAATACTTTACTATCAGGCATAGGGAAATAATAAATACCATCCTTGGTAAAGCACCGTAAAGCTGAAATGTCACCTTTCTAGTTGCAGAATTGCCGATTTCTGTTAGTTTTAAAAGGCGTTTAAGGATGCCCAAAAAGTTATCTTTAAATACAGCAATAGTTTTGTATTTTTGAGACATCGTGTCTGCCAAAAGAGAGGAATATTTGGATCATAGGAAATTAGGAATTTATTACATTATTTTTAACATTTAGGGGGGGAGGGGTAAATGCCTCTTCCTGCTCCTCGCTGCGTACGCCCTTGATATTATAGTGAGTATGGGTTTAAAATGCACACAAATTTTTTCTTGTTATGTGTTTGATGTAGAGTAAAATTAAAAATTTGATTTATTTTTGGACTATAGGTCATAATTTCAAAGTATTTTGATTAAAATAAGATTACAAAAAATGCCAGACTAGTCCAATAATTTAAAAGGGGAGCAGTTGTTTTAGAGTTATGTTATTTTATCTTTTTACAAAAGCTGTTTAATTTGAATTTTTTTTTATTGAAGCTAGTTTATGTTGGTACTGTGGCAAACTAAAAGGCGTTGCCTCCATTTTGTGACACTGTAAATTTGTGACACTAAAAAAAAATTACTGAGTAATTAACAAATATCTGGAAGCAGAACTGTATTTTTCAGCTAGGTAAAACATTGATATGCCCGGTAACTTTTATACAGTGGAGAAGGGGGGGTTCAGAAATAAGAAAATTTTAAGTGCGCCACAGTGTTTTAATACCAATGTTTTACAAAAAAGATCTTAATTAAAATACAGTACAATACAATACCTACTTCCGAGGCTTCCAGAGTATTTGTGTAATTAAGAAAAACCAAAAAGAAATTGACTCATTGACAAAATAAAATTATAAACGATTGAATTAAGATGACAAAACTAAAAGCACTTTACAGGTAGATGGACTTACAAGTAGAATCTCCAACAGGTCGTAGTGTACCTACATTTGAGTCAGTAGTGTAAGACTCAATTATATAAATGATTGTTAAAAAAAATATACTTCCAAAATCATTCCATCATAGGGGAGATCCGGACCAAATATCTGCCGTCATCATTCTACGTTGGGTAGAATGAGACGGACAGCAACCCAGTCCGAGATCTACCCCATGAGGTAAAACAATGTAAGGAAAGCGCTCATCTCTCTTTTGTCTCAGCAAAGTTGGTCATTGGGTTCTACAAATAATACAAAAAAATTAGTTCATCTTGTTTATTTTAGGTGTCAAACTGGAAAAAAATACTGGAAACATGAGATATGCTTTACAAAAAAAGAAACAAGTTCGGGCCAAAATAGCAAGGCACTTAAAACTTGACAGGAAAGTTATCCTAAATAAATGAAAACAAGTCAATGTAGTAAATACGCCGCAAAATGGTGGTCATGACGTCATACCATTACCTTGCGTTTACAAGCAATGTTGAAATTATACTATGAAAAATTATATATGGAAAGATTATGTCTAAATTATATTGAAAATTTATATGAAAGATTATGTCTAAATTATATTGAAAATTGATATGAAAAGATTATATCTAAAGGCTTGCTCCTACCTTGGTCCTTGATTATATTGTGGTTAAAATAAAAAAGTGTATTTTATTTTGTAAACCTGGAGTTCCGTTGTCCCAGACATTCTCCTGCTACTCCAGGTCCCTGTCCTGCTCGCGCCTCCCCTGAAGATCCCTTAGCACATGGTACTAGGGCAGCACATGGTCGTGAAAAAGGTTGTGGGATCCTTGCCCGAGCGGAAAAACCCTGTGGAAAATGAAATATTTCAGTTTCCTGGAATTCGTCGGTTTTGCCCGAAGTTCCCCTACACCGAGTAACTTAAATCAAAAACCTCATGTCGACTCAATAAAATAAAGTAGATTTCAACAGATGAACTAAAATAACCCTAACATACCTTTCCCAGGGTTGTATGAGTGCTACCACCGGCTTCCCACCAGTAACTAGCACAACCGTCCCGTTGGTGGAGTGCTGAAAACAAAGGTGAAAAACAATATATAGTTTTTATCCAAAACGTGGTTTTAAAAAAAAATAAAAAACTCCAAAAATTCCCCACGTCTTTTGTCGAAAAATTACATTTCACACGAACACAGTTACAATTTGGAAGGCAAATATTGTCTTGAAGAATTCCAAAAAAAATTTTAAAAAATCGAACTTACCACGCTTCTTTCCGTAGAAATGGCGCAGGTCGCCTTTGAATCCCTCCTCAGAGGATGTGAGCCGTCACTAGGAATTCGCCCAAACGACGGATTCACTCTTCCACACAGTCTCTGGGACAGAACCTGCCAGTAACCAAAAAACAATGGCGATCCCAGAGACTTGTTGACCCAACACCGATTCTTTTTGGAAAAGAAAGAAAATGACACTTTGTCAGGGAAGATGCCGGAAGTAGAAATTTAATTTGGTGGGGACAGTACACAGTACCAACCTAATTTTTCCGGTTAAATTCAAATAAGGATGCAAACGCACTTAAAAAAAACTCGCAAACCAAAAGTTCTGCCGATTGAAGTTTGCAAACCTGACAACAAAATCCGCCGTTTCCAAACCGGCCAATGACGACGTACACTAGTACTTCCGTACCGGTCTGTAGGGGGCAGCATCAGTCAAGGGAACATTGGAAATTCGTCACATTGAGGTGTTGTCAGATCTATTTCTACGGATCATTTTTATAAACGAGGATTTTCGAGATGCACAACCAACTATAACCGAACAAATGTCAACCGGACCCCTGCCAACATAGCAAGTAGGAGGAAAATAACCAGTTAGACTATAAGAAGCTTAGCATTGAAACCATCAACTGTAGAATCAATTACTGGAGATCAGAGTATGCATCAAACCCAGGAATATTCGAACACTCAACCAACTCCCATATCAGTAAAGCCATACTAAGTGTAGAATTTAGTTGTATTTTAGTTATAGTTTTAGTCAACAATTTCCTTTGCTCTTTATATATGCTTTCTCTAAGAATCCTATGGTTTGACGCCATTTTTGTAAAACATTTTTACATTAATAAACTTGTTTCTGAACTTGAACTTAAAAATACACATTGAACTACTGCTTAAACCCGGCACAAGAGCGTTCAGATGTTAAGTTTGCTCACCGCTAGCTAGCCCTACATAACCCTTCAATCCGACTAACTGAGCTAAATATTAACTTTATTTAATTATGATTATATATTAATTTATATAATATAAAAATACGATTTTGTTTATTCTTTAAGTCTTGGTTTTTATCCCTCGTTTATCTCCAATTTACAAAAGGGCATAACTCGTATTTATTTTATTTTCTCCTTATCGAAGTAATAAAGATATCACAATGGGCGGAGCCTCGGTTGTTCCTGGTCAAACCGTGGACCTAAATATGTTTTCGTGCTACAAAAACTAGCTAATCCGTGAAGAAAAAGAGATTCGGAAGAGAAATCACTGTCCTAATATCCTAGAAAATACAAATAATCGAACATCCAAAATAAATTAAATGTATATCTAAATGTTTCAAACTGTCCTTAAAACATCGTGAGTGGTTTGTGATATGGCAACCCGCCATTCCCCAGAATTATACCGGGTAGATTGGATTAGAATACTTTTCTCATTTCGTCTATTTATTGAACGTACGCGGTCGCTAAAACAGCTGATTATTGATTTCGTAAACGTCACATAACCATGAAATTCCAGATAAACAAATTTCTCCCGAACCTGTGATCTTAAATTCCAATTTACGATGCATAAATAATGCGACGTGTGCAGTGGTTACAACAACACGATGGAATGTCTCCTTTATAAGGTAAATTTCTGGACAATATATAACCTCAAAACTCAGCTCTATAACTACCCTTAATGTGTGTACAGAAAAACGAGTCGGATAGTTTTAGTTATTTACAGAAACAAAACAAATATGTAACGTTTGCCTTAAACGTAAAAATGACACGTTACATAATACCCCCCCAACTTCAAGACGATTAACCTAAAAAGGTTAATCGGAGAGGTCCGCTGCCGACCTAAGGTCTTTGGCATGCCAACCCCCTGGTAGTACTTTACCCGATGGTTCCTGAAGCTCAAATATCCAAGGAGAAATTTTATTCCTAATCACATAAGGACCAACGAATTTCGGTGCTAACTTCTTCGAGAAAAACTTCGGAGCATCTGACAACACATAATTCTTCTTCCAAACACGCTGACCCACAACAAAGTTAGGTACCCTTGTACGCAAATTATACTGAACTACGTTTTTCTCTCCTGCCACCTCTAACCTTCTCTTAACATCCGCATAGAGCTTCCGGAAACCTTCGTTCTTACTTTCAGCTGCAGTTTGTACACCATTCTCTTCAGATAACAAAACTGGGTTGGAGTAATCTTTTCCTCACATATTCCTACCAAAATTAACAAAGAAAGGAGACATCCTGGTTGTCTCATGGGTTGCAGTACGAATCGCGCAGGCAAGTTTATGTATTTGTTCGTCCCACTTCCTGTGGTTGTCTTTCACATAACAACATAACATGGTTTTTAACGTACGATTCGTCCTTTCTGTTGGATTTGCTCTGGGGTGATAATACGGATTATACTGAATTTTAACCTGATAACTCTCAGCAAAACGCTTAAACTCGTTACTTTTGTACTGAGGGCCATTATCACAAAGTATCAAACGGGGTACTCCGAAGACCATAAATACTTGCTCCTCAAGATGCTTGACAACAGCTTGAGTAGGGGCTGTTCGCATTGGAAAAACTAAGGAAAACTTACTCAAATAGTCGTAACGACGAGAATCCAGCAATTACCCTTTGTCGAACGAGGTAAAGGTCCACATAAATCTGTTGAGATAATTTCCCAAGGACGAGTTGGTTTTGGGTGAGATATCATCTGATCAGATACACCTTGTGTATCACATTTATAAGCTGCACAGACAAAGCATTTCTTTACAAAAGTTGCCACGTCCTGGTGCATTTTTGGCCAATAATATTTTTCTGCCAGTCTGTGGAAGGTTTTATATACACCCATATGTCCTGCGGTAGGAGGATCGTGAGCTTCTCCAATAATTCTACGCGTATGATCTTTGGGGACTACCTCCTTCAAATATCCGTTAGATGGTGAAAGTTGAGGGTATTTGACATATTTATACAACTTATTATCAGTGTATCTCCAATTCATAAATTTTAACGGTGATTCTACGACCCTCTTTACCATCTTTTGGTACCATCGATCTTTAATTGTTGTTGAAACGTCTCTGGGCTGCGAAATTGTATCAATCATAGGTACTGCACGAGACAACATGTCCGGGACAACTAAATCTTTCCCTTTCCGATGGATTACTTCAAAATCATATTGCTGCAGTTTTACAGACCAACGAGCAAGTCTTCCACTGAGCTCTTTCAAGCTATGAAGCCATTTTAAGCTAAAATGATCTGTAATGACCTTAAATGAGATCCCCTCAATATAAGGCCGGAGCTTCTCTATCGCCCAAACCAATGCCAAACATTCTCGCTCGGTGGTCGTGTAAACACGTTCTTGCTTAGTCAAAGATCGACTCAAATAGCATATGACCTTGTCTCCTTCAGGATAAGTTTGCGTTAAACATGCTCCTATTCCATATCCTGATGCATCTGTTTGAATGACAAATTCTTTGGTATAATCTGGACATGTAAGAATCGGTGCAGTCACTAAAAGTTCCTTAATGTTAATAAATGCTTTTTCGCAGTCTGGAGTCCAATCGAACTTTTGATTCTTCTTAGTTAGAGCTGTAATTGGAGCTATTATCGCTGAAAAATTCTCTATGAAACGTCTATACCAGGATATTGTACCTACAACTCTACGAACTTCTCTGACAGTTCTTGGCCTCTGGAGCTCTAACATGGCTCTAATTTAGTTAGGATCAACTCGGATGCCTCGACGGTCCACTACGAATCCTAAATAAGTCATTTCTGGCCTACACAGTTGGCATTTCTCCCAACTTACCGTTATCTTTGCATTCTGCAATCTTCGTAGGACTTCCTCAAGGATTCTAAGATGTTCAGAAAAGCTCTGTGTGACAATTACGAGGTCATCGAGATATACGTACACGTAGGGGTCTAAATCGTTTCCTATGATGCTATCATGAGTCTCTGCCAAGTTGCAGGTGCATTATGAAGACCAAAAGGTAAACGCTTAAATTGGAATAAACCTCGACGACAGATGAATGCTGTTAGTGGCTTCGATGATTCTTCCAGTGGTACTTGCCAACAAGCGCTTTTAATATCTAAAGTTGACAAGTATTTAGCATCTTTCAACTTGTCAAGGGTCTCGGATACGAGTGGTAAAGGATAACTACCACGCGCCGTCACTGAGTTCAATTTGCGGTAGTCTACGCAGAACCGATATTTCTTTGTGTTTTTCTTTTGTACCATTACCACTGGTGAAGCCCATGAACTACTACTCCGTTCTATTACATCCATTTTCAGCATTTCGTCGATTTCGTCCTCAATAAGCTTCTGAATGACCGGTGAGACCTTATATGAACGTTGTCTTATCGGTACTGCATCTGTTGTAATCTTATGCTCTACCCTGTCCGTACATCCTAGTGAGTCACCCATAATAGTCCTATATTTAACGACCAATTGCTCTAGTCATTCTGATTCATAAGGTGTAAGAGTTGTTTGTTGGTCTGCTGTTTCTAAAGAACAAATCATATCTTTATTATCGGCAAAGTGCCACTCATTAGTACTTAAGTTCGGTACTATCCCCATCGAAATCCAAAAATCTAATCCCAAAATCAAAGTGTGCGGCAACTCAGGAACGACGACGACCTCTATTAACCTAAATTTATCCTGAACTCGCATAGGAAGCTGCACTGTCCCAATACTAACCGTGCTTTGACCATTTGCCACAATACAACTCGTCTTCTTCGTGGTATCAAGTGAAAAACCAAACTTCTCGATGATTGACCAACCATGATTCCCTAAAAAGGTACGTGAAGCCCCGGAATCCAACAAACCTAGTAGCTTATTTCCGAGCACATCCACTTCTAAATAAGGTCTTTCATCTTTACGAGCATGACTTATCACATAACTTAAGACGTTCGTTAGCCTATCGATCGATGCTTGTTCAGGCTGACTCGAAGGTCGACCGCCTACGAGCGCCTGGGTCCGTTTCCCTGACGATTACAATTACGGCATTCTCTGACGGTTACTCCTGCTTGACCACACGAATAAGACTGCTTACCTCTGGGTAATGCGCATCCGATCGCCATGTGCCCTGTTTGGTTGCATCTATAACAAACAACGTCCCTATTCGCCCTACCAGACCTAACACCCTGTGGTGGTTGTACATCTCTGTCATTTGCACTAGACTGACCACTAGGTGGTGGTTGCCTCTCTCTATCAGCTCTAGCAGAGGAACTGCTTGTTGGCTGTCGCCTATCTCTGTCGAATCTATTAACAGGATGATTTAAATTTTGTTGGCTAGCCCCGGTACTTGATATTTGAATTGCATTGACTTCTGTTGGAAAATCGTCACTGTCGCTCTCTACGTCAACGTAGGCTAAGTCAGGTTCAATAGATTGGTTTTTCCTGTGAATAAAATTCTCCTCCTCTAAACCATATCTCTGATCTATTCCACGACACAAATTTTTTAAATGTGATAAGCTATTGACCTCAGTAGCAATCAACCCATTCTTATAGATGTCCGCGATATTTCTGAAGACGATAGCTAATTTCGCCTCTTCAGAAACAGGACAGCCAAGTATTTGGAAATATGTGTTCATGACAGCAATTTAGGTCCCTATAGACTCTCCAGGGCCTTCTTTACGTTTTTGGATTTTCTTCAATAGCTTCTCGCCATATGAAGAAGGAAGATACTCTGCCATGAACCTTCCAGCTGTTCCCATGTATGGACTTCTTTACGAACATCTTAATAAAAAGTATAGGCTGACTTTTCAAAAAGATCAATGCCTGAGTTCAGTAGAACCTTTTTACTAACTCTTCTCGCCTGACTTAACTCGTCCACTCTCTCAAAAAATGCGGTGACGGAGATCGTACCCCTCTCGCCTGTAAACTTTAAGTTCCACTTATGCGGAGGTACAGGTTCAACGTGATATGAAGTACCAGGATTACTTGACATTGGTACTGGCGACGAACATGAAAAAGGTCGGGACTGAGCAATTGGTGCTAAACTACTTTGGAGGGCAGCTAAACTCAAAGGAACGGTAGACGGTTGTTGATAATAAAAAGCTTATGTACCGTCATTCTGAATCAGCCTGTGTGGTGCCTGTATTGGTGGTTGAGTTGGGTTCGTTAGCACTTGCATTTGCACAGGAGCAATGACCGACGGTTGGTTTGTAGGCTGTTGAGCTGTTCTTTGTGTGCTCGAGTGCTGTGGTTGCGGGAAATGAGACTGGTTAGGTGTGTTGCCAGCATTTGACGAGTGGTCTGAGTTTCGACTCGTTGATTGGGTTTCAGATGCTTCATCATCATCTAAGGTCACGCCAACTCTTAGTAGATCTGTTGCTTGGCTCTGCAATCTCCCAATCAAACTCAAGGTTTCCGCAACCAGTATGCCTTTGGGTTGACTTCCTTCAAAGTTAGACGCATTCATGTTATTTATCCTGGCTAACACGTGTTCCAACCTTACAGCGATTTTGCTAAACTCTCCCCCTTTGCTCGTACCAGAGAACTTCTCTACCAGCGGTACCAGACTATCTAGCTTCTTCATGCAGCTAAAAGCATCCTGGCCAAATTTAAAGGGATACGGAGGGTATCTCATACTTCCATCAGTCCTTTCTCTCTGTCTAATCAGCATGAGCTGTTGCTTCATCTCTTCCACCGATCCAATGGCTATGCCTCTCCATGTTAATTTGTAGATTAACTCGTCCCTGACTAAATACCTTATGTCAGAAAACCGACTCAAAGAAATAGCCATGGTGCCTTTTATATTAAAACTTTAAACTTTAAAACTCTTGATTATACCTCCCAATTATAAAATTAAACCACGCAATAACAAACACCAAGTTCATTTTCGATTCACTAGTGAATATCACTATAAATTTTCTCACAAATGTAAAAAATATAAAACTTAAATACGGGCAGACGCGAACAAAACCGAAAAACACCGGAGCAGTAAGAAAATAAAATTTATTTGCATTTAAAAATGTATTCATAGTTTATATTAATTATTTGCACAACCAACTATGACGTCCAACCTTGCAGAGAGAAGTAACTACTTAAATCCTAAATTAGAATTAACAAGTAGCCATAAAAAATTTAAAAAAATAAAAGAGACAAGAGCTTTGGCAGTGTTTAGGTCTTATGTTTCACTCCTGCGTGAGTAAAACCAAAAACAAAACTAATTGCGCTTATCCTAGCTGAACTGGATTAAAATTAAAGTTAAGTGATGTTTGTTTACCTCAGCAACCGAATAGGTAAATTTATCCCTAAATGGAACGTACAACAGACTACCTATAACAAAAATCCCAAAGCTGTTGTACACAGTTAACGCTAGGGTATACTCCTGCTATTGCAGAACGGCTCTACAAATAAACTCCTCAAAAAACCAAATCGCCGTATACAACGATTTTTCTCAAAAGAATAAATCAAAACCCACTTTAACCTGCTTACCTATTCTGAGAATACACGAATCATGCATTGCTTAAGGTAACATCATCCCTTAATATATAAGTGAACGTAATAAACATCAGAACAGATGTTCATGTTATAGAAACCGTAAAATATGCTCAATTAAAAAAAAATCCGCTCGCTAAAATTGCGTTGAATTAGACTAGGAAGGATGTTGTGTGTAATAAAAAAATTTAAAAAAAAATTACCGATGGTGTTAAAAAATTTACAAATAACGTCTTGGTAGGACTGCAACTCTCTAATAATCATTAAAATGAAATTCCCAAAACCTAAACTAAACTGATGCAAACCACGGTCAAGAAGACCCTAGGATCGTACCGAAAGGTGTCCAAAAAAATTTTTTTTTTAATTTTTGGTGTTGACCACAGTAGCCCAATAATAATAAAAAAATTAATTAGTGGCTCGTTAAAATTTTCAAAATATTACTCTACCCTGATAACTTTGGAGAAGGGAGGAAAAAAAAATTAAAACAAATGATGATAGGTTGTTAAAACGCGAGGGTTCGAAATGAAATTGTATTTTAATTCAGAAAAAAAAATATTTAAATAAACTGGTAAAACCATTGTAGGGCAAGGAACTACTATGCACCAAGAAAAAAAATTTGCAACAAAAAAATCAAATTTCCTTTTTTTTTTAAATATTTAAAAAATTTCAAAAAAAACTAGAAAACGATTAAGTAGGACTGCAGCTCTCATTAGCGAACCTTAAAAAAAATTAAAATAAAATTAGCGCTAGAAAAATCTTAATAGAGTTATGTTATGCAACAGTCTCAGTTATTTCCCTTTAAAAACAGTTGTAGATTCCCTTTCCTCTCCCAAAACTGTGCTAGGAAATTTTATTTACTATACAAAAAAAATTATTGAAAATAAAATTTACTTAAAGAATCATAAGGTATAAAAAATCGTATTGCAAAAAAAACCAATCAGTTTAGGAAAAGTTAAAAAAAATACTCTGCCAATATATGGGCCCCTAAGCTCACACTAGGTACTATAGTTATAGTATACGTGTGAGCTAATATAACTAAAAACTGAAATATATTTTATTCAACTCCAGACTAAATTACCTTTTGTTTGATACCACACAAGCCATGTTTTGACTTAAACTCAAATTTTTGAAATCTACCCCCACCCTTAAAAAAATGAAAAACTAAAATGTATTTTCAAACAAGTTTTCGTGGCTAATCGGGTAAAAAGAAAATTAAGGGTTTTTTGTTTCTCTAGTATTTTTCCGTGGGTCGCTCGAAAGCTTAACCTCACGGGGGTCCAAGATCTAATGGACACCTAATAAGTGTTGACAGTTAACTGATTCGTCCTTATGGGACTCCTCAGAACACTGCTGGTCGATGTGACACCGTTCATAAAGTCAGTACACGGCTTTATCTTCCACCTTACATTGTTAGTGAGAAAACAAAGCCATGTACGGAACATAAACGCCATCTACCGAAATACGAGAGAAACTAAAACAGCAGCAGGCGAGTAAAACTGCTATATCATCGATCGATGAAAGTATCGATAGAAAGAAAGAATCCATACCGTGACCTACCACACACATTGCCTTTCTAGATCAGGTCAATGCTAAATTGCGTTTGTTCCGCTATCAAGACGTCGGCATCGCGTCAGTCAACGGAGTTTAGAGCCAAATATTTAAAAATGTCAAATTTAGTACCCGTAAATTAAAATTCAAACAAGTTTTCGTGGCTAATCGGGTAAAAAGAAAATTAAGGGTTTTTTGTTTCTCTAGTATTTTTCCGTGGGTAGCTCGAAAGCTTAACCTCACGGGGGTCCAAGATCTAATGGACACCTAATAAGTGTTGACAGTTAACTGTTTCGTCCTTATGGGACTCCTCAGAACACTGCTGGTCGATGTGACACCGTTTATAAATTCAGTACACGGCTTTATCTCCCACCTTACATTGTTAGTGAGAAAACAAAGCCATGTACGGAACATGAAGCGCCATCTACCGAAATACGAGAGAAACTAAAACAGCAGCAGGCGAGTAAAACTGCTATATCATCGATCGATAAAAGTATCGATTGAAAGAAAGAATCCATACCGTGACCTACGACACACATTGCCTTTCTAGATCAGGTCAACGCTAAATTGCGTTTGTTCCGCTATCAAGACGTCGGCATCGCGTCAGTCAACGGAGTTTAGAGCCAAATATTAAAAAATGTCAAATTTAGTACCCGTAAATTAAAACTCAAACAAGTTTTCGTGGCTAATCGGGTAAAAAGAAAATTAAGGGTTTTTTGTTTCTCTAGTATTTTTCCGTGGGTAGCTCGAAAGCTTAACCTCACGGGGGTCCAAGATCTAATGGACACCTAATAAGTGTTGACAGTTAACTGTTTCGTCCTTATGGGACTCCTCAGAACACTGCTGGTCGATGTGACACCGTTCATAAATTCAGTACACGGCTTTATCTCCCACCTTACTTTGTTAGTGAGAAAACAAAGTCATGTACGGAACATGAAGCGCCATCTACCGAAATACGAGAGAAACTAAAACAGCAGCAGGCGAGTAAAACTGCTATATCATCGATCGATGAAAGCAAAGAAATTCAAGGAACTCTAGAAGACGCATCCCCATTATTTAATACGCAAATTCATTCATCATGCATGAAATCTCAGAAAATTTTGCCGAATCCTCGCAGGCAACACTGTAATAGGTGTAAAAGAGAAATCGATGAAACAACCATGGGCGTACAGATTTTGTTGAAAATAAAATAAATTATACACATTTTCCTATAAAATTTTTGAACACAAAATTATAAAATTTAAATTAGTGTAAAATATTACCGGTACAGCTTTGACAGCCATTCTATTTAAATGACTCTTTTTACAGAATTAATTCTTTTATCGATTTATAATATTAGAAATCAATAACTTATTTACAGCTAGTAATATCCGTAGTTTTGATTTTTATTATTTTTCCCTAAAGATAAGAAATCTACTTTATATTAATTTTTTCTGGATATAGAAAACTGTTACTTTAATCCCTAAAATTTAAAACACAGGTAAAAGGGTTTCTTTTTATTTCAAATTGTCAAAGGTGTTTTTTACTCTTTCACCTTGGTAATACATTGCTCTTAGTAAATTTTTTACAGTAAGTAGATTTGTTCTGTTAAAAAAAATCAAAAACTCTGAATTATATACTCAGACGTTAAAATATTTATCAAAATTTTTGCATCAGGATTTAAAGAGTCTTTTTGATCCCCTAGTGTACAGGGTGCATTTTCGACACTTTTGGGTGTTTTCGGTTTCTATGTTTATAATATTGATTTGCGATGTTTACCATCATTATTCTCTTCAAATTAAAGTACACTAAGGTGTAGTCGTTTTTTTTTCAATCTTCTATAGAAGTTCCCGAAACCACCCAAATGATAAAAATAAAAAAAACTTATAATATAGATTTTTTTGTTATATTTTATCAGCAAAACTCTTGCCTCGAAACAAAAAGCGCTCATTGGTTTATGTTTTTTTATTAAAATTATTTTAATATAACTTTTTAAAGCAATTAACTTTTCATTGTTTTTAGTATTTAAAAATAATTGGTACATAAAGTTTAATAAAGACTTAACTTATTATTACATAAAAATAATCAATATGCAACTACCTAGGATCTAGATTAACTTACTTCACATCCATCAGCACATAAGAAACCTGACCTTACCTTTATATTTATTTATATTTTGTAGTGAGCTTTAAGACTTTTTCTTTTATTGGTCCATATTTGTCTCCTTTCTTTTATTTTACCTTTTACATAATAGGTACCAACAAAAAGTACTGACCAAAAGTCGAGAAATCCCCTAAAATTGTATATAAAACTGATCCTGTACCAACTATCAAAGCACAAGTAATGCATTTGAAAACTTCAATCAATCCAGTTCCAGTGTTTTGGGTATTTTCCGCACAAAATCATGTAGTCTGCTTTTGTCATATTAAAAAAAGCAACGTTTTTTTTTATGTAATTTTAGGCAAAAATAGCAAGTTCTATTTAAAATAGACATAAAAGTTATGTATCTCCCAAAAATGTCCCGAGAATTGTAGAAAGAATAGTCTATAAATAAGAAATTTTATAAATACCATATTTCAAAACTTTTGCCCATATTAATCACTTTTATGACATATGCCATAACTTTTACACCTCCTGCTGTATGCTAATGTTAAACTTACCAAGTTTGCATTGTATCATCTTTTAAGCTGTTAGGGAATTTAATCAAATCATCAAATTGGATATCAGGCCGGATATTTGCAGATTTGGGAGTGTCAACGGCTGACGATAATGAAGTGGAACTAAAAAAATAAGACAAAAATTTTAAATAATCAAGATGATTAATTGCATTTACTTAAAAAAGTCAAATGTACCTGTAAAGATTTTTTGTAGATATTAAAATTAATTTTAGAAAAAAAACCTAAATAACACAAATTATCCACAAATTTCGAAATTCAGAGCATTTTACCAAAATCCATTCATTAGTTTATTAAACTCTAGCAATTAGTTTTTTTAGAAAATATTGGTATGGGTCTGTGTTTTTTTACATTTGCAAATGTTAAAAAATATGACTTATTCAGTTTTATCAACAAAATACTTTTGATTTCCATAAAAAAATCTATTTAAATTTTATTTACCAAATAAAATAAATAAAAAAATATTATTTATAATTAAGTGATTATTATACAGGGTGTCCGATAACTTAGGGGCCATAGTGCAGCAGGTGATAGAGGAGGTTATTTCCAAGAAAAAAGTTTATATAACATGGGGTCAACATACATCTGTTTTTAAGATATAGGATTTTTAAAGAGGAGTGGGTGAAAACGGGTTATACAAACAAAAATCTGTCACAGCCAGCTGAATACTCAGCTAATTGTGATTAAAAAATGTGGTACTCCTTTTTTTGATAATATTACAAGTGGAGGAGGTACAGGCTGTCAAAATAACCTCGAAAATGTATAAAAAATAATATTTTTTTTTTAAATAAATTTTTGCTTTCTCTTTTAAAAAATATAAATAATATTTCATTATTATGTCTCGCTAGAGACTTGTTTTTATTAACAAAAAATATTTAAAAAACATTGCATTTAATATGGCATTCATAAAAGTTTATACCAAAAAAATAGTATTTTCTAAAAAAATTGACTGACTAACTTTTTTAAATTAATTTCAATTTATTGCTTTTGTTCTAATACAAGACTACCCAATTTCATATTTTTACTGCGTTTTTTTAGAAAGTTATTATCACAAAAGTTAAAAAAATTGGCAACTTTGATGCTCTGTATCTCAACAAAGAAAGTTTTGACTCATGCATTATAGGAAGTTTTTTATCAGACATGACCTCCTCTATCACTTGTTGGCCTATGGCCCCTAAGTTATGGGACACCCTGTATATACAAACATTATTAAATTTGGCAAATATAAGAATTAAGAACAATATTTTAATCCATTTGACTCAAGGCTCTCTTAATTAATCACCAGGGACTATGCAGTAAGTAAGTGAAAAGGAAGTTAAAACTCTTTTTTTTTTCTGTGTAAAAGTAGGTACTACCTTTTTTCTTCTTATAGTTGTTAATTCTAACTACTTTTTTACATCATTACATGATGATCGAACATCAAAAACAACCAGTGATAATATATTATGTATACTTTATAGTAAAAAGAGATAGTTGAATATTTAACTACTAACCACTAGTAGTAAGTAGTTTTCTTAATTTGAACTAGTCTTTAACACCTGACCTTTCTTTCCTAGAAGACAAAAACTCAAAGTTTTCACTCTTGGGCAAGGCATTTGGTACAAGATAGTGCCTACCAGTAGGTGCTAAACGAACATACTGAGGATCAAAGTGGTCAGAACAAAGACATGCCCATTTTGACAAAATTTTTTCCTTATTAAGGTCAATAATCTCCCTCCAAAGCTCTCTCTTGTTTGGATCAGTGGGGAACCTAGAAAACTCATAAATTTGAATATTTTTAAAATGTTTAATAACTGTACAGTAGCATGACATAACATAACATTACATAGTGAAAATGGTTGTTTACATAAGAAATATATTTTTGAGTTATATATTATTGCCAGAATAAATTAAGAAACTTTTCCAAAAAAACCCAAACACTAGAGGTGGGAAAATAAGGGAATTTGTAACAATAAATAATGTTTCTTAAAACATCTTTGTAAAATAAATCACTAATATTTTGTAAAAAAAGTTATAAGCCACACCACTGTCTTACCAAATCGTAAACAATATGACGGTTTCTGGAAGAGATTTAAACTTACCGGTGAAATGATAAATCCAGCCACTTCTCGTCACTTTTGTCACACAGAATGCACTTCTTAGGCATTTTTAAAGTTATTTAATAAAAAAAATCTTTATTTTGTGATAAATATCGCAAAAAAACAACGAAAACGCACGTTTATTCGGATAACCTCTCAAAGGCAACGATAAATGATGCAAGGGTGACGTTTGGTCTACATGGTTGCCGCTATTAATTTTTTTTCTGAAAAATAGCGAACAAAAATCAGTTTTTTGCATTTTACGCGAGAACGTAAGTCGTAGGGCAAAATTTAATGTATGAGAAATATTACCCAAAGGATTCCCTACAATCGGTCTTCATAGTCTATAGGTCTACAACCACACGTTTAGAAGAAAATTTCCAAAAATTATGTTTTTTGCAATTTATGCAAAAACGGTAAGTCATAAAAAAAAACTTTATTGACATACAATGATCAAGACACAATTCTCTACAATGCTACAATGACAATTTACAGCTCTACAACCACATGTGCTGAAGACAGAGGGTGCCGAAAATGCCCATTATATACTTTTTTGCGTTTTACGCAAAAACCATAAATCATAGAGCTGTGACTCACATAGGTGAATTGTAGAGAATGGCGTCCTGGAGATTTCTTTGCTTGCTAATGCTTTTTTCTAGGACCTACCGTTTTTGCATAAAATAAAAAAATAATTTTTGCAAATTTGGCGCCCTATATGTTCTACACGTAGTTGTAAACCTGTGGCCCAAAAGGAAAGAATGTAGAAAATTGTGTCCTTTAACATTTTATGTTTATAAAGTTTCTTTCTACGACTTACCGTTTTTGCGTAAAATAAAAAAACACAATTTTTGACAACATAGCCGCCATCTACCTTCTAAACATGTCGTTGTAGACCTATAGACTATGGAGATTGATTGTAAAGACTCGTATGGGTAATATTTCTCTTAAATAAAATTCTTCTCTACGACTTACCGTTTTTGCGTAAAATGCAAAAAACTGATTTTTGTCAATTTTGGTGCCCTCTATCTTCTATACATGTAAGTCTAGAGCTATAACCTTTAAAGAAAAATTGTAAATGAATTTTTGAAGTGTAAACTTCTTTAGAGCGTTTAGCAGCTTTTGTGGGTACTGACTTGAACTGAGCCGTCAGGCTCGGCTATGTAACGCTCATTCGGGTGAAGTCGGCTCGAGTCGACTAACTGTGAGAGGAACATTCAGCGAGCAATATGATGATGCAGATGAAGGCCAGTATTATTAATTTCGCCTTGTTAAAGTTTACACTTCTGCCATGTGGTCTTAAGCACACACATTTTTTTTTGTCAACAAAGATTTTCTCTGCGACGTTCTATTTTCGCGTAAAATCAAATCAAAAAGCTTTTTGAGTTTTCCAGAGTTGCCCAGGGGAGGGTTGTAGACTAATTTTTTTTAAGCTATATATATATATATATATATATATATATATATATATATATATTATATAAAAAAAAGGTTTTTTAACTTTCGTGATCAAAACATTTAACTTAAATTTATTTGGACTAAAAGCAAGAGTTATTTTTATACCAAAAACATTTGTAGTGAGAACAATAATTAATAGTTAAAAGTGCAGTTTAGTCATCTGGTTTTAATAACTTTTTAAATACCAGCTAGGAAGACAAAACTAATAAACTTTTTATGAACTCTAACCTCACACCAAAGAAATTTAATTAAACTTACTTTTAGTTGAATGTTTTTCACACTTAAATGGAGTCCCATTTTTTCAGAAAACCGAAAACCAAATCAATATTTTAAACTGCGCATTCGCTACCGTACTTTTTCTTCTCACATAAAATTATCTCCCTCTCAGCTGTGGTCGAGCATGTGTGAAGTTAGTAAGAGGAAGATAATTTTATGTGATAAGAAAGAGAGAGGTGCGCATGTGCAGTTAAAAAAAAATGGTTTGCATTACAGGATATAGCCGCTAGTTATTTTGTGTGCCTGCAAAAAACAAGCTCAAGTTGGTTGACTGCACAAAAATTGCAATTTTGTGCTAATCGTTGTACGTTCTATAAAAATCGACAATCAACAATCTTCGAAAAAAACCAACTTTAGCTGATTATTTCTAATTTATACTTTCCTTTTAATTCAAAATAGGTAAGAATTTAAACCGCCACGTAGATCTATACAAACAGGGACTTAAAAAGCAAATGTTTTCTGATTTTTATTAAGTTTAGGTACCTATGTAAACAAAAATTTACCAATTGATTATTGGATAACATATTCTAACTTAAAAAAACTTTTTTTCAAACATTTATATACATATGTGCATATAGGCACACAGACAGACATGCATTGCGTTTATTCCGCTATCAAGACGTCGGCATCGCGTCAGTCAACGGAGTTTAGAGCCAAACATTAAAAAATGTCCAATTTAGTACCCGTAAATTAAAATTCAAACAAGTTTTCGTGGCTAATCGGGTAATTTGTCATTTTTTAATATTTGGCTCTAAACTCCGTTGACTGACGCGATGCCGACGTCTTGATAGCGGAACAAATGCAATTTAGCGTTGACCTGATCTAGAAAGGCAATGTGTGTCGTAGGTCACGGTATGGATTATTTCTTTCAATCGATACTTTCATCGATCGATGATATAGCAGTTTTACTCGCCTGCTGCTGTTTTAGTTCCTCTCGTATTTCGGTAGATGGCGCTTCATGTTCCGTACATGGCTTTGTTTTCTCACTAACAATGTAAGGTGGGAGATAAAGCCGTGTACTGAATTTATGAACGGTGTCACATCGACCAGCAGTGTTCTGAGGAGTCCCATAAGGACGAAACAGTTAACTGTCAACACTTATTAGGTGTCCATTAGATCTTGGACCCCCGTGAGGTTAAGCTTTCGAGCTACCCACGGAAAAATACTAGAGAAACAAAAAACCCTTAATTTTCTTTTTACCCGATTAGCCACGAAAACTTGTTTGAATTTTAATTTACGGGTACTAAATTTGACATTTTTTAATATTTGGCTCTAAACTCCGTTGACTGACGCGATGCCGACGTCTTGATAGCGGAACAAACGCAATTTAGCGTTGACCTGATCTAGAAAGGCAATGTGTGTCGTAGGTCACGGTATGGATTCTTTCTTTCAATCGATACTTTCATCGATCGATGATATAGCAGTTTTACTCGCCTGCTGCTGTTTTAGTTTCTCTCGTATTTAGGTAGATGGCGCTTCATGTTTCGTACATGGCTTTGTTTTCTCACTAACAGTGTAACTAAATTTGACATTTTTTAAAATGTATTTTGTTAAACTCCGGACTCAATTACCCTTCGTTTGATATCACACACGCCATATTTTTACTTAAAGTCTAATTTTTAAAATATACCCCCACCCTTTTTTTAAATAAATTAAAATGTATTTTGTTTAACTGCAGACTCAATCACCTTTCGTTTGATATCACACACGCCATATTTTCACATAAACTCTAATTTTTGAAATCTACCCCCACCCTTTTATTTGGTTTGTGGTCAGTGGATTTTGTTCATTTTTAAATGGGACCATCTCGACCCAGGACCCAGCCTAGGTACCAAATTTCATTAAAATCGGCCAAGCGGTTTTTGAGTTATGCGCGTTGGTCGTTACAGACAGACATACAGACAGACAGACATACAGACCAGACAGACAGACGGCGCAACAAAAAAGTTTCAAAATCATCTGAAACGCAAAGATATATAAAAATTTTTGAAATCGGAGCAACTTTTTTTTTCTCGAAAAAATTAGGATCACTATAGCTCACACTACTATAGTATAGTATATGTGTGAGCTAATAGTTATGTTCCAAAAAAAAAACAAATGATGTTAGTATATTTGTTTAAAATTATTACTGAAGGGAATAAACAACGTGAGTACTTATTTACTGTACCACTATAATAATGTGAACCTAAGTTTCAAACTTTGCACTCAACTCAGTAAAGAATTATCTTGTATGCATTTCCAGAAAACCAAATATGAAACAATTCCAAGGTTCACCTATAAGACCGTTGTAAAACTAAATCTGCCTATTCGAGTGTATTTACACACAACCTCTAATCAAAAAAAAATTACTGCTTAATGCATTCTCAGATCCTTATTCCTGGTGTTCACGAGATATAAAATTAAGGGCCCTCTCCCACAACTATTAGTCAAAATTACCAAATGTCCAAGGGCTAATGAGACCCTATCACCTACAAATGACATTTTGAAATGAAACAGCTGGGAATAATCCTGCGTAACAACCAGAAAACAAAATCAAGAGAAAAAAAAATATCCTATTATTAGTAACGCACCCAGGAATATGTCTTGGGGGGGGGCGAGGCCTCATAATGGCGTATTTCATGCTATTTTTTGTGTTTATTCTTGAAATATGTGGAAAATATATACAAAAATCATAGGCTTGGTTCATTGGTGTGCCCTTGCTATTATCTTATTATTTAAAAGAGCATAATAACTCCCGGCCCCAATTAAACTTTTGTTATACTCAACAAACCCCGGCCTAAAACCAAAAAACTTTTTATTAGACATTTCCCCTATTTCCTAAGTATAATGTCAATAAACCCAAAAACTTGTGATTTCCATTCCAATCCCATCTGGACTCTATATATTTTTTAAACGGTTAAACGCCCACAGGCGAAACAATATCTTATTTCAAAGAAAGGCTGAAAAGATCCATAAGTACCCTGTGAAAATAGGACACTATTATGGAAATTGTTCAGATCAGTGTTAACTAAATTCCCAACCTAGATATATCTAGTTCCCTCATGTGCATGTTACTATTTTAATTCCTATCATAACTAAACAGATCACAAAATTTGTCTTTCTCCGCAAATCTGCCAGGTCCTGGAAAATGTGAGATTCAGCCTGTAGGCCAAATTTGGATGTATTGTATTTAGCGAAAACCGAAGTTGCGAAATCCTAAAAAGATTAGTAGGAAGCCCTCGTTCAACGATTTCTACACTCCGAACCAAACATTTCTTCCATTTCCACCCAGCTCGCGGGAGGAAAAACCCTAATTATTGCAATATAAAAGGTAGGTAGTTCTTTTATATCCTCTACAATTATCAGATCAATGTTTAGTCGCATCAAAGAAAACCTATTGTTTTTAATTTTATTCTTAGGTTGAAATCTTTTTTAAAAATCAATGATCTTAAATTTATTGTTTAACCTGAACACTTTCCCATTTATTCCACAACAGTGTATTGTAATTTAAAAATTTGCTTCATTATTTGAGGTCACCAGTATGAAATTATTTTAAAATTAAAAAAAATTATATAAAAAAAATTATTTCCCAATTGTCCACAACTTCCAAGTTTTCATCCCTAAATAGGTACTCTCTCAGTCTAACACCATCCATCGTTATCCAACATAACGCTTTAATTTCAGAAGCAACAAAACGAAGATTGAGTGAAAAAACTAAGCAAGTAAGTTGTAAGTTGAGTTACAATGGGCGCAGATGATAGGCCCCTTTAAGTACACGCCACTGTCCTGAAATGTAAACTATCAAAAAACTGAAGACTAGCATATCTGCCGTCAAACAACATTTGGCATGAAATAAAAATAATTCCATATCATACCAGTATCCTCAATAACAAAACGTTTTTTATTATAAGACCCAAACACCTAACCAATAAATCTTATTATTTAAAACTATGATTTGGAAGTAAAAGATTTATTTATTCCTGCCTGATCAACTAAGACAAAAAAAAGTTTACCTTTGTGGCCAATTACAATGCGTTGGGTGACATTTGTGACAAACTAAATACGTTGCCGCCATTTTGTGACACTGTAAATAGAATAATAACGCTGTGCCAATTTGTGACACTAAAAAAAAATACTGAGTAATTAAACAAATATCTGGAAGCAGAACTGTATTTTCCAGCTAGGTAAAACATTGATATGCCCGGTAACTTTTATACAGTGGAGAAGGGGGGGTTCAGAAATAAGAAAATTTTAATTGCGCCACAGTGTTTTAATACCAATGTTTTACAAAAAAGATCTTAAATAAAATACAGTTCAACTCAAACGTTGTAGCCAAACAATGAAACTCTACTTGCTTCCGAGGCTTCCAGAATATTTGTGTAATTAAAAAAAAACAAAAAAATTGACTAATAAACAAAATAAAATTCTAAAAGATTGAACTAAGGTGACAAAACTAGAAGCACTTTACAGGTAGATGGACTCCTTTAACAGGTCAGTAGTGTGGGACTCAGTTATATAAACGATTGTAAAAAAAATATATACCTCCAAAATCATTCCGTCATAGGGGAGGTCTGGACCAAATATCTGCTGTCATCATTCTACGTTAGGTAGAATGAAACAGACAGCAACCCAGTCCGAGATCTACCCCATGAGGTAAAACAATGTAAGGAAACCGCTAAAAAAAATATAATCTCATCTCTCTTTTGTCTCCGCAAAGTTGGTTCATTCGATTGTACAAATAACACAAAAATTTAGTTCATCTTGTATATTTTAATGTGAAAACTAGGGGTAAAAATAGCAAATTATTATGAAGGAAAAAAAATAAAGGTGAAGCCAAGTTGAAACAAATTCTTTCAATGGTACAGTACAATTCAGTTAAATAGTTATGCCGCAAAATTTTGGTTATGACGTCATACCTTATCTTGCGTTTACAAGAATGCAAAAGTTGTACTTAAAGAAAAATTATATGGAAAGTTATATGTAAAAAAAAATTATATCTAAAGCTTGCTCCTACCTTGGCCCTGGATTATTGTATGTTAAATAAGAGGGTGTTTTGTTTTGTGAACCTGGAGTTGTTTCCAGACATTCCCCTACTA
Organism: Aspidapion aeneum; assembly: GCA_963576565.1. NCBI lineage: Eukaryota > Metazoa > Arthropoda > Insecta > Coleoptera > Brentidae > Aspidapion > Aspidapion aeneum. Next base: position 72,390,921 of record OY755038.1, on the reverse strand, counting down.
CTGCTGCTCTCGTTTGTTCGCGCCTCCCCTGAAGATCCCTTGGCACATGGTACTAGGGCAGCACATGGTTGTGGAAAGGTTGTGGGATCCTTGCCCGAGCGTAAAACCATGTGGAAAATGAAATGTTTCAGTTTCCTGGAATTCGTTTATTTTGCACGAAGTTCCCCTACACCGAGTAATTTAATCAAGAACCCCATGTCGACTCAATAAAATAAAGTAGATTTAAACAGATGAACTAAAATAATCCTAACGTACCTTTCCCAGGGTTACAGTGCTACACCCGGCTTCACACCAGCGTCCAGCACAACTGTCCCGTCGATGGAATGGACAGGGCTGTAGACAAAGGAGAAAAACAATATATAGTTTTTATCCAAAACGTGGTTTTAAAAAAAAATTAAAAAAAAAACTCCAAAAATTCCCCACGTCTCTTGTCGAAAATGTACATTTCACACGAAAAACAATTACAATTTGGGAGGCAAATATTGTCTTGAAGAATTCAAAAAAAATAATAAAAAAAATTGAACTCACCGCTTTTATTTCCCGTAGAAATGGCGTAGGCCGCCTTTTAATCCCTCTCAAAGGGTGTGAGCGTCACTTTAAGATTCGCCTAAATACGACAGCTCACAATTATACCGTCTTTGGTATAATCTGCATCTACTGCAGTGCCATTAAGTGCCAATAACCACAAAAACAATGGCGACACCAACAGACGGCCACCAGCCCAGCCAAAATTCGTTAGGAAAAGAGACAAGGCACTCCGTCGAGAACACAAAAAAAATAAAGCCGCCGGAAACCGTTCGTAGATCTGGTGGGGACAGTACACACAGTACCAACCAAATTTTCCCGGTTAAATTCAAATAAGGATGCAAACCTACTTATAAAAAAAAACGCTCTCACCGAAAAATCACTAACTCCGGTTTGCGAAACTGGAGGAAAAAACCCGCGGTTTTTAAACTAACCAATGAGGAAATACATTAATACTTTCGTACCGGTATATAGGGGGCAGCATCGACCAAGGGTATATTGAAAATACGTAAAACGCACCTTGAGGTGTTGTCGGATCTATTTCCACGGTTGAAATTTTTATAACAAGGACGTCGAGACACCCTCCATACATAGACCGAATATTTGCCTATCGGACCCCCGACAACATAGCAAGTAGGAGGAAAATAACCAGCAGGACTATAAGAAGCTCAGCATTGCAACCATCAACTGTAAAATCAATTACTGGAGATCAGAGCATGCAGCAAACCCAGGAATATTCGAACATTCAACCAATTCCCATATGGGTAAAGCTATACTAAGTGTAGAATTTAGTTGTATTTTAGTTACAGTTTTAGTCAAAAGTTTCCTTTGCCCTTTATATATGTTTTCTCTAAGATTCATATGGTTTGACGCCATTCTTGTAAAACATTTCTACATTAAAAAAAGTTGTTTCTGAACTTGAACCTAAAAATACACATTGAACTACTGCTTAAACTCGGCACAAGAGTGTTCAGATGTTAAGTTTGCTCACCACTAGCTAGCCCTACAAAGCCCTTCAATCCGACTAACTGAGCTAGTTATTAACTTTATATAACTATGATTATATATTAATTTATATAATATAAAAATACGATTTTGTTTATTCTTTTAGTCCTGGTTTTTATCCCTCGTTTATCTCCCATTTATAAAAGTGCATAACTCGTATTTATTTTATCCTTTCCCTATCAAATTAATAAAGATATCAATGTTTTCGAGCTATCAAAACTAGGATATGAGGTTCGGATTGTCCCAATATTCCTTCTTGTTACTGAAACCATTTGTGATGCGGCAACGCCGCCATTCCCCAGCAGAACAGCTGTTTATCTCCGTGAACGTCAAAGAAAATTACAAAATTTTACAGATAAACAAATCAATCAAAAGTTTTAATGTGGTTTTTCCCCGAAACCTGTGATCTTAAATTCCAATTACGATGTCCAGATAATACGGTGTGCACATTGCCACAGTAATTCGACTTTATAAGGTAACTTTTTGGACACTATATAACCTCCAAACCTAGCTCTATAAAATACCCTTAATTTGTGTACAGAAAGACGAGTCGAAGAGCCTTGATTATTTACCTTAATAAACAAATATGTAACGTTGCCTTAAACGTAAAAATGACACGTTACATAATCGCCCCCCCAACTTCAAGACGATTAACCTAAAAAGGTTAATCGGAGAGGTCCGCTGCCGACTTAAGGTCTTTGGCATGCCAGCTCCCTGGTAGTACTTTACCCGATGGTTCCTGAAGCTCAAATAACCATGGAGAAATTTTATTCCTAATCACATAAGGACCAACGAATTTCGGTGCTAACTTCTTCGAGAAAAACTTCACAGCATCTGACAACACATAATTCTTCTTCCAAACACGCTGACCCACAACCCTTGTACGCAAATTATACTGAACTAAGTTTTTCTCTCCTGCCACCTCTAACCTTCTCTTAACATCAGCATAGAGCTTCCGGAAACCTTCGTTCTTACTTTCAGCTGCGGATTGTACACCATTCTCTTCAGATAACAAAACTAGGTTGGAGTAATCTTTTCCTGATAAACACATATTCCTACCAAAATTAACAAAGAAAGGAGACATCCTGGTTGTCTCATGGGTTGCAGTACGAATCGCGCAGGCAAGTTTATGTATTTGTTCGTCCCACTTCCTGTGGTTGTCTTTCACATAACGTACGATTCGTCCTTTCTGTTGGATTTGCTCTGGGGTGATAATACGGATTATACTGAATTTTAACCTGATAACTCTCAGCAAAACGCTTAAACTCGTTACTTTTGTACTGAGGGCCATTATCACAAAGTATCAAACGGGGTACTCCGAAGACCATAATGTAAATACTTGCTCCTTGAGATGCTTCACCACTGCTTGAGTAGGAGCTGTTCGCATTGGAAAAACTAAGGAAAGCTTACTCAAAGAGTCCGTAACGACGAGAAGCCAGCAATTACCCTTTGTCGAACGAGGTAGGGGTCCACATAAATCTGTTGAAATAATTTCCCAAGGACGAGTTGGTTTTGGGTGAGATATCATCTGATCAGATACACCTTGTGTATCACCTTTATGAGCTGCACAGACAAAGCGTTTCTTTACAAAAGTTGCCACGTCCTGGCGCATTTTTGGCCAATAATATTTTTCTGCCAGTCTGTGGAAGGTTTTATACACACCCATATGTCCTGCGGTAGGAGGATCGTGAGCTTCTCCAATAATTCTACGCCTATGATCTTTGGGGACTACCTCTTTCCAATATTCGTTAGATGGTGAAAGTTGAGGGTATTCTTGTTTGACATATTTATACAACTTATTATCAGTGTATCTCCAATTCATAAATTTTAACGGTGATTCTACGACCCTCTTTACCATCTTTTGGTACCATCGATCTTTAATTGTTGTTGAAACGTCTCTGGGCTGCGAAATTGTATTAATCATAGGTACTGCGCGAGACAACATGTCCGGGACAACTAAATCTTTCCCTTTCCGATGGATTTCTTCAAAGTCATATTGCTGCAGTTTTACAGACCAACGAGCAAGTCTTCCACTGGGCTCTTTCAAGCTATGAAGCCATTCTAAGCTAAAATGATCTGTTATGACCTAAAATGAGATCCCCTCAATATAAGGCCGGAGCTTCTCTATCGCCCAAACCAATGCCAAACATTCTCGCTCGGTGGTCGTGTAAACACGTTCTTGCTTAGTCAAAGATCAACTCAAATAGCATATGACTTTGTCTCGCTCAGGATAAGGTTGCGTTAAACATGCTCCTATTCCATATCCTGATGCGTCTGTTTGAATGACAAATTCTTTGGTATAATCTGGACATGTAAGAATCGGTGCAGTCACTAAAAGTTCCTTAATCTTAATAAACGCTTTTTCGCAGTCTGGAGTCCAATCGAACTTTTGATTTTTCTTAGTTAGAGCTGTAATTGGAGCTATTATCGCTGAAAAATTTTCTATGAAACGTCTATACCAGGAAATTGTACCCACAACTCTACGAACTTCTCTGACAGTTCTTGGCCTCTGGAGCTCTAACATGGCTCTAATTTTATTAGGGTCAACTCGGATGCCTCGACGGTCCACTACGAAACCTAAATAAGTCATTTCTGGCCTACACAGTTGGCATTTTTCCCAACTTACCGTTATCTTTGCATTCTGCAATCTTCGTAGGACTTCCTCAAGAATTCTAAGATGTTCAGAAAAGCTCTGTGTGACAATTACGAGGTCATCGAGATACGTACACGTAGGGGTCTAAATTGTTCCCTATGATGCTATCTATGAGTCTCTGCCAGGTGCATTATGAAGACCAAATGGTAAACGCTTAAATTTGAAGAGACCTCGTCGACAGATGAATGCTGTTAGTGGCTTCGATGATTCTTCCATTGGTACTTGCCAATAAGCACCCTTAATATCTAAAGTTGACAAGTACTTAGCATCTTTCAATTTGTCAAGAGTCTCGGATACGAGTGGTAAAGGATAACTATCACGCGCCGTCACTGAGTTCAATTTGCGGTAGTCTACGCAGAGCCGAAACAAAGAAATCTTTGTGTTTTTCTTTTGTACCATTACCACTGGTGAAGCCCATGAACTACTACTACGTTCTATTACATCCATTTTCAGCATTTCGTCGATCTCGTCATCAATAAGTTTTTGAATGACCGGTGAGACCTTATAAGAACGTTGTCTTATCGGTGCTGCATCTGTTGTAATCTTATGCTCTACTCTGTCTGTACATCCCAGTGAGTCACCCATAATAGTCTTATATTTAACGACCAATTCCTCTAGTCGTTCTGATTCATAAGGTGTAAGAGTTGTTTGTTGGTCTGATGTTTCTAAAGAAAAAATCACATCTTTATTATCGGCAAAGTGCCACTCATTAGTATTTAAGTTCGGTACTATACCCATCGAAATCCAAAAATCTAATCCCAAAATCAAAGTGTGCGGCAACTCAGGAACGACGACGACCTCTATTAACCTAAATTTATCCTGAACTCGCATAGGAAGCTGCACTGTCCCAATACTACTCGTGCTTTGACCATTTGCCACAATACAACTCGTCTCCTCTCGATGATTGACCAACCATGATTCCCTAAAAAGGTACGTGAAGCCCCGGAATCCAACAAACCTAATAACTTATTTCCGAGCACATCCACTTCTAAATAAGGCCTCTCATCTTTACGAGCATGACTTATCACATAATCTAAAACGTACGTTAGCCTATCGGTCGATGCTTGTTCAGGCTGACTCAAGGGTCGACCGCCTACGAGCGCCTGGGTCCGTTTCCCTGACGATTACAATTACGACATTCTCTGACTGTTACCCCTGCCTGACCACACGAATAACACTGCTTACCTCTAGGTAATGCGCACCCGATTGCCATGTGCCCTGCTTGGTTGCATCTGTAACAAACAACGTCCCTGTTCCCTACCAGACCTAGCACCTTGTGGTGGTTGTCTATCCCTATCATTTTCACTAGACTGACCACTAGCTGGTTGCTGTCTATCTCTATCAGCTCTAGCAGCGAAATTGCTTGCTGGCTGTTGCCTATCTCTGTCAAATCTATCAGCATGATGATTTGAATTCCGTTGGTTAGATGTCGCGGTACTTGATATTTGAATTGCACTGACTGCTGTTGGAAAATCGTCACTGTCGCTCTCTACGTCAACGTAGGCCAAGTTAGGTTCGATTGATTAATTTTTCCTAGGAGTAAAGTTCTCCTCCTCTAACCCATACCTCTGGTCTATTCTACGACACAAATCTTTTAAATGTGATAGGCTATTGACCTCAGTAGCAATCAACCCTTTCTTATAAATGTCCGCGATATTTCTGAAGACGATAGCTAATTTTGCCTCTTCGGAAACAGGACAGCCAAGTCTTTGGAAGTATGTGTTCATGACAGCAATGTAGGTCCCTATAGACTCTCCAGGGCCTTGTTTACGTTTTTGAATTTCCTTCAATAGCTTCTCGCCATATGAAGAAAGAAGATATTCTGCCATGAACCTCTGTTCCAGCTGTTCCCATGTATGGACTTCTCTTCGAACATCTTTATAAAAAGTATAGGCTGACTTTTCAAAAAGATCAATGCCTGAGTTCAGTAACACCTTTTTGCTAACTCCTCTAGCCTGACTCAACTCGTCCACTCTCTCAAAAAATGCGGTGACGGAGATTGTACCCCTCTCACCTGTAAACTTTAAGTTCCATTTATGCGGAGGTACAGGTGCAACATGATATGAAGTACCAGGATCACTTGACATGGGTACTGGCGACGAACATGAGACTGGTCGTGACTGAGCAATCGGTGCTATGCTACTTTGGAGGGCAGCTAAACTCAAAGAAACGGTGGACGGTTGTTGATAATGAAAACCGTCATTCTGAATTAGCATTGGGGGTGGTGCCTGTATTGGTGCTTGAGTTGGGTTCGTTAGCACTTGCATTTGCACTGGAGCAATGACCGACGGTTGGTTCGTAGGCTGTTGAGCTGTTCTTTGTGTGCTCGAGTGCTGTGGTTGCGGGAGTTGAGACGGGCTGGGAATGTTGCCAACATTTGTCGAGTGATCTGAGCTTCGACTCGTTGATTGGGTTTCAGATGCTTCATCATCATCTGAGGTAACGCCAACTCTTAGTTAATCTGTTGCTTGGCTTTGCAACCTCCCAATCAAACTCAAGGTTTCCGCAACCAGTATGCCTTTGGTTTGACTTTCTTCAAAGTTAGACGGATTCATGTTATTTATCCTGGCTAACACATGTTCCAACCTTACAGCGATTTTTCTAAACTCTCCCCCTTTACTCGTACCAGAGAACTTCTCTACCAGCGGTACCAGACTATCTAGGTTCTTCATGCAGCTAAAAGCATCCTGGCCAAATTTAAAGGGATACGGAGGGTATCTCATACTTCCATCAGTCCTTTCTCTCTGTCTAATCAGTACGAGCTGTTGCTTCATCTCTTCCACCGATCCAATGGCTATGCCTCTCCATGTTAATTCGTAGATTAACTCGTCCTTGACTAAGTACCTTATGTCCGATAACCGACTCAAAGAAATAGCCATGGTGTCTTTTATATTAAAACTTTTAACTTTAAAACTCTTAATTATACCTCCCAATTATAAAACTAAACCACGCAATAACAAACACAAAGTTCACTTTAAACTCACTAGTGAAAATCACTATAAATTTTCTCACAAATGTAGAAAATATAAAACTTAAATACGGGCAGACGCGAACAAAATCGAAGAACACCGGAGCAGTAAGAAAATAAAATTTATTTGCATTTAAAAATGTAATCATAGTTTATATTAAGTACTTGTACAGCCAACTATGACGTCCAACCTTGCAGAGAGAAATAACTACTTAAATCGTAAATTAGAATTAACAAGTAGCCATAAAAAAAAGTTAAAAAAATAAAATAAATAAAAGAGAGACAAGAGCTTTGGCAGTGTTTAGGTCTTATGTTCCACTCCTGCGTAAGTAAAACCAAAAAAATATAATTGCGCTTATCCTAGCTGAACTGGATTAAAATTAAAGCTAAGTTATGTTTGTTTACCTCAGCAACCGAATAGGTAAATTTATCCCTAAATGGAACGTACAACAGACTACCTATAACAAAAATCCCAAAGCTCTTGTACACAGTTAACGCTAGGGTATACTCCTGCTATTGCAGAATGGCTCCACTAATAAACTCCTAAAAAAAACCCAAATCGCCGTATACAATGATTTTTCTAAAAAGAAAAAATCAAAACCCACTTTAACCTGCTTACCTATTCTTAAGTTTACACGAAACATGCATTGCTTAAGGCCACATCATCCCTTAATATATAAGTGAACGCAATAAACATCGGAACAGATGTTCGTGTTATAGAAATCGTAAAATATGCTCAATTAAAAAAAAAATCCGCTCGCTAAAATTGCGTTGAATTAGACTAGTAAGGATGTTGTGTGTAATTAAAAAATTAAAAGAAAATTTAAAAAAATTACCGATGGTAATAAAAATTTTACACAAATAACGTCTTGGTAGGACTGCAACTCTCTAATAATCGTTAAAATGAAATTCCCAAAATTTTAACTAAATTGATGCAAACCATGGTCAAGAAGACCCTACGATCATACCGGAAGGTGTCCAAAAAAGATTAAAAAATTTTTTGGTGTCGACCACAGTAGCCCAATAATCAAAAGAAATTAATTAGTGGGTCACTAAAATTTTCAAAATATTACTCTACCCTGGTTTGGAGTGGGGAGAAAAAAAATTAAAACAAATGATGATAGGTTGTTAAAACGCGAGGGTTCGAAATGAAATTATATTTTAATTCAGAAAAAAAAAATATTTAAATAAACTGGTAAAACCATTGTAGGGCAAGGTACTACTATGCACCAAAAGAAAATTTTCCAACAAGCAAATCAAGTTTCCTTCCTTAAAAAAAATATTAAAAAAAAAACATTTAAAAAATATTTAAAAAAAAAAGTTTTTTCATGTTTAGGTGGGGTTGCAGCTCCTATTAATGATTTTAAAAGAATTAAAGAGTTATGTCATGCAACAGTTTTGTTCTTTTCCTTTAAAAAAACAGTTGTAGATTCCCTTTCCTCTCCCAAAACTGTGTGAATGTGACAAGTGAATGAGCTAGAAAAATTAATTTATTATCCGGAAGAAAAAATTGTTGGAAATTAAATTTACTTAAAAATCATAAGGTATAAAAAATCGTAATTGCAAAAAAAACAATCAGTTTAGGAAAAGAAAAAAAATATTTATGTTCAAAAAAGAACGATGTTAGTATATTTGTTTAAAATTATTACTTAAGGAAATAAGCAACGTTAGTACTTATTTACTGTACCACTATAATAATGTGAACCTAAGTTTTAAACTTTGCACTCAACCCCGTAAAGAATTATCTTGTGTGCACTTTCAGAAAAACAACTATGAAAACAATTCCAAGGTCACCTATAAGAACGTTGTAAAACTAAATCTGCCTACTCAAGTGTCTTTACACACAACATCTAATCAAAAAAAAATTTACCGCTTAATGCATTCTCAGATCCTTATTCCCGGTGTTCACGAGATATAAAATTAAGTTGGGCCCTTTCCACAACTATTAGTTAAAGCAAAATTACCAAATGTCCAAGGGCTAATGAGACCCTATCACTTACAAATGACATTTTGAAATGAAACAGTTGGGAATAATCCTTCGTAACAACCAGACAACAAAAATCAAGAAGCCAAAAACTATTGAATTAATTTTAAAAGAGCATAATAACCTCCCGGTCCCAAATAAACTTTTATTATGTCAACAAAACTCGGCCTAAAACCAAAAAACTTTTTATTAGACATTTCCCCTATTTCCTAAGTATAATGTCAATAACCCAAAAACTTGTGATTTCCATTCCAATCCCTTCTGGACCCTATATATTTTTCAAACGGTTAAACGCCTACAGGCGAAACAATATCTTACTTCAAAAAAAGGTGAAGATATTTTGAAGCACCCTGTGAAAATAGGACACTATTATGGAAAATTGTTCAGATCAGTGTTCTTACTAATTTTTAACCTAAATATATCTAGTTCCCTCATGTGCATGTTACTATTTTAATTCCTCTTATAACTAAACAGATCACAAAATTTGTCTTTCTCCGCAAATCTGCAAGGTCCTGGAAAATGCGAGATTCAGCCTGTAGGCCAAATTTGGATGTATTTTAATTTAGCGAAAACCGAAGTTGCGAAATCCTAAAAAGTTTAGTAGGAAGTCCTCGTTTCTCGATTCTACACTCCGAACCAAACATTTATTCCATTTCCACCCAGCTCGCGAGAGAAAAAACTAATTATTGCAATATAAAAGGTAGCCAGCTCCATTACACCTTGTACAACCAACAGATTTAAAAAAATAGATGCCCTCATCAATGTTTAGTCCATCAAAGAAAACCTATTGTTTTTAAATTTATTCTTAGGTTGAAATCTTTTTTAAAAATCAATGATCCTAAATTTATTGTTTAACCTGAACCCTTTCCCATTTATTCCACAACAGTGTATTGTAATTTAAAAATTCGCTTCATTATTTGAGGTCATCAGTATGAAATTAATTTAAAATTTAAAAAAAATGAAATAAAAAAAAAATATTTCCCAAATGTCCACAACTTCCAAGTCTTCATCCCTAAATAGGTACTTTCTTAGTCTAACACCATCCATCGTTATCCAACATAACGCTTTAATTTCAGAAGCAACAAAACGAAGATAAAGTGAAAAAGCTAAGCAAGTTAGTTCCTTTACAATGGGCGCAGATGACAGGCCCTCTTAAGTACACGCCACTGTCCTGAAATGTAGACTATCAAAAAAACTGAAGACTAGCATATCTGCCGTCAAACAACATTTGGCAGTATCCTCAAAAACAAAACGTTTTTTTTTATAAGACCCAAACACCTAACCAATAAATCTTGTTATTTAAAACTATGATTTGGAAGTATGTAAAAGATTTATTTATTCCTGCCTGATCAACTAAGACAAAAAAAGTTCACCTTTTGTTATGACTCAAGAAATTCCTGTTTGGTCCCCAAAAAAAAAAATAACCTGTCTGGTCACCCTTTAAAACTACGACCACTATACAAACCGTTTAGACCAAAACAAGAATTCGAGAAGTTATGTTTACAGAAGAAAAAAAATCTTTTAAGAAAAATTAAATTATTTAAAAAAAAAGAAGTAAAATTTTGAAATATTTTTACCAATTACCATCGCCATGTATGTATTTATTTAGATCAGTGTTTATTCTTCAAAAAAGAGCAATTAGGTATTTATGCAATGTAAATTCTAGATATCACTGCAAAGACTTGTTTATCAAAAATAATATTTTGACTCTTCCTTGTTTATATATTCTTGAAACAATTTGTCTGATAAATAAACATCTAAATTATTTTGAAATAAACCAAAATACTTATTCAACGAGACAAGTTAATAATCTTACATTACCTATACCACATTCATTTTTATTTAAAAAATCTATAATTTATAACGGTATAAAATTGTATAATAATTTGCCAAACAATATAAAACTTAATAATAACTATAACATATTTAGAAATAAGTGCAAGGATTTTCTTATCACTAAAGCTTTTTATTCAATCAACGAATTTCTTGATCAGAGTTACAATTAAGGAATAATTTTAAACTTAAAATTCTCAATTATTATAAAAGTAAATTAAAAAAATATATATATATATATATATATATATATACAAACAACATAATTAAACCATTTATTGGATGGATTTATATATTTTATATTTTTTAAATGATTTTTTCTATTATTATTATTAGTTATGTATTTGCTTTGTCTACAAAGTTTTATACTTTATATAAGACAATAAAGCTTGATTTGATTTGATTTGATTTGATATCTAGTTGAAAGTTTCTCTTAAATTTACTGACCAATTTCACGGCCTCAAAATGACATTACTAAAAAAAAATCACTGAACTTTACAAATGAATTAAAAAAAATCAAAAAACTTATATCTATATCCGTCTCATTTAAACATTTCTTTTGTGGTATTATATCTAGTTGGGCTTCAAATTCATTTTCTCTGTATTCAATCCGGAGCAGGTAAAACTTCTCAAGGCTCAAACATAAATGTTTGCCCTTCATTGGCCATGACCAAGCTATGACCTGAACGCAGAAAAAAAATACAGAAAAAAATAATTGTGAACCAGAAAAACTTTAATTGATAGAAATACCCGTAGGTCATTTTTTTTTTAAAAATGCACTCCAAAGCCCAACGCTGTATTTTCTACCAAAAAAATTTAATCCGTCACGAAAACACAACTAGACAACTAAACTGGCAACCAAAGACCTAAAAAAAAACTGCCCCAACAAAAATACCCAAAAAAAAATGTTAACTGGACTTTTGGAATTGATCTTCAGCCAATGTGTTGCTCTAGGAATTTTAGCCTTGTGTTCCCTAAAGTTCCGAGCCGACACTATGTAGTAGTAGTACCCTCCTCTGACCCGATGTAACTGAGTGACGTAAGATCTTAATTGTCATCAACAGTTACCACCAAAAAAAAACAAGAAAAGAAAATGACAAAGCAAAATAAACTCGTTTTTCTTTTCTTTCATTACTAATTAATACTTTCAACTAAACAAATCTACTAGCTGTTAAGCTATATATAAAACAACCCAGCCAAGAAAAATTTGTGTGAAACCCTGTAAAAATACTCCAATTTCCAAGTGGTGATATCCCACAAAAAATTAGTCACCAAAAAAATTACTTGTTGACCTAAATAAATTGACTGCACTAAAAAATAATCGGTGAAACAATTTCTATCTTATCACAAGCAGGAAATAATAAAATATAAATAAATGAACCTGCAAAAAAATTGTTAGAAAAAGCACACTACCTATGTCATATATTTAAAACATAAAAGGACCATGCCTGGAGGTCCATCCACCTATAAATCAACAAAAATTGAAGTAAATTTACATTACTGTGTTTATTATTCTTAAAAAAAAAAATTAAAACATGTTTTTCCTACAAAAAAACTTTAAAGAATTAAGACATGAATTGGACTCCGTTCAATAAAAACTCCCATGTTTTCCTATCTACTTATTCTTCCTTAAGAAATAAAATGAATCTTTTATTTTCCAAGAAAAAACCTGTGAAGATAAGCTAATAAAAAACTATGAGAACTACTAAAATCACCAAAACGAATTCCAAATCAACGCTCAAATATTACCAAAAAATATTTAAAAAGTGTTATTTCCGACAACCAATAATCTTGTTTTTTATTAAAAAAAATGATTGGGTGTCAAAAAACACCGACAGCCACTGAAAGACTTTAACCTGGCTTTGCCTGTACCGCAAAAAAACATTTCTCTAAAAAAAATTTTAAAAAATTTAAAAATAATTTTTCCTTTTTTTTCCAAATTCAAAAAAAAACCAAAAAAAATTACATCAGTTGTTAAAAAACTAGCCAAAACTCACGTAGGGCGCCATTTGTGGCCAATTACAATGCGTTGGGTGACATTTGTGACAAACTAAATACGTTGCCGCCATTTTGTGACACTGTAAATAGAATAATAACGCTGTGCCAATTTGTGACACTAATAAAAAATTACTGAGTAATTAAACAAATATCTGGAAGCAGAACTGTATTTTCCACCTAGGTAAAACATTGATATGCCCGGTAACTTTTATACAGTGGAGAAGGGGGGGTTCAGAAATAAGAATTAAGACATGAATTGGACTCCGTTCAATAAAAACTCCCATGTTTTCCTATCTACTTATTCTTCCTTAAGAAATAAAATGAATCTTTTATTTTCCAAGAAAAAACCTGTGAAGATAAGCTAATAAAAAACTATGAGAACTACTAAAATCACCAAAACGAATTCCAAATCAACGCTCAAATATTACCAAAAAATATTTAAAAAGTGTTATTTCCGACAACCAATAATCTTGTTTTTTATTTAAAAAAATGATTGGGTGTCAAAAAACACCGACAGCCACTGAAAGACTTTAACCTGGCTTTGCCTGTACCGCAAAAAAACTTTTCTCTAAAAAATTTTTTAAAAAATTTAAAAATAATTTTTCCTTTTTTTTTCCAAATTCAAAAAAAAAACCAAAAAAAATTACATCAGTTGTTAAAAAACTAGCCAAAACTCACGTAGGGCGCAATTTGTGGCCAATTACAATGCGTTGGGTGACATTTGTGACAAACTAAATACGTTGCCGCCATTTTGTGACACTGTAAATAGAATAATAACGCTGTGCCAATTTGTGACACTAATAAAAAATTACTGAGTAATTAAACAAATATCTGGAAGCAGAACTGTATTTTCCACCTAGGTAAAACATTGATATGCCCGGTAACTTTTATACAGTGGAGAAGGGGGGGTTCAGAAATAAGAAAATTTTAAGTGCGCCACAGTGTTTTAATACCAATGTTTTACAAAGAAGATCTTAAATAAAATAAAGTTCAACTCAAACGTTGTAGCCAAACAATGAAACTTTACTTGCTTCCGAGGCTTCCAGAATATTTGTGTAATTAAAAAAAACAAAAAAATTGACTAATAAACAAAATAAAATTCTAAAAGATTGAATTAAGATGACAAAACTAGAAGCACTTTACAGGTAGATGGACTCCTTTAACAGGTCATAGTGTACCTACATCTGAGTCAGTAGTGTGGGACTCAGTTATATAAACGATTGTAAAAAAAAAATATATACCTCCAAAATCATTCCGTCATAGGGGAGGTCTGGACCAAATATCTGCTGTCATCATTCTACGTTAGGTAGAATGAGACAGACAGCAACCCAGTCCGAGATCTACCCCATGAGGTAAAACAATGTAAGGAAACCGCTAAAAAAAATATAATTTCATCTCTCTTTTGTCTCCGCAAAGTTGGTTCATTGGATTGTACAAATAACACAAAAATTTAGTTCATCTTGTATATTTTAATGTGAAAACTAGGGGTAAAAATAGCAAATTATTATGAAGGAAAAAAAATAAAGGTGAAGCCAAATTGAAACAAATTCTTTCAATGGTACAGTACAATTCAGTTAAATAGTTATGCCGCAAAATTTTGGTTATGACATCATACCTTATCTTGCGTTTACAAGAATGCAAAAGTTGTACTTAATAAAAAATTATATGAAAAGTTATATGTAAAAAAAAAATTATATCTAAAGCTTGCTCCTACCTTGGTCCTGGATTATTGTATGTTAAATAAGAGGGTGTTTTGTTTTGTGAACCTGGAGTTGTTTCCAGACATTCCCCTACTACTGCTGCTCTGGTTTGTTCGCGCCTCCCCTGAAGATCCCTTGGCACATGGTACTATGTGGGATCCTTGCCCGAGCGTAAAACCCTGTGGAAAATGAAATGTTTCAGTTTCCTGGAATTTGTCTATTTTGCACGAAGTTCCTCTACACCGAGTAATTTAAATCAAGAACCCCATGTCGACTCAATAAAATAAAGTACAGTCGAACCTCTCTAACTCGAACCTCTATAACTCGAACCTCTCTATAACTCGAACCTTTTAAGCGGTCCCTGCACTTTTTACATGTATTTTAACCTATGTAACTCGAGTTTCTATAACTCGAACTCTCCATAACTCGAACTGTTTTGGTTGTCCCTTCAGGTTCGAGTTATAGAGGTTTGACTGTAGATTTAAACAGATGAACTAAAATAATCCTAACGTACCTTTCCCAGGGTTACAGTGCTACACCCGGCTTCACACCAGCGTCCAGCACAACTGTCCCGTCGATGGAATGGACAGGGCTGTAGACAAAGGAGAAAAACAATATATAGTTTTTATCCAAAACGTGGTTTTAAAAAAAATAAAAAAACTCCAAAAATTCCCCACGTCCTTTGTCGAAAAAGTATATTTCACACGAAAAACAACTACAATTTGGGAGGCAAATATTGGCTTGAAGAATTCAAAAAAAAATAATAAAAAAATATCGAACTTACCGCTCTTATTTCCCGTAGAAATGGCTTAAATCCCTCTCAAAGGGTGTGACCGTCACTTTAAGATTCGCCTAAATACGACGGCTCACAATTATACCGTCTTTGGTATAATCTGCATCTACTGCAGTGCCATTAAGTGCCAATAACCACAAAAACAATGGCGACACCAACAGACGGCCACCAGCCCAGCCAAAATTCGTTAGGAAAAGAGACAAGGCACTCCGTCGAGAACACAAAAAAAATGAAGCCGCCGGAAACCGTTCGTAGATCTGGTGGGGACAGTACACACAGTACCAACCAAATTTTCCCGGTTAAATTCAAATAAGGATGCAAACCTACTTATAAAAAAAAAACGCTCTCACCGAAAAATCACTAACTCCGGTTTGCGAAACTGGAGGAAAAAACCCGCGGTTTTTAAACTAACCAATGAGGAAATACATTAATACTTTCGTACCGGTATATAGGGGGCAGCATCGACCAAGGGTATATTGAAAATACGTAAAACGCACCTTGAGGTGTTGTCGGATCTATTTCCACGGTTGAAATTTTTATAACAAGGACGTCGAGACACCCTCCATACATAGACCGAATATTTGCCTATCGGACCCCCGACAACATAGCAAGTAGGAGGAAAATAACCAGCAGGACTATAAGAAGCTCAGCATTGCAACCATCAACTGTAAAATCAATTACTGGAGATCAGAGCATGCAGCAAACCCAGGAATATTCGAACATTCAACCAATTCCCATATGGGTAAAGCTATACTAAGTGTAGAATTTAGTTGTATTTTAGTTACAGTTTTAGTCAAAACTTTCCTTTGCCCTTTATATATGTTTTCTCTAAGATTCATATGGTTTGACGCCATTCTTGTAAAACATTTCTACATTAATAAAGTTGTTTCTGAACTTGAACCTAAAAATACACATTGAACTACTGCTTAAACTCGGCACAAGAGTGTTCAGATGTTAAGTTTGCTCACCACTAGCTAGCCCTACAAAGCCCTTCAATCCGACTAACTGAGCTAGTTATTAACTTTATATAACTATGATTATATATAAATTTATATAATATAAAAATACGATTTTGTTTATTCTTTTAGTCCTGGTTTTTATCCCTCGTTTATCTCCCATTTATAAAAGTGCATAACTCGTATTTATTTTATCCTTTACCTATCAAATTAATAAAGATATCAAAGTGGGCGGAGCCTCGGTTGTTCCTGGTCGACCCGTGGACCCAAATATGTTTTCGTGCTATCAAAACTAGCTAATCCGTGAAGGATATGAGGTTCGGATTGTCCCAATATCCTCGAAAATAAACATGCGACAGCGAATGAAATATTCATCTAAATGTTTCCTTCTTGTTACTGAAACCATTTGTGATGCGGCAACGCCGTCATTCCCCAGCAGAACAGCTGTTTATCTCCGTGAACGTCAAAGACAATTACAAAACTTTACAGATAAACAAAACAATCAAAAGTTTTAATGTGATTTTTCCCCGAAACCTGTGATCTTAAATTCCAATTGCGATGTCCAGATAATACGGTGTGCGCAATGTCCACAGTAATTCGATGGAATGTCTCTTTTATAACTTTTTGGACACTATATAACCTCCAAACCTAGCTCTATAAAATACCCTTAATTTGTGTACAGAAAGACGAGTCGAAGAGCCTTGATTATTTACCTAAATAAACAAATATGTAACGTTGCCTTAAACGTAAAAATGACACGTTACACCTTTTGTAACTCAAGAAATTCCTGTTTGGTCCCCTAAAAAAATATAACCTGTCTGGTCACCCTTTAAAACTACGACCACTATACAAACCGTTTAGACCAGAAAAAAAAAATCTTTTAAAGAAAAATTAAATTATTTAAAAAAGTAAAATTTTGAAATATTTTTACCAATTACCACCGCCTAGCATTTATATCTAGTTGAAAGTTTCCCTCAAATTTACTGACCAATTTCACGGCCTCAAAATAACATTTCTTAAAAAAATACTCTGCCAATATATGGGCCCCTAAGCTCACACTCACTAGGTACTATAGTTATAGTGTACGTGTGAGCTAATATAACTAAAACCTGAAATATATTTTATTCAACTCCAGACTAAATTACCTTTTGTTTGATACCACACAAGCCATGTTTTGACTTAAACTCAAATTTTTGAAATCTTCCCCCACCCTTAAAAAAAACTAAAATGTATTTTGTTAAACTCCGGACTCAATTACTTTTCGTTTGATATCACACACGCTATATTTTCACTTAAACTCTAATTTTTAAAATATACCCCCACCCTTTTTTTTAAATGAATTAAAATGTATTTTGTTTAACTGCAGACTCAATTACCCCCACCCTTTTATTTGGTTTGTGTTCGGTGGATTTTGTTTATTTTTAAATGGGACCATCTCGACCCAAGACCCAGCCTAAGTACCAAATTTCATTAAACTCGGCCAGGCGGTTTTTGAGTTATGCGCGTTGGTCGTTACAGACAGACATACAGACATACAGACAGACAGACAGACATACAGACAGACAGACAGACGGCGCAACAAAAAAGTTTCAAAGTCATCTGAAACGCAAAGATAAATAAAAAATTTTGAAATCGGAGCAACTTTTTTTTTCTCGAAAAAATTAGGATCACCATAGCTCACACTACTATAGTATAGTATATGTGTGAGCTAATATTCCAACTTCCAAGTGGTGATATCCCACAAAAAATTAAAATCACCCAAAAAAATAACTTGTTGACCTAAATAAATTGACTGCACTAAAAAATAATCGGTGAAACAATTTCGATCTTATT
This sequence comes from Aspidapion aeneum, assembly GCA_963576565.1. Taxonomy (NCBI): domain Eukaryota; kingdom Metazoa; phylum Arthropoda; class Insecta; order Coleoptera; family Brentidae; genus Aspidapion; species Aspidapion aeneum. The sequence goes on along the minus strand of OY755038.1, from coordinate 72,372,673 downwards.
ACAAGCAGGAAATAATAACATATTAGTAGTAGGCAACCTGCAAAAAAAATTGTTAGAAAAAAACACACTACTTCTGTCATATATTTAAAACTAAAAAGACCATGTCTGGAGGTCCGTCCACCTATAAATCAACAAAAAATTGAAGTAAAGTAACATTACTGTGTTTATTTTTCTTTAGAAAAAATTAAAACATGTTTTTCCTACAAAAAAACTTAAAAGAATTAAGATAAGCTAACAAAAAAACTATGAGAATTACTAAAACAACAAAACGAATTTCAAATCCAAGCTTAAATATTACCAAAAAAATATTTAAAAAATGTTGTTTTCAAAAACCAATGATCTTGTTTTTTATTAAAAAAATGATTGGGTGTCAAAAAACACCGACAGCCACTGAAAGTATTTAACCTTGCTTTGGCTGTAACACAAAAAATTTTTTTCTTTTAATTGAAAAAAATTCTTTTTTTTTCAACTTTAATAAAACAAAATTACATCAGATGTTAAAAAACCTAGCCAAGGCCCCACGTTGGGCGCCATTTGTGGCAAACTAAAAGACGTTGCCGCCATTTTGTGACACTGTAAATAGAACGATACCACTGTGCCAATTTGTGACACTAAAAAAAAATTACTGAGTAATTAACAAATATCTGGAAGCAGAACTGTATTTTTCAGCTAGGTAAAACAATAATATGCCCGGTAACTTTTATACAGTGGAGAAGGGGGGGTTCAGAAATAAGAAAATTTTAAGTGCGCCACAGTATTTAATACCAATGTTTTACAAAGAAGATCTTAATTAAAATACAGTTCGACTCAAACGTTGTAGCCAAACAATGAAACTCTACCTACTTCCGAGGCTTCCAGAGTATTTGTGTAATTAAGAAAAACCAAAAAGAAATAACAGGTAGATGGACTTACAAGTAGAATCTCCAACAGGTCGTAGTATACCTACATTTGAGTCAGTACGAAAAAATACTGGAAACATGAGATATGCTTTAAAAAAAAAGAAACAAGTTCGGGCCAAAATAGCAAGGTACTTAAAACTTGACAGGAAAGTTATACTAAATAAATGAAAACAAGTCAATGTAGTAAATACGCCGCAAAATGGTGGTCATGACGTCATACCGTTACCTTGCGTTTACAAGCAATGTTGAAATTATACTATGAAAAATTATATATGGAAAGATTATGTCTAAATTATATTGAAAATTTATATGAAAGATTATGTCTAAATTATATTGAAAATTGATATGAAAAGATTATATCTAAAGGCTTGCTCCTACCTTGGTCCTTGAATATATTGTGGTTAAAATAAAAAAGTGTATTTTATTTTGTAAACCTAGAGTTCCGTTGTCCCAGACATTCTCCTGCTACTCCAGGTCCCTGTCCTGCTCGCGCCTTCCCTGAAGATCCCTTAGCACATGGTACTAGGGCAGCACATGGTCGTGAAAAAGGTTGTGGGATCCTTGCCCGAGCGGAAAAACCCTGTGGAAAATGAAATATTTCAGTTTCCTGGAATTCTTCGGTTTTGAAACGAAGTTCCCTACACCGAGTAACTTAAATCAAGAACCCCATGTCGACTCAATAAAATAAAGTAGATTTCATCAGATGAACTAAAATAACCCTAACATACCTTTCCGAGGGTTGTATGAGTGCTACCACCTGCTTCCCACCAGTAACTAGCACAACCGTCCCGTTGGTAGAGTGGACAGTGCTGAAAACAAAGGAGAAAAACAATATATAGTTTTTATCCAAAACGTGGTTTAAAAAAAAATAAAAAACTCCAAAAATTTCCCACGTCTTTTGTCGAAACATTACATTTCACACGAGCACAGTTACAATATTGTCTTGAAGAATTCCAAAAAAAATTAAAACAAATCGAACTTACCACGCTTCTTTCCGTAGAAATGGCGCAGGTCGCCTTTGAATCCCTCCTCAGAGGATGTGAGCCGTCACTAGGAATTCGCCCAAACGACGGACTCACTCTTCCACACTCTTGGGACAGAAACTGCCAGTAACCAAAAAACAATGGCGATCCCAGAGACTTGTTGGCCCAACACCGATTCTTTTTGGAAAATAAAGAAAATGACACTTTGTTAGGGAAGATGCCGGAAGTAGAAATTTAATTTGGTGGGGACAGTACACAGTACCAACCTAATTTTCCCGGTTAAATTCAAATAAGGATTGGAAATTCGTCCTTTACACATTGAGGTGTTGTCAGATCTATTTCTACAGATCATTTTTATAAACGAGGATTTTCGAAATGCACAACCAACTATGACCGAACAAATGTCAACCGGACCCCTGCCAACATAGCAAGTAGGAGAAAAATAACCAGTTAGACTATAAGAAGCTTAGCATTGAAACCATCAACTGTAAAATCAATTACTGGAGATCAGAGCATGCATCAAACCCAGGAATATTCGAACACTCAACCAACTCCCCATATGAGTAAAGCCATACTAAGTGTAGAATTTAGTTGTATTTTAGTTATAGTTTTTGTCAAAAATTTCCTTTGCTCTTTATATATGCTTTCTCTAACATTCCTATGTTTTGACGCCATTTTTGTAATACATTTTTACATTAATAAACTTGTTCCTGAACTTGAACTTAAAAATACACATCGAACTACTGCTTAAACCCGGCACAAGAGTGTTCAGATTTTAAGTTTGCTCACCACTAGCTAGCCCTACATAACCCTTCAATCCGACTAACTGTGCTAAATATTAACTTTATTTAACTATGATTATATAATAATTTATATAATATAAAAATACGATTTTGTTTATTCTTTAACTCTTGGTTTTTATCCCTCGTTTATCTCCAATTTACAAAAGTGCATAACTCGTATTTATTTTATCTTCTCCTTATTAAAGTAATAAAGATATCACAGTGGACGGAGCCTGGGTTGTTCCTGGTCAAACCGTGGACCTAAATATGTTTTCGTGCTACAAAAACTAGCTAATCCGTGAAGAAAAAGAGGTTCGGAAGAGAAATCACTGTCCTAATATCCTAGAAAATACAAATAATCGAACATCCAAAATAAATTAAATGTATATCTAAATGTTTCAAACTGTCCTTAAAACATCGTGAGTGGTTTGTGATATGGCAACCCGCCATTCCCCAGAATTATACCGGGTAGATTGGATTAGAATACTTTTCTCATTTCGTCTATTTATTGAACGTACGCGGTCGCTAAAACAGCTGATTATTGATTTCGTAAACGTCACCTAACCACGAAATTCCAGATAAACAAAACAACGAAAAGGTTTTATGTGATTTCTCCCGAACCTGTGATCTTAAATTCCAATTACGATGCCTAAATAATGCGGCGTGTGCAGTGGTTACAACAACACGATAGAATGTCTCCTTTATAAGGTAAATTTCTGGACAATATATAACCTCAAAACTCAGCTCTATAACTACCCTTAATGTGTGTACAGAAAAATGAGTCGGATAGTTTTGGTTATTTACAGAAACAAAACAAATATGTAACGTTTGCCTTAAACGTAAAAATGACACGTTACAGTACAAAATAAAATTAAAAGATTGAAAAAAAATAAACAAAGTCTGCAGTAACTTAAAAACAGAAATTTACCAAGGTAGCTCTAAAAGTTTGCACACTGACACAGTCTATGCAATTTTTTTAATGGAAGTCAAGGCAGCTAGGTTTCTACATCACATTCATCAGTGGAGGATCGAGAATTTACAGAGTGGAGGAATCAAAGAGGAAGCAAAAACTGAAATATTTCTTGGTTTGCGTGCGTTTTTAATAACGCTTAAGTCTGAACTTCAATGAACAGATAACGAAATGTGCCGCAGGCAAATATTTGTGAAATTGTATTTTTTTATAAAAAAAAAATTAAAAAGTAATGTTTTGGGTTAATTTTGTTCAAACTTGTAGTTAATGCATCGGCATTTTCTTACCTTGAACTAAAAAAAGTTTTATGTCTGGGAAGAAGGGCGCAATATTCGATTTTTTTTATTTCAGTAGCTTAAAGAGTGACAACACATCTATCAGTTTGCCAATTTAAACATTTTCCATCTTTAATAATAACAAAGTTAACAATGGTGGACACTTAACTTGAAACACCCTGTATATATACAGCTTAAAACAAAAAACAAGTAATTTCAGTCGTATCAGATTTTTTTGAAATTAGCTTTAGCTCTTCTTGAAAATCGAGCCTCGCAAAAAAGGGTTAGTTTTTTTCTATCCTCTATCCTCTCCTAGAAACACCGGATCCACTTCCCCCCTCCCCCTTTAAATAAAAAATCTTAATTGTTCCACCCTGCACAAAGAGATCCATCATACCCTCTTTTCCTCGTAAATCTGGATGTCGCAAAAAAGTTTTTGCACTCCCTAAATATTCTTCTCTGATTAATGAAAATATAAAATAAAAAGTTCCAACTTACCGAATGCATCTTTTGGAAAAATACTTCCAAAATATGGATAAGGCCAAGGTCCAGGTATCGCATTCAGTGATCGATTCTTGTAAAGCACTAAACACCAGTTTAATAAAAGCACAATAATCACAGCCACAAACGTCCCCAGGATTACCAAAAGCATTTTTGCGTTTTTATTTTTTTTAACTTACTAACGTTTATTTTGTATGGTACTAATTTGTTTTGTAGCCAATATTAAACTAAACAGAAACATATAAAAAAATTTTTAAGAAGCATTGGATTAATTGTATTTATTGTTAAATAAGGATCAACAATAAACCATATCACGAAATATTTTAATCAGAAAAACAAATGCCTACTGCACAGGGACGTATTTCTCATATCTAAAAAAATTCAAACATGACAACTATAGGTAAACTTGTGTACAAAATGAGAGATTTTCAATACACGTTCACAGATACAAAACTAGCTATCAGGTAGGTTTGTTTAAATTACTATATACCCAATCTATTAGGTTTTAATTAAGCAAATCGCCAAAAAAATGTATTTTAATTTGTTTAAAATGATATTCAATAATGAAAGAGGTTTGTACCTTACAAGCCTTTAAGTAGAAAATATTATAAAAGGTCGTTCAAGATAAACTGGAAATTATTGCCAATCTTGCAAAATTACTGGTTGCTTTACTAGGTCATGTTGTTAAAATGTATTTTTTATAGTTGCAAGAGCTTATTCGCTAACTAGGTTAGCATCATCAGGATATGATAAAACAACGATGATTTTTTCATGATCTCTGACGATGTTAACCTAGTTAGTAAAACACACGTGGAGTGAACAAAAGGGTTTTGGTTTATAGAAAAGAATCAATAACTTTGTTGTAGTACTGTCAAAGTTTTAAATTCTCAACTCAAACTAAAGCAAAACAAAAATTAATATCAAGCACAACAAATTTTACTCATTTTCCGAATCTAAGGAGTCAACGGCGTTGCTACTGGTAGGAGGTTCCTTAAATAAAGCTAGTGCTTCTGGAAAAAACTCGTGTTTTTGTTGTTTGAGCAAGCTCCTTACGCTCGAAATAAGAGGGTCTGATGAAACGAGGAATCTACTTAAAAGATCTTCATGAGTTGAGATCCTGGAAGTGTTTCTTGCAAAATGTTCTCTGTAGTTCTCTAGATCTTTATTCCTCGATTCTTGCGCCTCCGCTGACATCATGCCTATTGGAAGAACAGCTGCTCAAATTATTCTAGCATCGTGTATTAGTACCTTGTGTACACTACATGGCATGTAGTACCATGGATATGTTGCAATAATAATTTTCGCGGTTTCTTCTGAGTATTATTGAAATTTATCTTCATCTATGGCAAAGCCTGAGGAAATCACTTGCAATACAACAGCGGAACGATAAATGCAATTATAATCTATTTCTAGAATTCCAGATGTTACAGAAAAATCGCTAAAAAATCGACGGGCTGTATTTCCATCGTTACTAGTGCCGCTACGTCCTGGTTTCACTGTATCTTTATTGAGACCTAATTCCTTTTTGAAAAGTGCTTGAATGTGCTTCTTTTTCTCTTTAACATATCTTTTTCACTATTAGTTCGAGCCTACCATTTCTGAAGCTGTAATCGATAAGAAATATTTCATAAAACGTATCAACGTGTGCAGAGTAGATAGGCCATATTCTAATGAAGATTCGGTAATTGCTTTAAAATTTACACATTCAACTTCATTCTTCTGCTTAGGTGTTGCACCACAAATGTTACAAGAATGACTAACTAACATCACACTACACATTTTTCCATCGATCATAGTCATTTTCATATCATGACTGATGAAAAAAGTATGACCTTCATAGTTGACTTCGGTAAGGCGTAGTTCTTCAATTTCTTTTTTAACTGACGTCGTCTCTTGCATGGCTAATAAAGGGCTTTCTTTTTGAAAATTTATATGGATCGGCCTACAAAATCTAGTTGAAGACGGTCTTGGATTTTGCCAAAAGATACATCTTTCATTGTTATTTTTTTCAGAAACCTGAAAAAATTGTAATGACACAAGCGATTTCAAAAAAATGTCGCTGTGTGATGAATCATCATTAACGAAGACCTGCTTATATTCACTATGGCCTGTACTTCCATCACAACCCCATTTAGTTATGAAAGTTAGATTGTACATATTTTCATTTAAGTTCTGAAAAACCTCTATTTGAAAATGTATGATTGTATGATACAATAAGCCTTGTAACTTTACTTTTGCAGATGATTCAGTTATTGTTATATTCTTTGGAGCAGGATAACAATTCTGTTTGGCCTCCAAAACCTTTTTATATGAGGGATAGAGGTCAATATTCTTTTCTTTTGCGCCTTTTCTTATAGTCAAATGATAATTTTTTGTGATTTTCGTTTAAATTATGAGACTTAGTGCTTCAGTAGCCGAATATTGTTGTACCGGCTTAGACGTTTGTGTGTTCCACATCTTCATAATTTTTTAAGGCCTTGTAGGCGTCGTTTGTAAACTCTCTGCAAGAAGTTTAGCCCCATCCTTTTTCCCAGTTTTCTTCAGACCTAATTTTGTAGCACATCAATTGAGCTTCTTCTAAATTCTGCGAAAGGTATCTAGTCTTTCTTTTTTTTAGATCTCCCACTACTGGCCTTAAATGGCTTTAGAGGTCTTCCTGTTGAATGGGGCATTCTAGGTGGCAATGTTGGATCAGGGAAAAATCTTATATTTTCATATAACCAGTCTAAAATTAGATCTTATTTCGACTACATGTTTTCCATCTCTTACTCTAATCAACACTTCTGACAGTCTTTATGGCACCAAAAAGCTCTAAGTATACTTCACTGCATCTTTTGGAATGATTTCCTTGTTTTGTAATTCAAGAATCAAAAAGATCTCGTTTCGGTAGACATCCTGGAAATAAATATAATTACGAGTATGAGTGAAGAAAGAGCAGCAAAAATAAGCATAATTTAAAGCCTGTATGTACCGGCAGACGCCGACCAAGAAAAAGGTGGCATGATCTTGGAAAATATCTAAGATTAATGAAGAAAAAAAGTTGGATAAGATTTTCAAAAACATTAAATACCATATTGCATTTGCCATATAAAGTTTTGAAAGTCTGTACCCCTATTGGAGCCGCCATATTGAGTTTTTGAAATCTGACTAAACATTTGTATTCGGCGACCTTAAAAGCCGCTCTGTACGGTTAATTTTTTTAAATCATGATCTGTGGCTGGTTTTTTGGAAAAAGACAGAGAGAGAGAAAATGTGCTATCGCAATTCGGGTATTAAATTTATATTCAGGTTGTTTACATATATGCAGATATATACACAGTTCTGTTGTAAATAAAAAAAAAAAATTATTGGGTATTTTAGTCAGTTTTCTAAAATTTTAGCGGCTTTTTGAGGTTATAAAAAAAGTTTGACGTGTTAACGCAATTCCGACAACAGTGCGATAAAATACTATAATATATGATTATCTGATCAAAAGTATATACATTTACTTATTTGTCTTTTGTGTGGCTGTGATCAACTGTCAGCACTGGAAATGTTAAGTTAAATAATATAATATGTCATAATATTGAAGAGGCGCTTATGGACGCAGATTTTTTTTTATAGTAGTAATCCTGGATATGTGTAGTTTTAAAAAAAATTAATCTCAAGGTGGCAGTTTATAGCGGATATAAAGTTTTACTCTGACATATCCAAAATGTCTTGCTTCCTTTTCAAGTTTCTACATGTTATAAATAAATTTCCCACTGTGTGTAAGTTGTTCATTAGTTATTTATTAAATAAGTAATTCTGGAATCGACTTACCTTCCTCTCTCACATCCAATTTAAAGAGGCTTTAATTTAAAAACAAAACAAAGAAAAAAGTGCTGTGAATACGGCTTAAAATATTGACAATATTTAAAATAAATCATCTCTGACGCCTGTCAAACAGAATTTTAAGTTCTGTTTCATGTGTTTTCAGGCCTACTAGACTCTTTACTTTAGACTGACACTAAGCTTGCTGCCTGTGGGGGCATTTGGCCTTAAGCCATTTTTGGCAAAAAATCAGATGCATGAGCCGTCTGTGCGCCGGGAGGGTTATGACAAAATTTAAGTAAATAATTATAGCAGTAATAAATAACTATAATTTTGGAATCAACCTGTAAGCCCAACAGAACCATTTGTGGTCGCGGTGTATGGAAGTCCAGTAGGGCCTGCCACCACATACATATCTTCCATTTGTATAATTTTTTATCAAAAAAATTTGTACACCTGCAATATAAAAACCCATGATAGGTGTACATTTTTTTTTGAAAAGCAGTATATATTTTTATATAATATGTCCAAACCCTCCCCATCACTAGGGATAAAATTATTTAGTAAGCAAAAATAACACTATTTTTTTTATAAATAGACAAGTTTTATTTGTTGCGTAGTTTGTGACTTTTGTTGTTATATTTTTGCGAAAACCGTTCAATTGCTTCTAAAATCTGTTCAGAATTTGTAGAAGTTTCAGGATCATGAGCTATATCCGACGACCTCCAATTTCTTTCATAATTTCTATTGTTTTTAAGAAAGACACTTGCCGCAGTTGTAGTGGTAGTTGTAGGGAAGAAGAACATTTGCTTAAATCTTAAAGCATAAATCAGTTTCTAAAAACAAAAAACTTTTCGTTGATACTGTTCAAAATAATTGTTCCTTTAGAAACAAATGTTTTTTATGTACAGGGTAATTGGTTATATGTACTTCCGTGACCTTTATCACGGGTTAATATAGGTGATAGAAAAGAACTTTCAATGCAAAAGTTGCATAATTTTATCTATATTCTTTTGGACTATGTCAGAACATTTCATTCCTTATTTAAAGTTTCGAACGCAAATTATTTAAGTTAAATGTAACAACATGTGTATTTTCTATCAAAACGACAGACGTATTTTCCCCATATACGTAATATTCTTATGGTAGGTACAGGGTGTTCTGTTATAAATAAAACACCCTTTTTTCTTCGTTACTATGCATACTACCAGAAAGTGTCCAAAAGGAAAGTTTTATAGTGGTTTTATAACTTTTTACTAATTTTTAGAATATGTATTTTTGAATCCGCCTTTTCTTTATGGTTTTAAAAATGTATATTATGTCCACACTACGCTAATTGTTTTTTGAGATATTATAGGTACACAAGGCGCCACATAAAATGCACACGCCGATTTAACGTGGTAAAATTTAGGTTTTACATTTCAGTACCCTTATTAATGAAAGATTATATTATTTGCCAAAAACATGACATTGTCGGTTCTTGTTATTTATCCAAGTTTTCCAAAATGCCTCCACAAATTAGATGCCGGTTGGTCGGTGCGTCGAGTAGTCGCTCACTATGGACGAAGCACGTCGACGATTGTGCGAATCAAAAGAAAGTATGAAGAAGAGGGAAATGTTCGGCGAAAGCGAGGTACTGGCTTGACCAAAATCAGCACGCTCCAAAAAGATTAGCAACTAATAGAATATTTAGAAGAACATTCTTTTTCCAACTCCTGTGGAGCAATTTTCCTGGTTCACTTACAACAAGACGAATTGCAAATAAGGCGTTCCAGATAAGGTTGTCGTGTGCCAGCAAAAAAAAATCTTTTAAATGCAAAAAAACAAACCGGTTCTTGTCGACTTTAGAGACACAAAAACTAAACATTTTTTTATCGCGATTTCACTTGCAAACACTAATTTAGATATTTTTAAGCATACTTAGATGCAGATAATATCAAAAAACACAATTTTTTTAGGTTTTGGTAAAATCTAAACTATACGGAAAATCGCGTGCAAAAACTTGTATTTAATTTTGTTTACATTACAGGTGACATTACCCTGGAATAAATTTTTAGTTGGAAAAAAGAAAAACAAAAATTGTGCGCCGTTGCCAAATTTGCGTATATGTTTCCCGCCATTTTTGTTTTTTATTTGAAGGGGGAATCCTAGTTTCATTTTGTTTATTTTTTGCTTCTTGTGGTGTGATTGTTTTTTGCCATTTTCAAAATGGAAATCCACAACCTCCATGAGGTTAATGAGATTATCTCTAAGTCTGATGAAGATTTAGTTGCATATTTGCAAGAAGTAAACTTAATAAAAGCCAACTATCGGTGTAAATCCCGTAATTGCCGAAGATATTGTGTAGTTCGGCAGAAACAAGGAGCAAATTCGCTAAACAGCACATTCTACTGTCAGAGATGCAGGAAAGATTATTCTATTTTAAATGAGTCATTTTTTTCTCAAATGCACTTTTCTGTAAGGCAAGTCCTAATAATTTTTTGGCTTTGGGCATGTGATGTCTTTACGGGTTGTGCCAGCAACTTAAGCCGATCACACACAAAAATACATTGCGCATAGCATGGCGCATAGAAGTTCAACCTTATGGACTTTTCTTATGCAAAACCAATATGGCCGCTGCTATTCGATCGCTGATTGGTTGAAAGCCCCATGCGTCGCGTTATGCACCATGCTACGGAAATTTGTGTGATGGCCTTAACTGAGGATTAATAGAGAGGTTACTATCCAACAGTACCGTTTCTATAGAGACATTGTGAGTTGGAAATTAACTCTGCCTGATCAGGCTGACTTATTTGTGTTGGGTAAGTAGGAAGCTAACCTGAATATATTTTTGCTAATCTGAATATATTTTATGTAAAAATCACGTACTTTTTTTTTGGAAATTAATAGGTAGATCTCGTACAGAGGTAGAGTGAAAGTTTTATTTCAAATATTATAGCCCAATTTTTGATTTGCAGGAGGACCTGGTTCTGTAATACAAATTGATGAGTGAGTTCTGACGAAAAGAAAATATCAGAGAGGCCGAATTGTACGGGAACAGTGGATACTGGGAATATATATTCGACCTTCATGCCAAAAAGGGGTTTATTCAATTAATTCCAAACAGAAGAGCTGAAACCCTAGAACGAATCATACAACAAGTGGTACGGCCCGGAACCGAAATATGGAGGGGCTATTTCAACTTACGAAATTTAGGTTATACCCATTTTACGGTTAACCACATCAGAAATTTTAGGGATCCCGATACAGGTACTTGTACCAATGCAGTTGAGGGATTTTTGAGCAACTTAAAACAATTCCTGAGAAGGTTGGGCGTTATGGGGTCTCCATTTATTACTGAATATGTGGACATGTTCATGTGGCGTCAAGGTTTTGGACAAACTGCTCATGAACGCATCCTAAATCTAACAGCACAAATTGGTGAAAGATATTAATTTCGGTTCAGTTGGGTTTGGAATTGTTGGATTAGCTCGGGTTTGGTTAGGTTAGTTTCAGTACAATAAATTATGTTTGATCCGGTTAGGTTAGGTTAGGTTAGGTTAGGTTTCATTACAATAAATTATGTTTGATCCGGTTAGGTTAGGTTTCATTACAATAAATTATGTTTGATCCGGTTAGGTTTCATAACAATAAATTATGTTTGATCCGGTTAGGTTAGGTTAGGTTAGGTTTCATTACAATAAATTATGTTTGATCCGGTTAGGTTAGGTTAGGTTTCATTACAATAAATTATGTTTGATTATGTTAGGTTAAGTTTGAGTTAGGTTAGGTTTGATTTCTTCAAGTTCTAGTTCAAATACGCTTTTTTGCTTAGGTTAGGTTTAGTTAAAAAGTGTTTAAGTTTTTATGCAGTTTTGATGTTTGAATAATGTTTTTAAAGTAAGTTTTTAAAATATTTATCCACACAGTAAAAGTCTATTTTTTCCCTAATTTTGACGACTTTTGTGGCGATCTGGCAACAGTGCCTTTTTGAAACATATTTCAGGTGCATTTTGGTTGGCCATGCTTTCTGAAGTTAGTTGTTATTGAATGTTATTGAAAAAAGTGAGGTTAAACAGCTCATTTTATAGGACTTTTTTCAATATTTTTCAAAAAATACCGCATAATCCGCAAATTTTTTTTTTGTAAATGTTCTTAAAAAGGCCCTTTTAAAGCCTAAAAAAATTTTTCACAAAATTCGTGTGTCCGTGAAGTCGACAGGCCCCAACAAGCCCGCCTAATTTTTGCTTTAACTTATTCTCTGGAAAATTAAGATTTTTGGCAACGTGTGGTGTTCACGAGTAAAAACATATTTCAATCACAGTGATCGAAAACCAAGAACGCACTACCATGAAAAATATATTTTGAGAAATGCCGGAAGATTTTCTATGAATGTTTGGGGGTGGATTTCGGCAAGAGGGCATGGGGCTCTTTTTAGAATCCTTGGTAGATTTAATGCTCAGGCTTATGTTACGTCATGCTTTCTCACGTCAGGATTCTTTACTCAGATAGTTTGTATACCAGCAAGACAACTCTCAGCTCTTTCCACACAGCCCAAATATCACGACAGTGGTTTCAAGAGAACAATGTCAAGGTTTTGCCATGGCCAGCCAAAAATTCCGATGCCAATCCAATTAAAAATGTGTTTAAATTAAGAAGAATTAATGTTACTCCTAGAAACTGGAACCACCTTATGTAACTTATTATACAACAAGCATATGAAAACTTCATTCAAGGCAAACCCAAATTTGTTTTAAAATTATCAAATTAACCCGGCGTTGGTACACCTAGTTTTCCTAACATGGATGGTACACCCGGGTATGACATACCCTCTTACAATTTCGCATTTGAAGTTACCAGTAGACATAAAATTTTAATATGATGGTTGTGTTTTAATTTTTTGAACCTTTTTGACGATGAAAAAAAAAAAATAACATTTTAGTCATGTAGCGTTAGATTCTAAAATGCATTTTCAGGTAACAAGAACATTTTTCTAAAAATTAAAACTATATTTTTTTTTTAAAATAGCGTAAAAAATGCTAAAACTAATTTAGAACCTAAAATTTTATTTTGTTTCGAAGATAAGACATAAGAAAATCGGAAAAATAAAAAAATATTTGACTAAATATTTTCAAACAGAAAAATCCAGGGGCGTACTTTTATATAAAAAAAAACAGAGAAATTCTTACTTATAAATAAAAAATACTTTTTAAATAGAAACAAAATTTTGGACTTCCATTGTAAACACGACGTTTCGGTAAGTATGTATCTCTAGTCGTTTTCAAGTGTAAACTAAACAATCTAGCTAATCTATAGGCTACTACTTATACTACTTGGTGTGCAGTCAGGTGTGACGGCCCTCCCCTTTTTTTTGGTTTTGGTTTTGATTTGGTATATCCGTGCTTGGTTGACTGAAAACTTCTTTATTCTGCAATATAAACGCAGCTTCAATAAACTTTTGTTTTCGCCAATAAAATACTTTAGTATACGGTAAAATAATAAGAAATAAAGTGGAGAGCGAATATAAAGACATGGAGGCAGAAGAACAATCATCTCTTTTGTATAAACCAAGTTATTGAAAAGAAAATGGCATACGGACAAGAGCTGCATCTGCTTTACGGCGCTTTGCGGAAGGCACATGATAGTATACCACTAAATCTACTTTGGAAAGCGTTGGAAAACACAAACATAAGCGTACAACAAATTAAGGCCATCAAAGAATTATACCGCAATAGTAAGGCAAAAGTTAAAATAAAAGCAAAACTAACCAAAGGCTTTCAAGTAAATAAAGGTCTTAAACAAGGTTGCTGTATCTCGCCTACGCTCTTCAAGATATACTTGGAACAAGTCCTTAAAGTATGGAAGAGAAAATGCCAAAACATGGGAATTCCGTTGGATGAAACCACCTTGTATACTTTATGTTTCGCCGATGATCAGATAGTAGTGGCTCAGGATTATGACGACCTCGAATATATGACACGAAAACTAATAGAAGAGTACAATAAGTGGGGACTAGAGGTTAATCTCAATAAGACAGAGTATATGTGTATCGGTGGAATGAAACAGGATCTAATCTTAAATACCGGGCAGCGAATTCAGTCCTGTGATGAGTATAAATACTTAGGTCTAAAAATTACAGCTGACGGAACAGTAGACAAAGCTATAAAAGATCGAAACGTACAAGGAAGAAAAGCAATAACTTTATTAAATGGAATAATTTGGGACCAAAGTATATCAAAGCATAACAAAAAGCTTATATATAACACCATTGTAAAAAGTATTATTACATACGGCTCAAAAGTATGGCCAATCAAGGATAGAACAGAAAAAATGCTTTCCGCTACGGAGATGGACTATTGGAGAAGAGCAGCAGGGAAATCCAAAAGAGAAAGAGTTACAAATCAAAGAATAAGAGAAATTATGACAGTGGGGGAACGTACTTTAGTGGATGATATAAGAACAAAGCAACTGGTGTGGTACGGACATGTGCAAAGAATGAATGATGAAAGACTACCTAAACAAATACTACAATGGAAACCAACTGGCTGAAGAAAACGAGGACGGCCAATGAGAAGCTGGAGAGAAGGAATAGACAGTGAAATAAGAATAAGAGGCCTAGATGATGAATTATGGGCAAACAGAAACGAGTGGAGATTGGGTATCGGAAGACGTAGAACGTTGTGAAACCGATAAATATATATAAATACTTTAGCTTGTGGCCACTGAATCCTGTGATCATTTGACCATGCATGATCCGCTAAACCGGATTTTTTAATACCCCTAATTGGGTACTTTGTAGATATTCATTTACTCTAACCTGAAGAGGGCGTTTCGTTTCACCTACATACTATGATTTACCACACTCACACGGGATTTGGTAAATGCATTCCTTATTAATTGAGGGATTTTCTGCTTTTGTTTTGTTACAAAACTCCTTATCGTATTTCCCGATGAAAATAATGTTTTTATATTATAGTGTTTGGCTATTCGTATGTTTTCTAAAATCCCTTGAACATGGAATGTTAATAACACCCAACGGATTATTATTTTGGGAACTTGCTACAAAAAATGTTACGCGGCTGGTACACCCGGGTACCACATGCCCGACGCAAGTTTCACTCTTAGCACCAGAGGCAGATTGATACTAAACCCGCTTTTTTTAGTGCTCCGCGATTAAAGCAAGTGTTGCCTGAGAGTAGGTGGAGGGGCTAGCTTGAAGCGCTGCAAATTCATAAGTTCTGTTAGTTTTTCTCAATCTCGGGTATGTCATACCCAGATGTACCAACGCCGGGTTAAATGCCTAGAAGACTAGCAAGTATTATCCAGGTCAATGGGGCAATGACACGTTATTAAATATTGTTTTTTGTTCTTTATTTAATATCAATTTATATTTAAAAAGAAATTATTTTTTTTATAATTATTTTTCAAAAATGTTTAATGGTACTTAACATTAGTAGCCTTATACAACCATTAGACACTCAGATAAGGGCTCATCCTTAAATTAAGTAACGCAAAATCCACTACCCATCTCTCTTTACCTCATTTAAAGTAACAAACTCTCTTAGTGCGTTACATAATTAAGAAGAAGTCCTACCTATAGGAGAAGTCTCCTTATTAGTTTGTTTATTTGTCAAAAAAATTAACCTTTTTGGCAAAAATCAGTCAGGTACAGTCGGGGACTTTTTAAATGGCCGCCCTTGAAAATAAAAAATATTCTTATTTGAAATTCGGAAAATTAATTTAAACCAAAATAAAAAAATTGTGAACTTTACCTCTGTATGTATACATAAAAATTTAAAAATTTATATTTTTTCATTTCTTTCAGTGATTAATTTTGACAGAAAAAAAATACACCGGCAATTTAAAAAGTCCCCGACTGTACAATAAGTTCTGCAAACAGCAAATTTATAAAAATCCATAATATGCGGCTAACTTCTTCTGTATGCATTTTATATGGCGTTTTCTGTACCTCATGTTCATCTGCTCATCGCAGTTTTTCCTATACTTTCTAAATAGGCTTAGAATATATATGCAACCATCACGTTATTTAAAATGTCAGTTTAATGTCATTGTTATTAGTTCAAATGTATTCTTAAAATAAGAAAATATTGTTTTATTAAATTAAGTAACGCCAATTAGTCCTATTACAAATTTTTAGTAAACATTGTAATTATTAAAATCTTGTCCGGCTCTGCCTTAATTTTAAATAGAAAGTACTTTCACGTATACAGGGTTTTATAAAGTAGGTATGTCGCCAAACTTCAGAGGATGATCTTTTGAGTATTTTAAGAAAAAAACTTTAAATAAGCATGGCACTGCAAATGCTTAGTTTTCGAGATACATGGTGTCAAAGTTTAAATTTTTTGTTGGGTTTTTCTTTATAGGTCGTGCAGTTTTTGAGATATTTAGCTCTAATTTGGAACGTGTATTTAGCTACAAGGCATACATCATTCAGCATGTCAAATATCAGGAAAAAACTACAGGGTTATAGTTTTTTCCTCCAGAACTTTCTTGCTGTAAGATAGTGATGTTTTCAACATAATAAAATATATTCTTTGTTTTATTCAGAAACTGTTTGACCTCTCGCAATTTTTTGTATCTCTAACCGTTTTTGAGAAAAAATGACATTAAATTTAAAATACTCACTACATTACATTTAAGTTTTTTGCGAGTTTTATGTAATTTTTGAATAGCAATCCAAGATACAAATTATCTTTTTCTTAATTTTTTTCTCAAAAACGGTTAGAGATACAAAAAAAATTGTGTGTGCTTAAGACCACACGGCAGAAGTGTAATAATACTGGCCTTCATCTGCATCATCATATCACTCGCTGAATGTTCCTCTCACAGTTAGTCGACTCGAGCCGACTTCACCCGAATGACCGTTACACAGCCGAGCCTGACGGCTCAGTTCAATTTACTACACACAAAAACTGCTAAATGCGCCTAAAGAAGTTTACACTTCAAAAAATGCAAGAGATCAAAAAGTTTCTTATTTCTTATTTCAAGAAATTAATCCTATATTTTTGAATCTACCAGTTAATTACTAGAAAAGTTTTCTGGAGAAAAAAAGGGGCAAATATCACCCTGTAGTTTTTTCCTTATATTTGGCGTGCTTAATGATGTATGTCTTGCAGCTAAAGACACGTTCCAGATTTGAGCTAAACATCTCAAATACTGCACAAGTTATAAAAAAAACAATGCAAAAATTAAAACTTTAACAAGCTGTATCTCGAAAACTAAGTATTTGCAGACCCATGTTTATCAAAATTTTTTCTTAAAACATCTCAAAGAATAATACGCTGAAATTTGGCGACATACTTTATTAACACCCTGTATATCTGACACAATAAAACACTATTTTAAAATAATATGGTTATCTAAATGCTTTTCATGTGTAGTCAAATACCAAGTCATCATGAATCTAAATCCACAGCTAAATGCTTGTCATGGTGTAGTAATCTACCAAGTCATCATGAATGTAAATAAACAGCTAAATGCTTGTCATGTGTAGTCAAATACCAAGTCATCATGAATACTCTGCCAATATATGGGCCCCTAAGCTCACACTAGGTACTATAGTTATAGTGTACGTGTGAGCTAATATAACTAAAAACTGAAATATATTTTATTCAACTCCAGACTAAATTACCTTTTGTTTGATACCACACAAGGCATGTTTTGACTTAAACACAAATTTTTGAAATCTACCCCCACCCTTACAAAAAAAACAAAAACTAAAATGTATTTTGTTAAAGTCCGGACTCAATTACCTTTCGTTTGATATCACACACGCCATATTTTCACTTAAACTCTAATTTTTAAAATATACCCCCACCCTTTTTTTTAAATAAATTAAAATGTATTTTGTTTAACTGCAGACTCAATTACCTTTCGTTTAATATCACACACGCCATATTTTCACATAAACTCTAATTTTTGAAATCTACCCCCACCCTTTTATTTGGTTTGTGTTCGGTGGATTTTGTTCATTTTTAAATGGGACCATCTCGACCCAAACCCAACCTAGGTACCAAATTTCATCAAAATCGGCCAAGCGGTTTTTGAGTTATGCGCGTTGGTCGTTACAGACAGACAGACAGACATGCAGACAGACAGACAGACAGACAGACGGCGCAAAAAAAAAGTTTCAAAATCATCTGAAACGCAAAGATATATAAAAATTTTTGAAATCGGAGCAACTTTTTTTTTCTCGAAAAAATTAGGATCACCATAGCTCACACTACTATAGTATAGTATATGTATACTTGTCGCAGAATAGATAAATTATACATTTTTAAAATTAAAAGGAAAATGCCGATTCAAATACTCTGCCAATATATGGGCACCTAAGCTCACACTAGGTAGTTATAGTGTACGTGTGAGCTAATATAACTAAAAACTGAAATGTATTTTATTCAACTCCAGACTCAATTACCTTTCGTTTGATACCACACAAGTCATGTTTTGACTTAAACACTAATTTTTGAAATCTACCCTCACCCTTTTTTTAAAAACTAAAATGTATTTTGTTTAACTCTAGACTCAATTACCTTTCGTTTGATATCACACACGCCAGATTTTCACATAAACTCTAATTTTTTAATCTACCTCCAGACTTTTATTTGACTTGCGCTTGGTGAATTTTGTTCATTTTTAAATGGGACCATCTCGACCTAAGACCCAGCCTAGGTACCAAATTTCAATTAAATCGGGCAAGTAGTTTTTAAGTTATGCGGGTTGGTCGTTACAGACAGACAGACGGCGCGACAAAAAAGTTTAAAAATCGTCTGAAACGCAAAGATATATATACAAATTTTTTTTTTAATTAGGTGCACTAAAGCTCACACTACTATAGTATAGTAGTAGTGTGAGCTAAAATGCAATAATATATACGTTTTTTATATTTACATATTTTTTAATATTTGCTGACCACGAACCTTTCAAAAACGCTATCAACCAAAAGTCTGTAAAAAACTTTGTCAATTTTGCGTCGCTTTAACAATAATAATTTTAAACCTGGATTAAAATATATAAACGGAGTACAACAGATCTAATACATTCCCAACAACTAAAAGATACTCATATTGAAGAAATAATCCATGTTGGGTGAAAAATATTTTGTTTTAAAATAAAAAAACATTAAAAACAAATTCAGTTTGTTTCTTTTCAATATTTCGATGATCTAATCTATAAAATAATTGTTGTAAATTTGTCGTGCCACACGTTTTCCTGAAAAGGGGTGGTATTGCTAAGTGAAATCTCAAGTTACCTCTACCACTCCAGAAAATATTAAAATTTTTTAAAATCTAATGGTATAATTGTCGTAAATTTGTCTTGAAAAAAAAATTTGCAATATATGCAATTTGTCGTGAAAGGCATCAGAAATTTTAACTTATCGTCAAATAAAAATAAAAAACTGATATTAGTCTTATTTTATTGAAGGCGCCCAAGAGCGGACATTCGAGAAACACCTGGGGCATACGTGTGGGACGAGGTAAAAAAAAAGTGTCGAGGAGGCGGCGTTTACCGCCCCCTCAACCTCCAAGTGCCACCAACACCTTATGTTCTCAGGTCCGGGCTGCGATAAACTTACACCCGGGCTAGCGCGAATTAAATACGAAGTCCGGTGACGTAGCTTTTAAAAAACTTTTTATTTGAAAAGACTACAAAAAATACTTATAACTAAAATGACCAATACAACTTGTAAAAGTATAATGATACCTAATTAGACCATTTGGGTGCATATATAAACTTCAATGTACGGCGTCAGCAATATATTTGTTATTACAAACAAGATGAGATGTTATTATTCCAGGGATATTACTCCTCCACCCTTAGTTTCGTCAACGTCCTCGTTGATGAGTTTTTGGAGAACCCTTAAGGGAATATTTTTTGTCTTTGAGGTTTTTTGTTTTCGCCAAAAATAGAAAATAAAAATAAATATCAAGATTACTGCCAAACATAAAGTTAAGATAATGTAATTTTGGCTTTCAAAATTAAGTTCCTGTAGGACTAAAGGATCCAAAAGGTCTTCCTGCATTTTTTGCGGGTTTTCTAAATGTCTTATCTGCAAATTGATAGACAAGTTTGTTTCAGGAAGCTTTATTATATCTGGCAATGAAACAGAAATGTTATTTATTGATAATGAATATTTATTTTGATTAATTATTATGTCACACTGGCTGTTAATAAGATAACAGTTTTGAAGTGTGGTTTTCTGAAACTGGAAGCAATTTTCGTGAATTGTTTCGGAGTTTTTTGTACAGAAAAGTAGACCACTTTTATAAGTTAAAGTGTGAATTTGAAAATTATTTTTTACTGTGGCGAAAGGGCAATTTTTTGGTAAAAGGCAACTATGTGCAATGGGGTTGAAACAAATCCAATTTGAGTTAATTTCAGAGCATTGCTGATACCATAAATTGTTACAATAGTATTTACTGGGGCTAATTAATATTTTTGATTCATTATTAGGTAGTGGATAAACTATCTTAAGACTACAAGAATATTTTTCAAAGATTGGTATTTTCACTACAATGATTGACATATCTTTTAACAGAATAAGGCCAGTTTTACATATAAGAGTTAATTCTGACAGGTGTTTTAGTGGCCATAGAGAATTTTTTGGATAATGAGCTGTCAAATATTGCCAAATTTCCCTAATTTCATTGACATTCAAAATTTCTAAATCTAAAGTTTGCAGATGCGCAAAAGATATCATTCTCAGCATTTTTTCCAAAAATTTGTTTAGTTTTGAGATTTGTAAAATTTGGTTTTGCATACTGAGTAATAACGTGATTTCATTATTCAATTTTAAAATTTCGAAGCGAATGCATTTTGCGTTTTTATTTATAATGTTTACATTTTCCTGGAATTTGTTTATAATATTCCCGGCAAATGAACTAAGGTCATTTATCTTGTGCATCGTGTTAATTTGATTTTGTTTCAGTATTTGTAAGTTCTGCGTTATTGTGTCTAGGTCGGTATTATCTAGGTTTCCTGTGACAAATTTAATACCGCTTCCCAGTAGGTTGAATAAAATTAAAGTTAGGTTGTCTAAATTGAGAGTTAAAAGGTGGATTAAAATTAAATTGTCTGGTAAACTGAGGGTTCGAAAAAGGTTGCATAAACGGGTTAAAACGTTGTTGGGGTGGTTTTGGTCTTATTTGATTAGTTTGGGGGTTGCGATTAAAATTTTGGTTTTGTCTAAAGTTATTGTTGGGTTTTAAAAATGAATTATTTCCTTTGTGCAAGTTCGAGTTATTACTTGTAAAATTGACTTGCGCTTCTACTATGTTATTACTCATGACGTCCTTGTAGGCTTCGTCTAAAGTTGCAGGAGTTTTAAGCATAAGAAGCGTTTTTAAAGAGTCTGGGGAGTTTGCGGTCAAAATTAAAACAGATACTTTTTCTACTTGAGATATAAGCAGTAACTTTTGTGCGTTATCTGCTACTTCACATTGAATTTTTCCAAAAATTCTTTGGCAAAAGGCCTTAAGTCTATCGATAAACTGCAAAATGTCTTCGTTTGCGTCAATTTTAATGTACTGAAGTTCTTGCATCAAAATTTCGTGATTAATTGGATCACCAAATTTTTGTCTTAAAGCTAACTTAATTTTTTCAAAAGTATTTAAATCTGGCCTTTCTAATAGAAAATTTTGAGCTTTGCCTACCAGTTTCGATTTTATGGCAGACAGGACCAATTTTTGTTGCTCAATAGAATTACCAAAATAAAGTTCATAAAATTCTTGTACAGAAATCAAAAAACTTTCTAAATGGGATTGACTGCCATCAAATGTGGGCAACAATGACGTGTAAAATTTAAGATTTTCCATTGTGTTAGAAAGTTCTTCGTTTTGTAAAGTGTTATCTAATTGGTTACTACTAACGCTACTTAAACTACTGTTAAAACTAGTGTTTAAATTTGCAAAATTTAAAGAATCAAAATTTTCTAAAAATCTATTTTCTAAATTATTTTCAGTATTTTCTTCTAAACTTTCTTCTATACTTTCTAATTGCTGTTGAGTGTCTAGTCTCGATGTCGACTGACCACTTAAATTTCTTAAACTACTTTGCAAACTACTTATTTGCTCAAAATTTAAATTTAAAGACGGTTTCTTCAAACTTGCTAGATAGTTTTCAATTTCAGTTTTAACGTTTTCTTTCTTATTTTCTGCTCCTAATCCTAGTTTTGTTTTGTTCTTTTCTAAAATATTCTTTAATCGCCTAGGCATCAAGAAAGTCAAAAAAACTTACATAACAATCGAGGATAAATCCATAAGGCTTGTTCTGTAGAGGTTACGCCACCAAAAGGAATCCTATAAATGGGGGTTGACTTTAGCTTTTCTGCCTATGACACCGGGCTCAGTAGGGATGTGTCGTTGGTTAGGCTTTTGGCTTCGGCGGGACTCGTACAACACGGTAGACGTCACTAGCTTCAACTCCAGGCTTTATTCCACAACACTTCTTTACGTTCGACGTCGTAAAAGGTATTTTCTTTTGAGAAAAAGTTCACAATTCGTACGGGACGTAAAGTTCGGTTTGAATAGCGCACTAAGACTTAAAAGTCACTTTCGTACAACGGAAAACCGATAAAGGACGAAATCGCACTATCCTGTTCGCAGCGCCAATTAAATACGAAGTCCGGTGACGTAGCTTTTAAAAAACTTTTTATTTGAAAAGACTACAAAAAATACTTATAACTAAAATGACCAATACAACTTGTAAAAGTATAATGATACCTAATTAGACCATTTGGGTGCATATATAAACTTCAATGTACGGCGTCAGCAATATATTTGTTATTACAAACAAGATGAGATGTTATTATTCCAGGGATATTACTCGCGAAAGGACATCGTTTAACCCTCCCGTACGTCTCCCCCGCATTGTCTAGCGTGCAGCCACGTCTCGCGGCGCTTTCTTTGACGATGCTTACCTACATTTACCTCGCAATATTATATTTTATATTATATTTTCGGGCATCAGAGAAGCGGTCCACTCGGATCTGTTTAGTTCGATACCAGTAGTTAGTACAATGAATAGAGGAGTTTTACCCTACACAAGGTCCGGTAGTTCTGAATTTTGGATATGTTATTAAGGTCGAAAGGGTAGTTAAAAAACTGAGTTTTCGTCACCCCCACCCCTGTGCTTCCTCCGCCATCTTAAAAAAGCCATCAAAAATTGGCACTTTTTGTAGTTTTCTGCCTGTAACTTCGTTCCAGTACACTAAATCGCAAAAAGAGTTATATGAAATTTTTTAGAGGATATAATTATCTACAATGGTTGTTCTGCGAGCAGTAGTAACGGAGCTAGATAATTTCTAAAAATAACCAAAATCACGTGCTTGGGCAAATTTTCAGATTTTTTCTACTTTAGACGGCATAAGCTCCGAAATACTTTGTTCTAGGATAAAAGTTCTAAGAACATATCTTGTAGAGAATTTTATCAGCTACAAAAGCTATTCTTTAAATATTATAATGGAGTGGGAGTAACTTTTAACTTAAAGTTAGTAAGTTAGAAAATAATAATTTTTTTAAATTTAGTGCTTTAAACGGCACGTTTTTTATTTATTTTTATTTTTTTGTGTAAATTTAGTGACTTACAAAAAGGTAAGAGAGCTTAGGGGTCAAACACCTCCTTAAACTAAGCACCTCTTCAAAAACCCCCCCAGACTCCCCAAAATCTAACATATTTAGGTTTTCTCAAATTTTCTCAAAAAATACGCTTTTCAGAGAAAAATGTGTAATACACTTTATTGTAGACAATGAAATTTGCTTTTGAAAAAGGTACAACTCGATGGGGGTCAACTATTTATAAACTCTTCAGCGGCGTCCGTTAATTGAAGTAATTTAAAAAAGTCAAAAAGTATCCATGTTTTTTCCATGATTTATTCGATTTTTTTAAACCAAGGTTTATAAAACAAAATGTGTTATACATTATTGTAGCAAATGAAATTTCCTTTAAAATGCTGTACAAGAAAGTCGGATTGTTTTCATGGTTATAAATTCAGACGCGCCCGTAATTTAACCAATTTTAAAAAATCACAAATTAAAATATTTTTGTTACAAGTTTTATCTAATTTTTTCAAAAACTAAGCCTAATTTAGAATAATGCTATGATGCACTTTATTGAGAGTAAAATTATCTTTTCAACGATGTATAACTCGATGGGGTTTGACTTACAACGAACCCGCCAGCGACGTCCGTAAATGGGGGCCAGTTAATAAATTTTTTTAAAAATTATGTTTTGCACAGGTTTTATTTGATTTTCTGAAAACCATACCGTTTATCAAAAAAATTGTTGACTACTTCATTGTAGATAATAAAATTTCCTTTTAAACGTTGTGTAACATGGTAAAAAATGTTTCATACATTTAAAGAATGGATTTTGTAGCTGATAAAATTCTCTACAAGATATGTTCTTAGAACTTTTACCCTAGAACGAAGTATTTCGGAGCTTATGCCGTCTAAAGTCGAAAAAATCTGAAAATTTGCCCAAGCACGTGATTTAAGTCATTTTTGGAAATTATCTAGCTTCGTTACTACTGCTCGCAGAACCTCTAACAAATTTCATATAACTCTTTTTGCGATTTAGTTTACTGGAACGAAACTAAAGGCAAAAAACTAAAAAAAGTGCCAATTTTTGATGGTTTTGGTGGGGGTGACGAAAACTTAGATTTTTAACTACCCTCCTGAGCTTAACAACATATCCCAAATTCAGAACTACCGGACCTTTTGTAGGGTAACCCCCCTATTTTGGCCTCTATTCATTGAACTAAGTGTACTTATTCGTTTATTGAGTGCATTTAGGTAGTAACTTTGATTATATAACAGTCGTGTAAACATTAATAGTAAGTATGGATGAACGAAGAAAAGGCAAAAAATGGAGACTTCGACTTAATGCGAAGAGGAAAAAAAAGGCCCAAAAAAAGTGGTAAGTGCAAACATAAATTATGCTTAGGCAGTAGGCGATAATTAGATATTTTGAACGATAGTTTTTTATCACTTCTTTTTTTTTAACTATGTTTAATATGTATAATATGGAAGCGTACTCCTTTTATTTTAGGGTCCTGGTACGTTGTCAACTCTAACTGTACCGAAGGGTCCCAAGGTTTCTTCAACTTGTGTTAACCAGAAACACAGTGAGGCCAGAGGTATTTATAAGGTTAGTCATATAGGTAGTCAAATATATTTCAACTTTTTTATAAAATAGGGATAAATCATGGTGGGGACATTAAAGAAACTAATTTTAGCTTTTAAGGGGGGTGAGTTCGGTTCGGTTCAGGGGAGAGGGCAGTAGAAAAATCAGATTTTTTTTAGATTTAATAATAATTAAAGGTAATATATTTAAAATCTTCTGATTTTTATTTTGATACCTTTAGATCTGTAAATTTTTACCCTCCGAATACGTGCATCGGGCGCGAAAAGGGAAAGTAAGTCGACAGAAAAAATTCCGAGATAACACTCAACATGAGGGGAAGAGGGGGTGTTTTTTGACAGAATATATAACTACTTATGTCTGTAAAACTTAATGAACCGAACCGCACCTCAGCGAATAAAAACGTATTTTTGACCCTCATTTTAGGGACTAGAAACGCATTTTTGTCTCTAATTTCAGAGAATAAAAATTTTACTCCACGAAAGTCAAGAAATTAGTACAGGTTTATATCAAGGGATAAACGTGCCACTTTTTTCCCGGAGGCGAAAAGTTTGTAGTTTGACAAGCTAGAGGGGACAATTCGCCGCGTGATTAAAAATAAAAAGAACAATTTTATCACAGGGTTTATGCGATTTTTGGCACTTTTTGACTTTTTTCCGAGATTTCTCTATTTTTTAGGAGGTACTCGGTTTTCACATTTTTATTAGAAATAATTTTTTTATTTCTTTATATGTCACTTTTAATCCCTATTATTACTTTTCATGCCTAAAGTGCGAAAAATAAAATTTAGGCCACTATAGTTAAGTCTGTTTTTTTTTGCAAACAATTTTAATAAAACGGGGCCATATAAGCGCAAAAAATAGTATAGTATATATCGCTTTTTATCGTTTGGCAAATTGTAGCTCTCACTAAGCTCCTACTACGCATTTTTTGCCTTGAGATAGAATGTGTCACTTTAGTATCTAGGTATATAATGTTCTATTTCGCAATTTAGGCTTAAAAAATAGCGTAATGAACCGCGGGATAAAAGTGTCTTTTTGTACCTAGTTGAATTTAGGTACTTGCTACGCTCGCTTTTTATCCCTTGGTAGGTAAGTGCTATAAACAAGTGATAAAATAAAAACAGCACTTTTTAACCCCAACGTAAACATTTTTTTTTAAATAATTTTATTGTAGGCTGATTCTTTACTAATTTTCGCAGACCGCAATAAAAGTTACTCAAATACGGAAAGCGTTATACAAAATGAAACAGAAGAAAGCCAAGTAGTAAGCCAAAATGTGCGTAATAAAATGTTTTGAGTTTAGGTCAAGAGTGGTCACCTTAGGTTAGAAATGCTTTGACATCTGGTAGAAAAACATTTAGTAGAATACATTTGGTAGAAAATATATTTGGTAAAAAAATGTTTGATAGAAAATGCATTTGGTAAAATAACACTTGATAGAAAATAAGTTTGGTAGAAATAAGATTTGTTAGAAAAACATTTGGTAAAAAAATATTTAATGGAAAATAGATTTGGTAGAAAAACCTTTGATAGAAAGAGACTTGATAAAGAAACATTTAAAAAGTACATATTAGGTCAGGATAGGTTTGGTTAGATTATAAAATATTTTCATACCCAATGTTCTAACATTTGCTGTTCTGCCAAATGTACTTTCTATCAAATGTTATTTTAGAAAATGTGTTTTCTGTGATAGGTTTTTTTGCCAATTGTACTTTCTACCAAATGTACTTTACCAAAAATATTTTTTACCATTTAAATGTGTTTTCTATGAAATGTTTGTATACCAAATGTTTTTCTAGCAAATTTTTTTCTTTAAAATATTTTTCTACCAAATGTATTTAAAATAGAAAATCGTTATACAGGACTCCATAGGACTTCCACAGGACCACCACAGGACTATACAGGACCTCGAGGGTACTGGCGCCTAAAGGGTGCCCTAAGCATGATTAAGTAGGGAGGCCGGCAAAGGCAAATCAACTCTCTAAGAAAAACGAGAGTTAAGACGTTTTTTTTTGTTGGTCGCGAATTTTTTTATGGGCGCCTGTCAGTCAGGACTATACAGCACACTACAAGCCCAAAAATTTACTAAAGTCCCGTAGGAAGGTGTACAAATTTGGTTCAGCTGATCACCCCTCGGTTTTTATAAAAAATAAATTATATTAATAACACGCCGTAGATAGATGACAACTCACATACAACCATTGACTTCTATAACCTACGGGTAGACCCGGCATGGGCCTTACTTGCCATTATATCAAGCTTTTATCGCAATTGACCAAATACAAGTAAGAATTTAATGAGCAAGACAGGGATGAAAATAGAATTTCGGTTTGGTCCGAATACATGCAACATCGCAAAAATATTCTATTTGCTTGTCTTGGATAAAAAAGGGCAGTGGCGGCGCAAAATAAAAATTTTGAATTCCACTAGAATTTTTTTATCAACAATTTTCTGTTTGAATAATAAATAATTCATGAATACTTACTTGTGTATACTGTGTTTACAAAATTCTCTTCAGTAAAAAAAGTGTAAAAATAATTTCTAAGCATGCTAAGTGCAGTGGATGTATTAAAATTATTGTTTTCATCTTAGAACTTTACAAATGTTGTACCTTCCGGGTAAAATATTTTCTTTCCTTGAACAAGGGTCTTCTTCAACTCTTCTCTTCTTGGGTGGACTACAAGTTATGCTCGAGTCAGATGAAATTTCGGAACTAAAAATTTCAATTCGGAATGGGACAACAGGGCGCCGGCCAACTCGGCGCCGCCAACAGGGCGCCGGCCAACTCGGCGCCGCCAACAGGGCGCCATGCCGGGCCTAATGGGCGCTGGGCCAACTCAGCGCCGGACTATTTTTTTTCGATAAAATGTGCAGATAAAAAACAAAATAAATATGTTATTTATACAAAAATTTCAACATCTATTAAGTCGAGTGTTGAAATTTGGTAGGTGTCGTTTTCTGCGACTTGAAACACCGCCAAGTTCCATATTCGATACATATCGATGCATAAATAAGAAAGTCCGCTATTTTGGATCCGCCATTTTAATTTTTTTAAGCTAGTTTTTCATTTGCACATTTTATCAAGAAAAAATATTTTAGTCCGGCGCCCAGTTGGCTCCGCGTCCAGTTGGCCCGGCGCCCAGTTGGCCTGCCGCCCAGTTGGCCCGCCGCCCATTTGGTGGCGCCGAGTTGGCGGCGCCCAGTTGTCCTAGACTGCAACACATTTCAGGGGTCTGGTACGTTTTACCACCTTTCTTAAAACTACGAAGTTTTTTGAAAAATGATAATTTTAGACCATTTTATAGTGATTTCTAAAAAAAAAATGCGGAAAATCGTATATTTTGTTAAAAAAATTGAAATTGAAAAATTCTTAAAACCCCATTAAAACCCATACAAATTGCTACAAAAGAAGCATTTTCTCATTTCAAACTGAAAGAAAACGGTCCCTGACGTCTATCAGCTGTTAACAAAAACTTGAAATAACTAAGGTCACTGATCGAAATCGGGTCAGTTTTTTTGGTCCTTTTATGAAAATGCACAATTTTTAAAGAAGCATGAAATTCAAAACAAAATCAAGAAAATTATGATTCCTACATTTTTACAATTAAAAATTCGTTTAATTGAACATTATATCAATTTTTATTCCTTAAAACACTAAAAATTAATAATTATCTACTTTTTTAAAATTTATCGAAGGTCTAGCCGAATAAAACCAAACTGAACCGATCCGTATCGAAATGAACCAAATCAAACCGAATCTAACGGTTCGGTTTGGTTCGGTTCGATTTGGTTAAACTAAACCGTACCTAACTGAATGTAGCTAAACCTAACCGAAACAAACTGAACCTAGCGGAACCTAACCAAACATAATCAAACTGAACCAAACCTAGCCGAAGAAAACTGAACCTAACCGAACCGATTCGAAACGAACTGAACCGAACCAGACCGAATCTGGCTGAACCTAACCAAAACAAATTAAACCTAGCCGAACCTAACCAAACATAATCAAACTGAACCAAACCTACCCGAACCAAACCGAACCGAACCGAACCGAGTCGAACCAACCAAACCAAACCAAACCGAACCTTTAGATTGGGTTTGGTTTGGTTCGGTTCGATTTGTTAAACTAAACCGAACCTAACCGAATGTAGCTAAACCTAACCTAACCCAACCTAACACAACCTAACCGAATGTAGCTAAACCTAACCTTACCCAACCTAACCCAACCTAACCCAACCTAACCCAACCTAACCCAACCTAACCCAACCTAACCCAACCTAACCCAACCTAACCCAACCTAACCCAACCTAACCCAACCTAACCCAACCTAACCCAACCTAACCCAACCTAACCCAACCTAACCCAACCTAACCCAACCTAACCCAACCTAACCTAACCTAACCCAACCTAACCCAACCTAACCCAACCTAACCCAACCTAACCCAACCTAACCCAACCTAACCCAACCTAACCCAACCTAACCCAACCTAACCCAACCTAACCCAACCTAACCCAACCTAATCCAACCTAACCCAACCTAACCCAACCTAACCCAACCTAACCCAACCCAACCTAACCCAACCTAACCTAACCCAACCTAACCCAACCTAACCCAACCTAACCCAACCTAACCCAACCTAACCCAACCTAACCCAACCTAACCCAACCTAACCCAACCTAACCCAACCTAACCCAACCTAACCCAACCTAACCCAACCTAACCCAACCTAACCCAACCTAACCCAACCTAACCCAACCTAACCCAACCTAACCCAACCTAACCCAACCTAACCCAACCTAACCCAACCTAACCCAACCTAACCCAACCTAACCCAACCTAACCCAACCTAACCCAACCTAACCCAACCTAACCCAACCTAACCCAACCTAACCCAACCTAACCCAACCTAACCCAACCTAACCCAACCTAACCCAACCTAACCCAACCTAACCCAACCTAACCCAACCTAACCCAACCTAACCCAACCTAACCCAACCTAACCCAACCTAACCCAACCTAACCCAACCTAACCCAACCTAACCCAACCTAACCCAACCTAACCCAACCTAACCCAACCTAACCCAACCTAACCCAACCTAACCCAACCTAACCCAACCTAACCCAACCTAACCCAACCTAACCCAACCTAACCCAACCTAACCCAACCTAACCCAACCTAACCCAACCTAACCCAACCTAACCCAACCTAACCCAACCTAACCCAACCTAACCCAACCTAACCCAACCTAACCCAACCTAACCCAACCTAACCCAACCTAACCCAACCTAACCCAACCTAACCCAACCTAACCCAACCTAACCCAACCTAACCCAACCTAACCCAACCTAACCCAACCTAACCCAACCTAACCCAACCTAACCCAACCTAACCCAACCTAACCCAACCTAACCCAACCTAACCCAACCTAACCCAACCTAACCCAACCTAACCCAACCTAACCCAACCTAACCCAACCTAACCCAACCTAACCCAACCTAACCCAACCTAACCCAACCTAACCCAACCTAACCCAACCTAACCCAACCTAACCCAACCTAACCCAACCTAACCCAACCTAACCCAACCTAACCCAACCTAACCCAACCTAACCCAACCTAACCCAACCTAACCCAACCTAACCCAACCTAACCCAACCTAACCCAACCTAACCCAACCTAACCCAACCTAACCCAACCTAACCCAACCTAACCCAACCTAACCCAACCTAACCCAACCTAACCCAACCTAACCCAACCTAACCCAACCTAACCCAACCTAACCCAACCTAACCCAACCTAACCCAACCTAACCCAACCTAACCCAACCTAACCCAACCTAACCCAACCTAACCCAACCTAACCCAACCTAACCCAACCTAACCCAACCTAACCCAACCTAACCCAACCTAACCCAACCTAACCCAACCTAACCCAACCTAACCCAACCTAACCCAACCTAACCCAACCTAACCCAACCTAACCCAACCTAACCCAACCTAACCCAACCTAACCCAACCTAACCCAACCTAACCCAACCTAACCCAACCTAACCCAACCTAACCCAACCTAACCCAACCTAACCCAACCTAACCCAACCTAACCCAACCTAACCCAACCTAACCCAACCTAACCCAACCTAACCCAACCTAACCCAACCTAACCCAACCTAACCCAACCTAACCCAACCTAACCCAACCTAACCCAACCTAACCCAACCTAACCCAACCTAACCCAACCTAACCCAACCTAACCCAACCTAACAATTGAACATTATATCAATTTTTATTCCTTAAAACACTAAAAATTAATAATTATCTACTTTTTTTAAATTTATCGAAGGTCTAGCCGAACAAAACCAAACTGAACCGATCCGTATCGAAATGAACCAAATCAAACCGAATCTAACGGTTCGGTTTGGTTCGGTTCGATTTGGTTAAACTAAACCGTACCTAACTGAATGTAGCTAAACCTAACCGAAACAAACTGAACCTAGCGGAACTTAACCAAACATAATCAAACTGAACCAAACCTAGCCGAAGAAAACTGAACCTAACCGAACCGATTCGAAACGAACTGAACCGAACCAGACCGAATCTGGCTGAACCTAACCAAAACAAATTAAACCTAGCCGAACCTAACCAAATATAATCAAACTGAACCAAACCTACCCGAAACAAACCGAACCGAACCGAACCGAGTCGAACCAACCAAACCAAACCAAACCGAACCGTTAGATTGGGTTTGGTTTGGTTCGGTTCGATTTGTTAAACTAAACCGAACCTAACCGAATGTAGCTAAACCTAACCCAACCTAACCGAATGTAGCTAAACCTAACCTTACCCAACCTAACCCAACCTAACCCAATCTAACCCAACCTAACCCAACCTAACCCAACCTAACCCAACCTAACCCAACCTAACCCAACCTAACCCAACCTAACCCAACCTAACCCAACCTAACCCAACCTAACCCAACCTAACCCAACCTAACCCAACCTAACCCAACCTAACCCAACCTAACCCAACCTAACCCAACCTAACCCAACCTAACCTAACCCAACCTAACCCAACCTAACCCAACCTAACCCAACCTAACCCAACCTAACCCAACCTAACCCAACCTAACCCAACCTAACCCAACCTAACCCAACCTAACCCAACCTAACCCAACCTAACCCAACCTAACCCAACCTAACCCAACTTAACCCAACCTAACCCAACCTAACCCAACCTAACCCAACCTAACCCAACCTAACCCAACCTAACCCAACCTAACCCAACCTAACCCAACCTAACCCAACCTAACCCAACCTAACCCAACCTAACCCAACCTAACCCAACCTAACCCAACCTAACCCAACCCAACCCAACCTAACCCAACCTAACAATTGAACATTATATCAATTTTTATTCCTTAAAACACTAAAAATTTATAATTATCTACTTTTTTTAAATTTATCGAAGGTCTAGCCGAACAAAACCAAACTGAACCGATCCGTATCGAAATGAACCAAATCAAACCGAATCTAACGGTTCGGTTTGGATCGGTTCGATTTGGTTAAACTAAACCGTACCTAACTGAATGTAGCTAAACCTAACCGAAACAAACTGAACCTAGCGGAACCTAACCAAACATAATCAAACTGAACCAAACCTAGCCGAAGAAAACTAAACCTAACCGAACCGATTCGAAACGAACTGAACCGAACCAGACCGAATCTGGCTGAACCTAACCAAAACAAATTAAACCTAGCCGAACCTAACCAAACATAATCAAACTGAACCAAACCTACCCGAACCAAACCGAACCGAACCGAACCGAGTCGAACCAACCAAACCAAACCAAACGAACCGTTAGATTGGGTTTGGTTTGGTTCGGTTTGATTTGTTAAACTAAACCGAACCTAACCGAATGTAGCTAAACCTAACCTAACCCAACCTAACCCAACCTAACCGAATGTAGCTAAACCTAACCTTACCCAACCTAACCCAACCTAACCCAACCTAACCCAACCTAACCCAACCTAACCCAACCTAACCCAACCTAACCCAACCTAACCCAACCTAACCCAACCTAACCCAACCTAACCCAACCTAACCCAACCTAACCCAACCTAACCCAACCTAACCCAACCTAACCCAACCTAACTTAACCTAACCCAACCTAACCCAACCTAACCCAACCTAACCCAACCTAACCCAACCTAACCCAACCTAACCCACCCTAACCCAACCTTACCCAACCTAACCCAACCTAACCCAACCTAACCCAACCTAACCCAACCTAACCCAACCTAACCCAACCTAACCCAACCTAACCCAACCTAACCCAACCTAACCCAACCTAACCCAACCTAACCCAACCTAACCCAACCTAACCCAACCTAACCCAACCTAACCCAACCTAACCCAACCTAACCCAACCTAACCCAACCTAACCCAACCTAACCCAACCCCCTACCCAACCTAACCCAACCTAACCCAACCTAACCCAACTAACCCAACCTAACCCAACCTAACCCAACCTAACCCAACCTAACCCAACCTAACCCAACCTAACCCAACCTAACCCAACCTAACCCAACCTAACCCAACCTAACCCAACCTAACCCAACCTAACCCAACCTAACCCAACCTAACCCAACCTAACCCAACCTAACCCAACCTAACCAACCTAACCCAACCTAACCCAACCTAACCCAACCTAACCCAACCTAACCCAACCTAACCCAACCTAACCCAACCTAACCCAACCTAACCCAACCTAACCCAACCTAACCCAACCTAACCCAACCTAACCCAACCTAACCCAACCTAACCCAACCTAACCCAACCTAACCCAACCTAACCCAACCTAACCCAACCTAACCCAACCTAACCCAACCTAACCCAACCTAACCCAACCTAACCCAACCTAACCCAACCTAACCCAACCTAACCCAACCTAACCCAACCTAACCCAACCTAACCCAACCTAACCCAACCTAACCCAACCTAACCCAACCTAACCCAACCTAACCCAACCTAACCCAACCTAACCCAACCTAACCCAACCTAACCCAACCTAACCCAACCTAACCCAACCTAACCCAACCTAACCCAACCTAACCCAACCTAACCCAACCTAACCCAACCTAACCCAACCTAACCCAACCTAACCCAACCTAACCCAACCTAACCCAACCTAACCCAACCTAACCCAACCTAACCCAACCTAACCCAACCTAACCCAACCTAACCCAACCTAACCCAACCTAACCCAACCTAACCCAACCTAACCCAACTAACCCAACCTAACCCAACCTAACCCAACCTAACCCAACCTAACCCAACCTAACCCAACCTAACCCAACCTAACCCAACCTAACCCAACCTAACCCAACCTAACCCAACCTAACCCAACCTAACCCAACCTAACCCAACCTAACCCAACCTAACCCAACCTAACCCAACCTAACCCAACCTAACCCAACCTAACCCAACCTAACCCAACCTAACCCAACCTAACCCAACCTAACCCAACCTAACCCAACCTAACCCAACCTAATCCCAACCTAACCCAACCTAACCCAACCTAACCCAACCTAACCCAACCTAACCCAACCTAACCCAACCTAACCCAACCTAACCCAACCTAACCCAACCTAACCCAACCTAACCCAACCTAACCCAACCTAACCCAACCTAACCCAACCTAACCCAACCTAACCCAACCTAACCCAACCTAACCCAACCTAACCCAACCTAACCCAACCTAACCCAACCTAACCCAACCTACCCAACCTAACCCAAACCTAACCCAACCTAACCCAACCTAACCCAACCTAACCCAACCTAACCCAACCTAACCCAACCTAACCCAACCTAACCCAACCTAACCCAACCTAACCCAACCTAACCCAACCTAACCCAACCTAACCCAACCTAACCCAACCTAACCCAACCTAACCCAACCCTAACCCAAACCTAACCCAACCAACCTAACCCAACCTAACCCAACCTAACCCAACCTAACCCAACCTAACCCAACCTAACCCAACCTAACCCAACCTAACCCAACCTAACCCAACCTAACCCAACCTAACCCAACCTAACCCAACCTAACCCAACCTAACCCAACCTAACCCAACCTAACCCAACCTAACCCAACCTAACCCAACCTAACCCAACCTAACCCAACCTAACCCAACCTAACCCAACCTAACCCAACCTAACCCAACCTAACCCAACCTAACCCAACCTAACCCAACCTAACCCAACCTAACCCAACCTAACCCAACCTAACCCAACCTAACCCAACCTAACCCAACCTAACCCAACCTAACCCAACCTAACCCAACCTAACCCAACCTAACCCAACCTAACCCAACCTAACCCAACCTAACCCAACCTAACCCAACCTAACCCAACCTAACCCAACCTAACCCAACCTAACATAACCTAACATAACCTAACCCAACCTAACCCAACCTAACCCAACCTAACCCAACCTAACCCAACCTAACCCAACCTAACCCAACCTTACCCAACATAACCCAACCTAACCAAACCTAACCTACCTAGTTGTTAATAAATATAGTAAAAGTTGCAAGGGCGCACCCAGGGGGGGGGCCCCGGGGCCCGGGCTTCCCCCAAGCCTTAGATTTTTAATATATTTTCCACATATTTGATGATAAAACATGAAAAATACCTTAAAATTTGACATCAGGAGGCTTCGGGCCCCTCCCAAGCCCAAGCTGTGGCGTAGTTGCGAAAAGACATGACGACCTTTTTTTTTTTTTTTTTTTTGGCCGCCACTTTTCCATGTCCAGGGGGTAACCATTGTCCATAATCGTCGGAAATCGAGTTAGGATTAGTGTATGCGACCATAAACATTGAGTGGCGCGTGAGTGTTTGGTCTTCAAATTTTTTTTAGGGAAATTTTTTAAAATCTTTTTTTCAGCACTCTGGGCACCCTAATAAACCGTAATCTGGTTACCCTAATCCATCGCAATCAAAGAAAATCGGTAATTGAAGTTTCACAAATTTTTTGTTGGTTTCTATTCTTCTTTTATATTAGACATTAGAAGGACATACACATATGATACCGGCCTGTAGACCGGTCGCGGAGGCGTCATATAATAATAAATATATACTTTCGCGATGAAAGACCAAAATTTTACTTAAAATTACTGTAAAGTCCGCAAAAAACATAAAATTTATCGAATTTTATAAAAACATAGATCAGTGTGTGTAACAATTCATCAAGATGTATGAAACTCAACCGTGACATGTCAAAAGTTTGGTTCGAAAAAACAAAAACCACTGGATAAAAATCGGTATGTAAGCATTTAAAAAAAATCATTTTTAAGAAAATCAAATACTTTTTGTTAATTTTCATGCAATGCAAAAAAACCTTGTTGTAATAAGTTTTGAGTAGGGTAGTAAAACGTAGCAGAACCCATTTCAGGACAAATTATTATTAATAAATAATCTTATAAGTGCGAGAAAGTGACACTTTCTGAATTAAAGTGTGTGAGGGTAAAATCGCACGGTCGCAGAAAAAACTATCTATCGTGACGCTACTGAACTTTCTCGTGTTTTAGCAAAAACTATCCGTCAAGACGACTTACCCATGAAATGTTGTTTTTTTATGGATTATTTTTCTTCTTTTGCACAAAAAACAATTTCGGACCATGTTTGAACTCAAATAGTTACTTCTAAACTTGTTTTTAAACGTTTTAAGATTTCTTTTTGTAATATTCCCGCACAAAATTCAAAAAATTCATTTCCTTACTTAGACAACATTGTCAATCAGTTTTCCCTGTATAATCAGACTAGCAGGTAGAATCACTCAAAATACGGTAGGTGGATTAAAGGTAGCCAGCTGCTTTTCTGTCGCACTTATGCCATCAGTGTGAAAGGGATAAAAGTACCCATATCTTATCTAGGGTATTATTAGCATGCAAAATCAGCCTATCTTTGTTTGTTTCACATGTTCAATAATGTCTATCTCTGTTTTTATTGTAAAAGAAATACCTGCCCTTTGAAACCAAATTGGATAGGGTCAATAAAAAATGCCTTGTCTTTCCGTCTCTAAAGCCCTTTCAGGGCTTTATACAACTCAATGCATACAACATATTTGAACTTATATTTACACAGTAACAAAAATATTAAAAGATGGCTAAATAAAGTGAAAATACGACAGTGTCAAAAAGTGCCATTTTCCGTACCAAATTCATCCAAAAAAATTGCCGCAAGTCAGTATTTTCCGCACGCGAGTGTTAAAAACAATTTGTAATTTTGAATTTAGTAAAACCCCTATCAAAGGAAGAGAGGATACAAACATTTTATAAATTGTAAGCATTTTAAACGTCCTAGATGCCATTTTATTTTAGCAATTTTTTTTATTATTAAGACGGAAATTCTTCCCCGTTTAAAACAAAGATCTATTTCCTATAAAAAAAATTATTATAAAATTGTCGCTTTGTGACTATATTTAAGCATAATTTTATCTAATTTTTGACAGTTTGTTTAAACTTAAAAATAATTCTGGTCCTAGGCAAAAGATTACTTTCAATAATTAAGGAAAGTTTTTGTAAAAATCTGTAGCCGTCTTGGAGAAAACCGTGTATTTCTAAACAACCACAAATTACACTTACACTAGAATTTCGGCGCAACTCTGACCTTTAAAAATCTGTGCCATTATATTGATTAAAAAAATGTCAAAAGGGTGGATGGAATTATGTATATTCAATTAATGCTAAATAAGCAGTGATTTTTAGACAGGTAATTAAAGTATTTCTATAGGTATTTTGTGGCACCCCTGTACATATTCAGGAAATAGCGTCCAGTAAACAATGTTGGTCTCACTGTTTAAAATTACACAGAAACCTCAAACACGGGTTAAGCCTTATAGAAACAGCCCTTTTTCGAACATTTTGTTCGATTTCTGGCTCATTCTCTAGGAGTTAACAATGTTAAGGTGAAAATGTCTAATTAACGTCCTCCTGTATAAAATATATAAATTAAAAAAACACCGGTACTTATACACGTGCAAATATTTATATTTTCTTCCAATCACTTACACACAATTTGTTTGTTTATAGTCCGCCCTATTTTTTAGTGTGTAAAGTGAAGACGAAAACGTGCTACTTTCCATACCAAACAACTTAATTCAAAAACAGTGCGGAAAGTATATGAGAATGTCAAATATAATTTACCATTTTGATTTGGTAAAACCTCTATCAAGGGGTGAAAGGGACTAAAAATTTTAAATGCAGCCTCGGCGCCAAAAATGCTAGCTGTGGCTCTGATGATCCGGTTTCGTAAAAAACCGAAAAGACAAGGATATTGCTATTGTTTTAAAAATAATTCAAACCGAACCGAACCGAACTTTATTGATGACAAAAGTGGCAATTGTTGGTCTTGTAAGGGTTTAACAATACACGTTTTCCTACCAGATGACATGCAATTTCTTGTATTTTTATTTTTTAATTATTTAGAGGAATGTCCCTTGTAGGCACGAAATTCTTCCCCGATTAAATCAGATAACAATTTCCTATTAAAAAAATGATATGAAAATGATCGATTTTTGACTATAAATAAGCATAATTTCATGCTATTTTGGAGAAATTTTTTTAACTAAAAAATAGTTTTAGGCCTGTACCAAAGATCACTTTAAACGATAAAAAAAAGTTTTTGTTAAAACCTTTAGCTGTCTTCAAGAAAAGCGTGTATTTCCAAACCTTTACATTAGCACGAAAATATCGGCGCGAGTCGGCCCCTTAAAAAAAAGAGTCCTTTTAAGAATTTTATCAATTTTTGACATATAGTTTGCGTCACATACCTACAGAGTGGCTTAAAATAATTATAAAAAAAATACAGGAAAAATACCTGAGATTTATTAAATATTAAGAGAGGAAACTTAAAATACACGGACAAAATTAACTTCACTTGCTTTCATTTGAGTCGTTTTAACTATTCTAAAGTGATGTTTGCATAATAGGTTATGGGATAAACTTACAGGGTATTTCAAACATTTTTTTAATTCAACGCATAACATGTTTACTAATTGTCTACGGAATAGTGTGTATACCGGAATGCGTCAAATGAGGTGAATTTAAGATATGTTAAACCCCGAACCGTTCTGATACTTACATAAAAATATTGGGGGGTCATCGGTTTCGTTTTCGAGCTATAATTATTTAAATGCGCGTCACTGGAATATGGAAAAATGGGACTTTCTGTAGTTTTTTGCTATAACTTTTCGTCAAATAGAAATAAAAAACCAATAAAAATTTTATTTTGTTTGAAAAGAAGAGTCTTTTTAATTATGTTCTCATTTTTTCACATATAGTTTTCACCACATATCTACAGAGTGGCTCAAATTATTAATAATATAAATACAGGAATAATAATAAAATTAAAGGGTATTTAATTTATTTTTTTAATTCGCATTACATGTATACCAATTGTCTATTAAATAGCTTATTTACTGGGATGCGTCAGATGCGGTTAATTTGAGATATGTTAGAGCCTAAGCCTATGCCGTCGACGCGTCGTAATATACTTATACTAATTTAAATGCTGGAATATAGAATATGTGACTTTCTGTAGGAGATGAAATGGGGTCTACTCACATACACAAACTGAGAAGAAAAGTTAAGTGTAAGTAGACCCCTTTCTGGGGGTTCTACAAAAAAAAATTTGAATCAGAAAAAGCTTGTGAAAAAATTTATTTGACAAAACTTTAAATATTGAATTTTTATCTATAGAAAGCGATAGAAGTTGTAGCAAAAATTCATAAGAGTATAGCTCGAAAACGAAACCGATGACCCCCCCCCCCCCCCCTTATTTTTTTTAAAACAAGTTTCAGGATGGCTCGATTTCTAACATATCTCAAATTCACCTCATCGGACGCATCCCAGTAAACACATTATTCCGCTCGACAGTTAGTACACCTATCATTTGTTTAATTGAAAAAATGTTTGATATACTGTCACAAAGGGCCCGTAACATAAAGTCAAACCAATATTTCCCAAATAATTAAAAAGGAACTTAATACTTATTATTATTATATTTATTAACTTTTTGGGACAACGATATAAATCGATTGACGTCAATAACTATTATTGCAATTTGGCAGAAACAGTTTATAAATTCGCGGGCAATGCATATTTCCGGGCTTTTTTCTGACAGAGACTCGGGAGAACTAAATACTGCGGGGCGGGGCGTCGCCTCGCGGAACTAAAGTTTCGGCTTTTTTCCTTATAACGAACGTTAAGACCGGGTGAGTGCGGGCGGCCACATCGAGTGATGTAATCGACTGACGATAATTTGGGCGTGAACTGGGGTTCCTAGATAACCAGCCGGCCGCAAATCCTGTTGTTTCCAGGTAAGTCCGGGTGTCGCCCCCATAGCCAACTCACCAACCTGTGTTGTATCAGTTACCGGTTCTTAGTTTTATAATACATCTTTTAACCCCCTACAGGTGTTATTTAATCTGCATCCCTTAGTTTTTAAACAAAGATCTCCGTCGGCTCGAATCGAAATAACTCCGTTAGATCGATTCGACCGGCGCGGTATCATTTAAACAAATTGTTAATAACGAATAGTATCGGGGTTGTAAGGTAGTGGCTGGTAATTAACGACCGGGCAATACCTGTAACCAGCACGGCCCCCCTATTCGTGACATGGTGGAGGCAAGCCGAGTTTAAAATACAAAGGGACGCAGGGGTTAAAATTTGTAAGGGAAAAAAGTAAATTATAAAGTGGGGTTTTTTTTAGTTTTCTTAAATATACGTAGTCCAAAATTATTTTTTTTTCGCAATTCAACAACTAGCGGGGATTAAAGAAAAAAGAGCAAGGTAGTTGGCCAAGGGCACCATCCTAGTGACTAATAATTTTTTTTTGTGTCGCCCAAATAGCTTTAAAAAAATAAAATAAAAAATAGTACGGCGGCTCGTAAAGCCACATAATAAAAACAAGCAGTGACAAACAAATAACAGACGGTTTTTTCGCTTACTCGACAGAACGTGGTTTTCAGGCGCGTGTATGCGAAGTTCTATTCTTACATTTGTATACAGGGTGATCAAAATTACTTTCGGCCTGATAACTTTCGAAAAGAGGACCACAGGCGAGAGAAAATTTTGATCGTGTATATTTAAATTGAGAGTGGGATAGGGTTCACCCTTACTGCGGCGAAAAGAGAGCGTACCAAAGTTCGTCAGGAATCAGAATACTAAAACGAAACTGAATCCTGGGGACGAGGCGGTATCTTTTCGTAGTAAGAAGGGTGGGTTGTTCGTATGCCACGAAGGAAACCAGGGAAGAGAGTTAGGGAAGCGAAAAGACAAAGACGCGAGACGTTACAAAAATTGATCCCGCATTTTTTTTTGAGGACGGGATACCGATCAAACTTAATACCGAAGGACCAGTACCCGGGGTCCACTCCTAACTAAGCGTTCCTAACCAGTTTCTGGACGTCCTGCTGAGCTTCGTAACCAGTTTCTGGACGGCGTCTCATTTGCTCCTTAACTAAGCGTTCGTAACCAGTTTCTGGACGTCCGCTGAGCGTCGTAACCAGTTTCTGGACGTCGTCTCTTCTTTTTAACCCTGAACCTGTGGTCCTGTGTACTGCGTCTGCTTAATACCGAAGGGAGGCCCGTAACGCCAGATATTTCTTGGCAAGAGATCGAGTTGGGTAATCCAACCGCGGGGGAAAATTCACAAAAGACACAGACCAAAAACCAAGTGTATCCGAGAGACGAATTTTTAAGGCAACTTGAGAAAGAATATTTAGAGCTATTTGAGCCAGGATAACGAACTATCCAATAACCCTGACCAGGGCGCCGTGAAGATATTTTGTTCTTATCACAAAAACCACGCTGGTTAGGCAAAAGACTTGATAAAAATAGTAGCGTTGATTGCAGGGTAGTTTAGAGGTCCACCTGACGAAATTGGTAGTCAGACGTAGGTAGAATAGCAATAAAGTTAACAAAATTGGTAAAGCCCGGGGGCTTATTAGGCTGAACGCACGAAAACTGTTAAAAAATGGCAGCCAGGTTAAGTACGGTGACAAAAAGTGGTAGTCAGACCGAAAAAAAAAGAGCCATAAATCGAATATACTCTACGTAAGAGAGGTAGTCAGACAGGTTAGGTTAAAAACACAGAAGTTCAATTGAGTCATTATTAAACCAGTGATAGGGAAAAATTTTGAAAAGAGACGGCAAAAGCGTAAACAGCGTGGTTTTTGGTGAAGAAAAAAAAAATAATAATATTTTTAGAAAAATCTAAACCCCACGACGCTACTGACTTTATAAAATAGGAAAAGAAAGTATGATTTGTTAAATAAAGTACCAAAGGAAATACCCAACCGATTGTATAAAGAATATTAGTAGGTAATTATTAAAACGGAAAAAAGCGATCTGGTTACAATAACGTTACGAATTCAAAAAATCAATGCTATACTATCTTTAAAGATTATCGACCCAAACGAAAGGGCCATTGCTTTAAAAAGCTACCTTTGAAAAAGCAAAATCCAATATTTTAGTCTTAAATTAATATAAAAATTCCAAAAAAGCTGGTTTTTCTTTGATTTCTTTATTAGTCAGAGTAAAATTCATTATTTCTTCCTTTAATCAACATTAAAAGTCTAGATATTACGTTTTTTATTAGTCAATCAACTAGGGAGAATATTGAAGCTGGAGTTCTGGGACGTATAACATAAACAAAAGGCAAAATCCAATATTTTAATCTTAAAATAATACAAAAATTCCAAAAAAGTTGTTTTTCTTTGTCTTTTTTCGTAGTCAGTCATTGGCAGAAAGTATTGGAGTTGGGGAGTTTACGCACAAAACACACGAACCCAGAGCAAAATTAATTATTTTTTTCTTTAATCAACAGAAAAAGTTTAGATATTTATCTTTTTTTTGTTTTTTTGGTCAGGCAATTGGAGAGAATATTGGAGTTGGGGAGTTTTGCGCACAAAGCACACGAGCCTAGAGCAAAATTAATTATTTTTTTCTTTAATCAACAGAAAAAGTTTAGATATTCATCTTTTCTTTGTTTTTTTTGGTCAGGCATTTAAAGAGAATATTGGAGTTGGGGAGTTTTACGCACAAGGCGCACGAGCCTACAGCAAAGTTCATTATTTTTTTTCTTTAATCAACAGAATATTGGTCCTTTGTTTGTGTCTTGGTCAGTCAATTGAAGAGAATATTGGAATTGGGGAGTTTTACGCACAAAGCGTACGAGCCTAACAAAGTTAATTATTTTTTTCTTTAATCAACAGAAAAAGTTTAGATAGTTATTGGTTCTTTGTTTTGTTCTCGGTCAGTCAATTGAAGAAAATATTGGAGTTGGGGAAGTTTTACGCACGAAGCACACGAACATAGAGCAAAATTGATTATTTTTGTCTTTAATCAACAGAAAAAGTCTAGATATTGTTTTTTCTTTTTTTTTTCTTAATCAATCAACGAGGGAGAATACCGAAGTTGAGGAGTTCTAGCACAAATAACACAAACAAAAAGTATATTTTAGTCCTAAATTATTATAAAAAATTCCAAAAAATTTCTTTGTTTTTTTTTTTGATTCTCTCTTAGTCAATCCACTAGGGAGAGGATTGAAGTTGCTAAACGAAAATAGAGCAACAGAAAGAGCGGAGCTGTTTTAGAGGAAATAATAAAACAAACCTCTAGTAGGCAATAAATTGGGAAAAAATAAATAAAAATTGTTCAACGAGGTCTAAAATAAATTAAAAACTAGACAGAGGTAGACCCTCGAAACGACAAAAATAAAATAGCTGTCAAAAGAATTGGTAACACGAAAAAATCAGTAGCGTCTAAGGTGGTTACAAAAAATTGTGAAACCGTGCAAAGACCCAGGTCAGGGCGCGATATAACATATTTTCGCTTTTTGGGAAATTTTTAGGAAATAAACTAGAACTTATAAGGGTAATTTTTGTTATAGGTCACGGCATTATATGTAAGGTTAAACAGTTTTTGTTTTTGAGAGGCACCTAAAAGTAGAGTGAATAAAAATTATTATAACTAATAAACACCTTTTGAGCACCAGCAAGTTAATAAGACAAACCTCTAGTAGGTCGTAAATTGGCAAGAAACTAAAAATTTGTGGTTCTTAAGGAAAATATTTCAACAAAGTAAAAGACATAAATTGAGATTTTGCAAAAAGTGTCCCAAAATAACGAAAAAATAAAAATAATTACCAGGAAAATTTGGGTAACACAAAAAGAAAAATTCAGTAGCGACCAAGGCAAGATTCACCAGGCCAAAGGACTAACACAATGTGGAATAATTTTTTTAGGAAGCGTGAAAGATAAGTTGATGCATCCTTAATTTTGCGGAAAAAATTAACTCAAAGACACATAGATAGGCTGAATATAGCACTACTAACAGCTGATTATCAAACTGAAAAGATAACAATTTTTGTTATTAAAAAGTCAAAAATTAGTTTTTTATGCGAATTAAGCAAAAAAAAAAGTTTTGTTTGTTACAAATAATTGTTGCCCACAGCTGTTACAAAGATTGAGTAGGTAATGAGTCTTTACAGCGAGTTGAGCTAGAAAAAAAAGCCCTTTTAGACATTGAGAAGTTA
Source organism: Aspidapion aeneum (assembly GCA_963576565.1). Taxonomy (NCBI): domain Eukaryota; kingdom Metazoa; phylum Arthropoda; class Insecta; order Coleoptera; family Brentidae; genus Aspidapion; species Aspidapion aeneum. The sequence continues at coordinate 72,327,734 of OY755038.1, read as the reverse complement.
CAGCTGATGGGGCTAAAAAAGTATAAACATACATGCGTTTTTTCAAACCAATTGAACCTACAGGTACATATTTAAAGTAGTTGCAGTGTATGCGTTTTGTGTGTATCTTGGTTAGCCATATAGTATCTATCGAGATATCTGAAACTCATCATAAAGTAGCTTTATATGCTAAAGTAAATACTTTCTGTTTTCAGGTAAAAGGCGGGCAATATTTTAGAAGAAGCAAGTACCCACATAGGTAGTTGATAAAAAGTAGGAAATTAAGACCTTAAGGAAAGTAAGGACCACGGACAACGTAGGACGCCGTGACGTAAACGTGAACTCCGAAGGAAACTGGAGTTTAACGATTAAATATGAAGAGAGAGAAGGATAATTAAGAGGAGTCCTGAAGGAAATTAGGGTCTCAGGAAGCCAAATTAAAGAAGAAAAAGGAGGCCTATGGGGCAGAACAGACGTGTACGACGTCGTGACGTAAACGTGAACTCCGAAGGAAAATGGAGTTTAACGATTAAACAGGAAGAGAGAAGGATAATTTAGAGGAGTCCTGAAGGATATTAGGGTCTCAAGAAGCGAAATTAAAGAAGAAAAGGGAGGCCTATGGGGCAGAACAGACGTGTAGGACGTCGTGACGTAAACGTGAACTCCGAAGGAAAATGGAGTTTAACGATTAAATAGGAAGAAGAAGGATAATTTAGAGGAGTCCTGAAGGACAGACGTGTTGACTAAAACACGAATTCCGGAGAAAAAGGGATGTTATGTATTTAATAATGGGAGTAAGAAGAATTTAGAAGAAAAAGAGCCAATGCTGCAGAAGGTATAAAGGAGTTCTAAAGGATATTAGGAACTTGAAAAGCAACGCTGACGAGAACGTAAACTAGGCTAATAAGGCGAAGAAAGCAAACGTGTGTTGCACAAAAAAGAGTACTGAGGGAAAAACGGGACTTAAGAAGAAGAGAGGTGGACGAGAAACGGGGAGAACTCGGCCCGACAAAGCAAATAGTAAGCTACAAGGAGCCCAAAAGGAACGTCTCCAAGCAACTGAAGAAATTTAGGAGGAAAGAAGGAATTCCCGAGGAAAAATCGGGACGCTTATTGCAAAAAATTGAGTTGAAGCAGTGGCAAAAGTTTCGCCGCAGCGAGCCAAAGATATTTTAAATACAGAAGATTTTAAAATAATACAGGTCCCAAAGTCTGGGATCAATAAACAAGAACACAGTGGTGTTCTACCATAAGAGGTTAAAAGTCATTTGGACCAATGAAGGCCTTAGGTGGTGTCAAAAAATACTAGGTACACGCATCCAGAAAGGAAGTGGACGAAATAAAGGGAATAGCAAAAGCTAGAGAATGGGCACCACAGAAAAAAGGGCTAAGGCAAGATGCAAAGATACAGGAAGGGACACATTCATCCTGAAAGAAGAAAGCAGGCGTCCGATAAGATGCCAGAATTGCCGCCGAGGCATCTGTACAGCAGGTAATGGGAGGAGAAACTAACAGAGCTAGTATGTTAGTTTCCGTATGACGGTCTTGCAGAAAAAAAATTCATTTGAGTAGAATCGGGCAAATAGTTTTTGAGTTGTACGAAATACAGACATACTGACAAGACTACAAATAAGTGATTTTAAATTTAATGATAGCAGTCGTTTCTCGTTTTTAGCACGTATTTTTAGTTAAATAAAATTATTAAAGTATATAATAACTGGCAGGTCACAAACGAAAAACCCCTTGCAAATATTTTTATTATAATTAACCTCGTTATGAATTTGATACAATTAGCAAAGGCATGGGTAAACGCCACACATATTGTTTATGTCAATTCTAAGAAAAAATACATGACCTACACAACAAAGGTTTATTTAGTCAAAATAAAGTTAAAAAACAGTTATGAATAAAAAACAATTGCTATTTTTTTTACAGCATTCTTAATTACTGATATTATTGACGGGGTCGGTTACTGACCGTATTGAACCGATGTGAATGAGTCTAATAGAGTGGCTGACAAAAGAAAGTGAGATAGAAAAAATAAAAACATGTTCAGGTAGTTTTTAAGGAAAATACATTTTCACGCGGTGTGCGTTTATTATAAACTTAAGAACTTTAATTTCTATTATTTTTCCGTGCTTGAATTTGGAAAGAGATGTATAAACTATTAAGTAAGTAGGTATTTTAGATAAATATTGATGAAATGAATTGAAGAAGAGTTTTATAAAATAAAAGGAAAAAGGTTGTCGCCGTAATGAAGTGGTAGAAAGAAATACTTGCTAGATAAGAATAATAATAATTAAATAGGTTTTGGAGAGAGTAAATAGGAAGAAAAAAAAATCTAACTATTAATAGTACGCTAATGAAGCAGTTTTTCAGGATCAGTAAATAAAGTAATTAAATGAGGCGTATTTGGTTGAATAAAAAGATTTAGGAAAAGTCATCTAAATATAAGTTAAAACTATTCTGAAAAAAGATATTAGAAACCAACCAAATGTAAAAGATTATTATACGGTAAAGTACCCAACAGATATTGTTATTGTGAACATAGTAAGAAAGTTGGTTTGAGGAAGAAGAAAGAAGAAAGGCGAAATGGGCCATCGGAAAGTAAATCGATGCAAAGGGCGAGAAAGAATAAGAAGTATAGAGGGGTGTCCACCAAAAAAGGTGACACCTAAAGGACTTTATAATTGAAATTGGAACTGAGAAGAGATCGTAATCTTTTCTCGGGTAGGAGTTCTGCTTAATCGAGTGCACCGAAATGGCAACTCCGTGATCTCTTGTTATGAGTTTGACTTGGTTAAAAGAAATGCGTTTTTTAAGAAGAGTACTGTGTTATTAGAAGGCCAAAGGGTCTTTGTGAGAGTGATTCATCGCAATAGGCGCTAGAGACACAGAGGTTGTAACAGTAAGTTGTGGATGCTCGGCAAAAAGGGGGTACTCCAAGTGCTGATAAATTGAAGTAGTAGGAAGGCTGAAATGGTATGAGTTACCAAAATTACTACGTGATTCTTCTGTAATGAGAGAGTGATTCATCGCAATAGGCGCTAGAGACACAGAGGTTGTAACAGTAAGTTGTGGATGCTCGCCAAAAAGGGGGTACTCCAAGTGCTGATAAATTGAAGTAGTAGGAAGGCTGAAATGGTATGCGTTACCAAAATTGGGCACTACGTGATTCTTCTGTAATGAGAGAGTGATTCATCGCAATAGGCGCTAGAGACAGAGGTTGTAACAGTAAGTTGTGGATGCTCGCCAAAAAGGGGGTACTCCAAGTGCTGATAAATTGAAGTAGTAGGAAGGCTGAAATGGTATGCGTTACCAAAATTGGGCACTACGTGATTCTTCTGTAATGTGAGAGTGATTCATCGCAATAGGCGCTAGAGACACAGAGGTTGTAACAGTAAGTTGTGAATGCTCGCCAAAAAGGGGGTACTCCAAGTGCTGATAAATTGAAATAGTAGGAAGGCTGAAATGGTATGCGTTACCAAAATTGGGCACTACGTGATTCTCCTGTAATGAGTCTGACTTTTAAAAAAGAACCATTTCTTGTAAGTGAACTCAACACACACATTGAGATTGAGATTATAAATGTCCGGGAAAAATTATCGAGAGGCACTAGGTTTAACTGTAATGAATTCAGTTTGATGGATGCAATGCATGTGTTATGTCTTAAAGGATAGAACAAGTAAAGATAGTGATGCAGTAAAATTGAGTGTAAAAATGATTAAAAGGACCTACTGAAGTATTGAAGGTGGCGAAGAGGCCAAGGTTATTGGCGTGGAAATGTAAGAAAGGCGCCTAGAGAATTCAAAGTAAAAAGGTTGAGGGTACTTACCTAGTTAGAAAAAAGAGAGAGAGAAAAAAGAAATTAAACAAAATTTTTATCTGATTAATATTTAGGTAGGGTTGTTCAAAACAATGTTTGTTAAAAGACTGATCCTGAAAAGTTAAATACGTGTCTAGTTAGTATTATAGGTGATATTTAAGCAGTAAAGAATAAGATAGAAGGGTAAAATACAATAAGAAGAATAAGTTAGGCAATAGGAAAGACGAGGTAAGATGTCCAGATATCTAACAAAAAGAATAGAGATAAGACATAGAAATAGAGGTAGGTAGAGATATACGTTATTTTAGTGGTCTGAGATGAGTTGAAAGGGAGTAAGTAGAATAATATGGGACGCCATATTGTAGAAAACACATTAACAAACAGAAAACAAACCAAACCACAGAAATGACATTTTTCTTTTATTTTTCAGATACATTCGATGAAACGAAGAGTAAAACAGCAATGGTCTGAAAAATAATAGAAATTAAATAGATACTAAAAATAATTAATAATTAAAAATAAAAATGTAAGAAATTTGGAAAAATTTTGTGTAAGAAGGAATAAAAATAAAATTTAAGAAAAACCTAACCTAACGATAAGACTAAAAATAAAACTAAAGCAAAATCAAATTTAAGGTTCTAAATATAATTAGAATAGAACGAAAAAAAAAGGGCGACCAACAAAACAAAATGGTCAACCTAAACAGCCGCAGCTCGATCGAAGGTCGTAAGCTGAAGACAAGGTAGGCTACGGAAAAGAAAACAATATGGAAAAAAAAACACTAAGGCAATTTTAGGCAAAATAATAGGGGGTAAATGGAAAATATAGTAGAGCTTAAATAATGATAATAAAAATGTAAATAAATAAAAATTTTCGTTTAAACATACAAGGGTAGAACCTCCCACATGTTGTCCTTAGGATTAGATACAAAATAAGTTGTTATTGGGTTTTTTAAGATCGAATAAAGGGGGGACCCTAAATGTATGAAGTTAGGTATTTGGAAGACAGTACAGAAGTGGAGCGTGGCCAAGCGTAAGGTGGCAGAAGACTTTCTTTCGTGTACAGCCAATAAGTACACAGAAAGGAAGGGAAGAAAACAAAATATCCCACGACGGGGAAATGCGTCGAATAAACTAGGCAAAACAGGCTAACGGGCGACGGCGCTGAACAAGATCAAATGACATAAATAAAGGACAGGAAGCGAAATCAAACCCAACCTGTCAAAAATGGAATAGAAAATACGAGAAAACGCGAGTGGCACGAGAGCCGAAACTCGCGCATTATTTTTGTCTACTCACATAAGAAAGTCGAAAACCCGAGGGTCAAGACAATTAAAAGACACGAAAATTAAGAAGTTAAGAAGCAGTAGTAAATTCAAGGTTACAACATTAATTTTTCTCTTGGCAAAGACAACGAATTAGGCTTTGGCAAAAAAAAACAGAGACACCAGATTGATAAGAATGAACATGGAAACAAAAACCAGCAATATGATGATAGCCATCAAGACAGAGCGAAGAAAGACTTAAAAGGAAAAATCGACGGAACAATGGTAGAAAGCCTACCATGACCATCGAAAACGAGTTGCAAGAATAGAGCAAGCTCCCGAATAAAGGGTAACGAAAACAGTAGGCAAACCCTTGAGAGGAGTCCGAGCCCTTTCAGCCCAAGGCCGAACTTAGTAAACCTTGGTATGGAAGGGACAAATAACACCACACATAGATTAGGGTGACCAGAATCGTAAAATCAAATAAACAAATATAATATAGAGTAGATAGCCAACTACCAAAACGGATACAAGGGGCTCAACTGAAGACAAGTACGGGACAGAATAGACATGGACAGAGATTACATGAAAGATGCTACAAAGCACAACAATCGTGCGAATATCATCCATAGGAAATCCCAAACTAAGATAGTAAGAGGGATGAGAAATGGATAGAATATTTTTTTCTTCACTCAATGAATCTGAGTGGAAGAAAACAAAGTTATAGAAGACAAGTATGGGACAAAATATACATGGACAGAGATTACATGAGAGATGCTACAAAGCACAACAATCATGCGAATATCATCCATAAGAAGTTCCAAACTAAGACAGTAAGAGGGATGAGAAATGGATAAAATATTTTTTTCTTCACTCAACGAATCTGAGTGGAAGAAAACAAAGTTATAGAAGACAAGTACGGGACAGAATAGACATGGACAGAGATTACATGAAAGATGCTACAAAGCACAACAATCGTGCGAATATCATCCATAAGAAATCCCAAACTAAGACAGTAGGAGGGATGAGAAATAGATAGAATATTTTTTTCTTCACTCAACGAATCTGAGTGGAAGAAAACAAAGTTATAGAAGACAGAGATTACATGAGAGATGCTACAAAGCACAACAATCATGCGAATATCATCCATAAGAAGTTCCAAACTAAGACAGTAAGAGGGATGAGAAATGGATAAAATATTTTTTTTCTTCACTCAACGAATCTGAGTGGAAGAAAACAAAGTTATAGAAGACAAGTACGGGACAGAATAGATATGGACAGAGTTTTCACGAAAGGTGCTACGAAGCACAACAATCGCACGAATATCATCCATAAGAAATCCCAAACTAAGACAGTAAGAGGAATGAGAAATGGATAGAATATTTTTTTTCTTCACTCAACGAATCTGAGTGGAAGAAAAACAAAGTTATAGAAGACAAGTACGGGACAGAATGAGATGCAAATAGTAAGACGAGCCCGAACACCTAACTGAGATACGAGAAGCGGGTGACTTAATTTATGCGAGGGGTAGTGTATACAATATCTTAAGGTATAGGGCATTTAATTAAGTTAACGTGTAAACAACAACATGTGGGAGAGGTACAAAAAATAATTATAGAAATTTATAAGTCAAAAAATGAAATGTAGAAAGTAAAGTAATAATAGTTCAAATTTTTAAGTAGTAGACTAAGGTGACCAAAAATTTTTTTTTCTCGTAGTTAAGTATTGTTGGCTAAAAGGAGGCAACACCCACGGCCAACGATGGAGGCAAAATCGGGGGCGATTTTTAAGTAAAGGGGGGGATGTCACGAAGGGCCAATATTTCCCAAATAATTAAAAAGGAACTTAATAATTATTATTATTATATTTATTAACTTTTTGGGACAACCTATAAGTCGATATAAATCGATTGATGTCAATAACTATTATTGCAATTTGGCAGAAATAGTTTATAAATTCGCGGGCAATGCATATTTCCGGGCTTTTTTCTGACAGAGACTCGGGAGAACTAAATACTGCGGGGCGGGGCGTCGCCTCGCGGAACTAAAGTTTTGGCTTTTTTCCTTATAACGAACGTTAAGACCGGGTGAGTGCGGGCGGCCACATCGAGTGACGTAATCGACTGACGATAATTTGGGCGTGAACTGGGGTTCCTAGATAACCAGCCGGCCGCAAATCCTGTTGTTTCCAGGTAAGTCCGGGTGTCGCCCCCATAGCCAACTCACCAACCTTTGTTTTAGTTTGTTCAGTTACCAGTTCTTAGTTTTATAATACATCTTTTAACCCCCTACAGGTGTTATTTAATCTGCATCCCTTAGTTTCTAAACAAAGATCTCCGTCGGCTCGAATCGAAATAACTCCGTTAGATCGATTCGACCGGCGCGGTATCATTTAAACAAATTGTTAATAACGAATAGTATCGGGGTTGTAAGGTAGTGGCTGGTAATTAACGACCGGGCAATACCTGTAACCAGCCCCGGCCCCCCTATTCGTGACAATACCATGTAAGTTTACTACATATACCATTATGTATGTAATTGTTACTTTATAATAGTTGCAAGGACCCCGATTGAAGCAAAGGAATTTATTTTAACTATGCATTTTTAATTTCATCCCTTTAGGTATACTTAACAAAACTCAGTTATTATTCCTGTATTTCTATTATTCATATTTTGAGCCACTCTGTAGATATATGATGAAAACTATAAAAAAATTGAGAACATACTTAAAATGATTTTTTTTCCACTAATTAAAATTAATATTGGTTTTTTATTTCTATTTGACGAGAAGTTATAGAAAAAACTACAAAAACTGACATTTTTCTATATTCCAGTGGCGCGCATTTAAATAATATAACTCGAAAACGAAATTGATGACCCCCCAATCGATTTGAGACAAGTATCACGACGGTTTGGGCCCTAACATATCATAAATTCTCCTCATTCGACGCATCCTGGTAAACATACGATTCCGTAGACAATTAGTAATAAAAAAATGTTAAAATGCTCTGTAAGTTTATCACATAACCTATTATCACAGCCTACCTTAGGTAGGCTGTGCTGTTATGCAAACATCACTTTAGAATAGTTAAAACGACTCATATGAAAGCAAGTGAAGTTAATTTTGTCCATGTATTTTCAGTTTCCTCTCTTTGTATTTATTAAATCTAATGTATTTTTCCTGTATTTTTTTTATAATCATTTTGAGCCACTCTGTAGGTATGTAACGCAAACTATATGTCAAAAATTGATAAAATTCCTAAAAGGACTCTTTTTTTTTCAATAAAATAAGACTAATATCAGTTTTTTATTTTTATTTGACGATAAGTTATTACAAAACTCACGTTTTTCCATATTTCAGTTGCGCGTATTTGAATAAGTATAGCTCGAAAACGAATCCTATGACCCCCCAATTTTTTCTGGAAGAAATATCAGGAAGGTTTGGCCTTCAACATATCTCAAATTCAGCTCATCTCATCTCAGCGTATTTCGGTAAACAATGTATTTAGTGCCTCCTCCTTTATCTTAGAGGGATATCGAAGTAACAAAAAGATGTCTTCCGTGCAATCAAAATGACATGTGCTCCAGCCTGTTTTCAAAAACATGCGATTAATACCTGCAAACACTTCGGTTTAATTAGCTCAAACTATTTTTTAGAGAAAAGTTGCTCCGATTTCAAAAATTTTTATATACCTTTAAACGACCAACGCGCATAACTCAAAAACCGCTTGCCCGGTTTCAATGAGTTTTGGTACCTGGGTTGGGTCTTGTGTCGAGATGGTCCCGTTTAAAAATGAACAAAATTCACCAAAGATTTCAAAAATCAGAGTATAAGTGAAAATATGGCGTGTGTGATATCAAACGAAAGGTAATTGAGTCTGGAGTTAAACAAAATACATTTTAGATTTTTTTTTAAAGGGTGGCGGTAGATTTTAAAACTTAGAGTTTAAGTCAAGACAGGGCTTCTTTGGTATCAAACAAAAGGTAATTGAATCTGGAGTTGGGTTAAATCAGAGAACATATAAGTTATTTCTTCGATGGTTAAATATATTTCAGTTAATTTAATTATATTAGCTCACACGTACACTATAACTATAGTACCACCTAGTGTGAGCTTAGGTGCTCATATAATGGCAGGATATTTTTAAGTGGCCAACCCGCTATTTTGGAAATTTGCTTTCAAGTATATATTTCCTTCACCTCTAATATTTTAAGAATATTTATGTTGAAAAATTGAACTTTACTTACCAAGACTAGCTTTACTAAAAACGCAGCGAAAGTCAAAAATCCGAGAGTCATCAGTGCTCCTTCATTTGAAGGAAATTCCATGTGATGATTATCCTCATCGTAATATCCTTTGGCCGTTTCATAAGATCTTGAGGGAAATAAATTTGAAATTTTCTTTTCTAAAAAATATAAAAATCGAAGTTGCATTCGGAAAGCCAAATCAAAAGACCGAAAGCTGCCACTTAACGGGGTGGCATGGGCAACAATTTAAGAATCATATGAGACCACGCAAAAGATGTAGGGTTTCCAAATAATTGTACCTTTCTACCAAATTTTGTATACATATACAGTACTATTTTATGGTTCCAAGAACCTGCTTCGCTAGTTCAGTTTTTTTGTTATCTTTTTTGTGGCGCAAATGCGATTTGCTGATATACAAGATTTGCACAAACATAAGCAAAAAACAAAAAACAATAAAACGGTTTCCCACAAAAGGTGTTTGGGATTTCCCTACCACTAAAAAATCATCAAAAAAGGTAAAATGTGCTACAGGCAACACGATAAGTTTTCTTGAAGATATTGTATTGACTCGGATAAATCTGAGGGCACGGCAGTGCCTCGCCAAGTTCGCTTTTCTGGAAACATTTCAGCCGATATTTGACCTACCTAAAACTCTACATCGGAGTTAGCTACGAATCTCAAACTTTGCACAGTCGTAGATCTTCATGGAGTTAACAACCCTTCCAAGTTACATGGAATTCCATAAAGTAGTAAAGTAGTTACGAAATTCCAAAAAACGTCGAAATTGTCACTCACTGACTCACTCATGTATAGATCATCAATATTCTACTGTACTTCCAGACATGCTACAAAGCTGAAATTTGGCAGACTGATAGAAATTATGACCAAACCCCTCGAAAAAATCAAAAAATCCCAAAATTTTAATTTACTCCCCTCCCCTATACATTTAAAATTATGTAAAATTAGCATCGCCCACTTCCAGAAATGCTAGAGAGATGAGCTTTGGCAGACTGATAGGAACTATGATAAAACTATAGGAAAAAATCAAAAAACCCCAAAATTTTAATTTACTTCCCTCCCGTATACATTTAAAGTTATGTAAAAGTAGGATTGCCCACTTCCAGAAATGCTAGAGAGTTGAGCTTTGGCAGACTGATAGGAACTATGATAAAACTATAGGAAAAAATTAAAACATCCCAAAATTCTAATTTACTTCCCTCCCCTATAAATGTAAAGTTAAGTAAAAGTAACATTGCCTACTTCCAGACATACTAGAGAGCTGAGCATTGGAAGACCGATAGTAACTGTGATAAAGTTATAGAAAAAAATTAAAACACCCCAAATTTCTAATTTACTTCCTTCCCCTATTAATGTAAATTTATGTAAAAGTAACACTGCCCACTTACAGAAACGCTAGAGAGCTGGACTTTTTAAGATAAAAACAATTGTGGCCTATTAAAATGCGTTGTGTGACATTTGTGGCAGCTCAAAGACGTTGCCGCCATTTTGTGACACTGTAATTAGAATAATGACAATTTGCCAACTTGTGACACAACAAAACCACTGAATAATTAAACAAATATCTGGAAGCAGAACTGTACTTTCCAGCTAGGTAAAACATTGATATGCCCGGTAACTTTTATACAGTGGAGAAGGGGGGGGGGGGGTTCAGAAATAAGAAAATTTTACGTGCGCCACAGTGTTTTAATATCAATGTTTTACAAAGAAGATCTTAATTAAAATACAGTTCAACCCAAACGTTGTAGCCAAACAATGAAACTCTACTTACTTCCGAGGCTTCCAGAGTATTTGTGTAATTAAAAAAACCAAAAAAATTTACTAATAAACAAGATAAAATTCTAAAAGATTGAATTAATTGATTAAGGCACGTTACAGGTAGATGGACTCCTTTAACAGGTCATAGTGTACCTACATCTGAGTCAGTAGTGTGAGACTCAATTATATGAATGATTGTTAAAAAAAAATATATATATATACTTCCAAAATTATTCCGTCATAGGGGAGATCTGGACCAAATATCTGCTGTCATCATTCTACGTTAGGTAGAATGAGACAGACAGCAACCCAGTCCGAGATCTACCCCAGGAGGTAAAACAGTGTAAAGAAACCGCTAAAACATATAATCTCATCTCTCTTTTGTCTCCGCAAAGTTGGTCATTGGGTTGTACAAATAATAAAAAAAAATTAGTTCATCTTGTTTATTTTCATAGGAGGATGGAAATGAAATTGATCAAAATACGAAAACATATTGAAATCTGAGAAAAAAAAACTTGAATAAACATGAAATGTGAACCAATGACAAAGGGAAACAAGTTAGAGTCAAGGGCGTTCAATTTCACAGAAAAATAATATAATTAAATATGCCGCAAAATCTTGGGTTATGACGTCATACCTTTATCTTGCGTTCACAAGAAGTGTTAAAACTATATTTAGAATTTACGGAAAAAAAATTATATCAAAAAAAATGTTTGCTTGTATGAAATTGAAGTAAACTCCTACCTTTGTCCTTGATTAATGTATGTGTGTTTTATTTTGTAAACCTGGTGTTGTTCTCTTCCTGCTACTTCGGGTCCCGTCCTATTCTGTCCGCGCCTCCCCTGCTGACTAACTAGCACATGGTACTAGGGCAGCACATGGTTTCGAAAAGTGTGCTGGATCTTTGCCCGAGCGTAAAAACCCTGTGGAAAATGAAATGTTTCAGTTTCCTGGAATTCGTCAATTTTGCACGAAGTTTCCCTACACCGAGTAACTTAAATCGAGAACCCCATGTCGACTCAATAAAATAAAGTAGATTTAAACAGATGAACTAAACTAATCCTAACGTACTTTTCCCAGGGTTACAACTGGCTCGTCGATGGAACAGAACCTCGTTCCCCCAGCACAACTGTCCCGTCGATGGAATGGACGGTGCTGTAACCAAAGGAGAAAACAATACATAGTTTTTATCCAACACGTGGTTAAAAGAAAAATATAAAAACGCCAAAAATTCCCCACGTTTTTTGTCAAAAAAGTACATTTCACACGAAAAATAATCAATCTGGGAGGCAAATATTATCTTGAAGAGTTCTCGAATAATAAAAAAAATGAAAAAAATAAAATCGAACTTACCACTGCTCTTTCCGTAGAAACGGCGTAGGCCGACTTAAATCCCCTTCAAAAGGGTGTAAGCGTCACTTTAGATTACGCCTAACACGACGGACTCACAATTATACCGTCTTGGGTATAATTTGCAACTACTGCAATGCCAATAACCACAAAACAATGGCGACACCACAAGACGGCCACCAGCCCAGCCAAAATTCTTTAGGAAAAAGAGACCAGGCACTTTGTCGAGAACACAAAAAATGAAGTGGCCGGAAACCGTTTTGTAAATGTGGTGGGGTTTACGCAATACCAACCTAATTTTCCCGGTTAGATTCAAATAAGGATGCAAACCTATTTATAAAAACAACGCTCTCACAGAAAAGTCACTAAATGCGGTTTGCAACACTGGAGGAAAAACCCGCGGTTTTCAAACCAACCAATGAGGAAATACACTAATATTTCCATACCGGTATATAGGGGGCAGCACCGACCAAGGGGATAGAAAATACGTAAAACGCGCATTGAGGTGTTGTCGGATCTATTTCCACGGTTGGAATTTTTATAACAAGGACGTCGAGACACCCTCCATACATAGACCGAACATTTGCCTACCGGACCCCTGCCAACATAGCAAGTAGGGGGAAAATAACCAGCCGGACTATAAGAAGCTCAGCATTGAAACCATCAATTGTAAATTCAATTACTGGAGATTCGAGCATGTATCAAACCCAGGAATATTCGAACACTCAACCAATTCCCATATGAGTAAAGCTATACTAAGTGTAGAATTTAGTTGTATTTTAGTTACAGTTTTAGTCAAAAGTTTCCTTTGCTTTTATATATGTTTTCTCTAAGATTCATATGGTTTGACGCCATTCTTGAAAAAAATTCTACATTAATAAAGTTGTTTCTGAACTTGAACCTAAAAATACCCATTGAACTACTGCTCAAACTCGGCACAAGAGTGTTCAGATGTTAAGTTTGCTCACCACTAGCCAGCCCTACAAACCCTTCAATCCGACTAACTGAGCTAGTTATTAACTTTACATAACTATGATTATATATAAATTTATATAATATAAAAATACGATTTTGTTTACTCTTTTAGTCCTGGTTTTTATTCCTTGTTTATCTTCCATTTACGAAAGTGCATAACTCGTATTTATTTTCTCTTCTCTTTAACGAATTAATAAAGATATCAAAGTGGGCGGAGCCTCGGTTGCTACTGGTCAAACCGTGGACCTAAATATGTTTTCGTGCTATCACAACTAGCTATGAAGTTCGGATTGTCCCAATATCCTCGAGAATAAACGTAAGGGAATGAAATGTTCATCTAAATGTTTCCTTCCTGTTACCGAAATCACTTGTGATGCGGCAACGCCGCCATTCCCCAGCAGTACAGCTGTTTTATTTCGTGAACGTCAAAGAAAATCACAAAATTCCACAGATAAACAAAACAATCAAAAGTTTTTATGTGATTTTCCCGAAACCTGTGATCTTAAATTCCAATTACGATGTCCAGATGATGCGATGTGCGTAGTGTCCACAGTAATTCGATGGAATGCCTCCTTTTAAGGTAATTTCCTAGACACTATATAACCTCCAAACCTAGCTCTATAAAATACCCTTAATTTGTGTACAGAAAGACGAGTCGAAGAGCCTTGAATATTTACCTGAATAAACAAATATGTAACGTTGCCTTAAACGTAAAAATGACACGTTACACAATATGATAAAACTATATGAAAAAATTTAAAAACACCAACATTTAAATTTTCTTCCCTCTCCTATAAATGTAAATTTATATAAAACTAACATTGCCCATTTCCAGAAATGCTACAGAGCTGAACATTGGAATGCTGATAGAAATTATGATAAAACCAATTTAAAAAGTCCAATATTTTCATCAAAGTTATGTAAAAGTAACATTACCCACTTCCAGAAACGCTAGAGAGCTGAGCATTGGAAGACTGATAGGAACTATGATAAAACTATAGGACAAAATTTAAAAACACGACAATTTTAATTTATTTCCCTCCCCTATACATGTAAAGTTATGTAAAAGTAACATTGTGCACTTTCAGAAACGCTAGAGAGCTGAGCTTTGGAAGGCTGAGGAACTACGATAAAAACATGGAAAAAAATTAAAAAATCTCAAAAATTTAAGTAAGGCATTGCAAAACTTTTGAACAATATTCCGCATTATTAAAAATTAAGTATTATCCAATTCCTTTAAAAAAGAAGTGAAATCATAACAAAAACATTTCATGTAAAAAAAAGCCAAGTACGCGAAAATGGCATTCCGTAAAAAGAATTGAGATAAAAGTAAAGCCAAGTTTTCCAATACAAATTTCAAAATGATTAACTCCTTTTTTAAAGGATTTGGATAATATTTAAGTTTTAAAATAGTAAAATATGTATATATATTTTTATATTTTCCTATAGTTTTATCAAAATTCTAATCAGCCTTCTAAAGCTCAGCTCTCTAGTGTTCCTGGAAGTAGGCAATGTTAATTTTACATAACTTTACATTTGTAGGGGAGGAAAGTACATAAAAATGTTTTATCATAGTTCCTATCAGCCTTCCAAACCATAGCTCTCTAGCATTTCTGGAAGTGGAGAATGTTGCTTTTACTTAACTTTGAATTTATAGGGAAAGGAAGTTAATTAAAATTTGGGGATTTTTAATTTTCTAATAATGTATAGGGGAGGGGAGTGAATTAGAGTTTTGTTGTTTTTTCCAAAGGTTTGGACACAATTTCTAGCAGTGTGTCAAATTTCAGCTTTGTAGCATGTCGGGAAGTACAGTATAATTTTAATCATCTATACATGAGTGAGTGAGTGAGTGGCAATTTCGACGTTTTTTGAAATTTCGTAACTACTTTACTACTGTATGGAAGTCCATGAAACTTATAGCGATCGTTACATTTATAAATATCCACGACTGTCCCAAGTTTGAGTTTCGTAGCTCATTCCGAAGTAGAGTTTTAGATAGGTCAAACATGGGCTGAAATGTTTGCCGTGCCCCCAGATTTTGCTCTGGTTTTTTCAGCATAAAATTTTATCGTGTTTCTCCTGTAGCATATTTTACTTTTTTATGATTTTATGGTAGTAGAGAGATCCCAAAAAATTCTTGTGGTAAACAGTAATAGTTTTATTTTGTTTTCTGCTTTTAAGAACTAAAAAACAAAAAAAGAATTTCTTTAAAAAATCGCAATTTTTTTGGAAAAATTAAATACTTGCTATATATCTAGAACAGATCATATAAGAAATTATATCATAAAAGAAAGAATGGCAATCGAGGGAAGCATAACGGATGACTTCACTAAAAGACAACTGATATGGTACGGCCATGTACAACGGATGAGCGACGAAAGATTACCAAAGCAGATTCTAGAACAATCAATCCAAAGAAAAAATAACCTGACGGAAGATGGTTGTCAGGATCGGAGGTGGAGAATAGGCGTCGGACAACGTAGAAAAACGTTTTAAACCGACATAGTAGTAGTAAAGAATCTAGGAAGATTATACAGGGTGGTCTCGTATATCAATAATACGCCTCTACGCCATAGAAAAGTTAACAAAAAACTTAACGAAGTAGGTTATTGGAACCGTGGAAAGAAACTGTACATGTGTACAAAATTTGGTAAATAGGTAAATTATTTGGAAATCCTAAATTTCGA
Source organism: Aspidapion aeneum (assembly GCA_963576565.1). Taxonomy (NCBI): domain Eukaryota; kingdom Metazoa; phylum Arthropoda; class Insecta; order Coleoptera; family Brentidae; genus Aspidapion; species Aspidapion aeneum. The sequence continues at coordinate 72,311,630 of OY755038.1, read as the reverse complement.
AAACGAAAAGCTTTTAAAGCGCCAATATTGTTAAAAAAATTAATCATTCCAACTTTAAGATATTTGCCTTTAAACAATGTAAGATAGTGACTTCAAAAGCAAATACAAATCTGTGGACAAAAATCGCTCTGTTCTTTTTTTATTTTGGCGGTTTTGTCATGACATATTTTTATTATGATAAAATTTCAAAGACGAACCGCCATAATAAAATAAACCAACTCTTTATGGGTGTAGCTGCCTACTGGCGAGAATTTTTCAATATATTTTTGTTTAGAAACACTAATATTATATTTTCCAAACGCAAATTTCACAATAATGATGAGTTTCATTAATAAAATTACAAGCACTGACGAATTTAAAATGTATACTCTGATTGAAAAATTTCGAAAGCTTTCATTAAAAGATTGTTACCGATTGCGTAATAAAAATTTAAAATTTTTTTATAAAAAAAACAACCAACTGCTAAATTTACTTGTAAGTATTAGTCGCAGTTGAGTACAAAATTGATAGGTATACCTAAATCTACGACATGCTTCAACTTTTAGTTTTGGTGCCTAAAGCCCACTTACGAAATTATACAGTTTTGTAATTTCATGAATCAGGTTATTGGGTATTTTTGTACCCAACTGCGACTAGTAGTTACAAGTATTAGCAGTTGGGTGTTTTTTTGAATATATTTTTTTTTTATTTCCAAGTTTTAGGCTTAATTCTTATTCAGCCTTATAAAAATCACTATGCATTTACAATTCATTTAGCTTTACCCAAAAAGTAGGTGTAGATTTTCTCGGACGCGAACAGTGTTTGAGTGAAGGTGGGGGAGGAGAGAGGGAGAAAAGAACTTGTAAAATGATGTCGAAAAAAATTTTAAAGCGTGTGCCGAAAGAATTTTTCAAAATCGTTCTAAATTTGTGAAAGGTATAGCTACAACTATTACTAATAAGAAGAGTGGGGAGAAGAGAGAGAGGGAAAGGGGGAAACTAGTAAAATGATGTTGGAAGAAAGTCTTAAAGCGTGTGCAGAACGAATTTTTGAAATCGCTCTATATTTGTAAAAGGTATAGCTACAACTATTACTAATAAGGAGGGAGGGGAGAAGAGAGTGAGGGGGAAACTAGTAAAATGATATTGGAAAAAAGTCTTCAAGCGTGTGCAGAAAAAACTTTTGAAATCGCTTTATATTTGTCAAAGTTAGAGCTATAACTATTACTAATAAGGATGGTGGCGAGGAGAGAGGGAGAGGCGGGGGGGACTAGTAAAATGATATTGGAAAGAAATCTGAAAGCATAGGCAGAAATATGTTTTTAAATCACTCTACATTTGATAAAATTAAGGAAATATGGTTTTTGAATAGGGTGGGGGGAATGACAGGAGGGGAGATGAGTGGGAGCAGAGAGGACTACAAAGTGACTACAGCAAATTAGAGGACATTTGCAATAGGTAATCAAAGGAATTTCAATAAAATCGCCTGAAATTTAGATAATTTGTATGCCTTAAAGCCTACATCATGTGACAAAATGGCGTCTGAAGACCGCCATGTTGATTCCTGTTTAAAAAAGTATAGCCTATAGCACCTTCGGGATCACTAGCAATTCAACGAATTCTTTTTTGTCAAAATCGGTTCAGCCGTTTAGCCTCTAGCGTGACACAAACATAATATGTAAATATATTTACATACATTCAACAATCGAAAAACATTACCCTTCCTTTCGCCGTGCTGCAGTTGGGTACAAACAGCTTTCTACCCCTTGGAGATGAACTTACTATGATTATTATTATCAAGGGCGTACGCAAAAATAAATCCTGGGGGTGTTTGGGTGCGAATTGATACGCCGAGATGAATCCTGGGGAGAGGGTATAGGCTTTAATATTCCGTGGCTCTGGGGGGGCATACATTAACCCTCCTCCCCCTTGCGTACGTTACTGTTGTTATACAGGGTTTCTTGCAAAGGGGAAGGCCTTGTGTTCGAAAACAGAGGGACAGTAAATATAATAAGAAAAATAAAGACGGGCATAGGCCGATGTTGCCAATACAGTTTAAGATTGATAAGTGTATGTTTATTCATATGGTTTTACCATATTAATTTAATTTAATATGAAGACGGTCAGTTTGGGTAATCGCAAAGATGCCGCTTTAAGTCGCTCTACTTATTTTTATGTAGTTTTTAATAATCTGGGGGCACGGCAGTGCCCCGCCAAGTTAACATTTCAGCCCAAATTTGACCTATCTAAAACTCTACTTTGAAATGAGCTACGAAACTGAAACTTTGCACAGTCGTAGATTTTCATAGAGATAACAACCCCTCCATTTCATAGACTTCCATAATGTAGTAAAGTAGTTACGAAATTTCAAAAAACGTCGAAATTGCCACTCACTCACTTACTCATGTATAGATCATTAAAATTCTACAGTACCTACTTACAGACATGCTACAAAGCTGAAATTTGGCAGACTGATAGAAATTATGACCAAATGCTTGGAAAAAAGCCCCAAAATTGTAATTTACTCCCCTCCCCTATACATGTAAAGTTATGTAAAAGTAACATTGCCCACTTCCAGAAGCGTTCGAGAGCTGAGCTTAGGCAAACTGATATATCATATATAATTTATAAAGAACTGAATGCTTAGAGGATTGGCAATGCAATCGTATAGTTAGGAAAACAATGGTTAAAACAAAATCAGATTTTGTGAGAACCACTTAACCGATTTTTTTACTTTATACCTTGTTAAGCGGGAGAAAAGTAGTGCTTTTCTTTAGATTAAAAAAAACTAAAACATTTTCAGAAAATAAGAATAATCACGCCATTTTGAAGAATTAAGTATGATTCTGTCCGCCATTCTAAATTTTAGGATTGTGATAAATTTTGATCATTTTCTTTAAAAATCAATCAATTCTCACCAGGATGATTTTTATCAAAATCGGTTTAGTAGTAATGAATTTATAATTGGCAAGGCAATCGTATAATGTTTAAAACAATGGCTGAAACAAAAATATTTTTTTACAATTATCGAACCGATTTTGCTGATTCGTACCTTGTTGTGCGTGGCAAGAATGCAGCTTTTCTACTGGTTTAAATAAATAATTAAAAAATATTCACAACACAAGAATAAACGAGCACCTTTGAAGGATACAATTTAGTTTCGTCCGCCACCTTGGATTTGCATATGGCGGACAAAAAAATATATTTAGTCAAAACTCTAATTATTTCTCTGTCGAGTGCAATTTGTCCCTTGAAAATCAATTATATAGTTTAAAAGTTATATTGAAAATAAAATTGTCCGGTTTTTTTTGGCCCACCCGGTATATAATAGACAAAAAATGCCATCAAATAGTACTTGCTATGGAAAATTTCCAAAAACTAAAGTTTTTTTCATTGCATGTAAATTCCCTATGTACCGTTTTAAAAAATTCGCTCTGTAATTATTGAAACCATGAATGACCCTGTAGATGTGGCTTTTACTTTTATTTAAAGCTTGATTAAACTTACTAGTCTCATACAGAATTTTGTCTTTCAAATCACTCAGAAAAGAAATCTTAGAATTAATTGTTCTTCCTTCAAATTTTAGCATATTTCCATGTATCCCTCTTAGCACTGGAATGATTCCAGAGTAGGTTCCACCTGGATTTGAATTTTCAGGCTCTTCAAAACTTTCTTGGTGTGTTTCGTTTAAATAATCAATTTGTAAATCTTCTTCCTCTGTTTTATTCTTGCTCTTATTATTATCAAAGCGGTCTTCACCCATGTTTTTATTATTTTCATCTTTTACATAAATCTTTATATCTTTATCTTGTTCTGTGGTACTTTCTTCAATTTGGGACTCATCATAGTCCAATGTTGTTACATTATTATCTTCAGTTTTATTACGAGATGGGTTTTTTATATCTTTTATTTGGGTTTTAAAACTGTTATTAACACTATTTTCTAAGCTTCCTTTATTATTTTGATAATTTGATTCCTTATTGTTTTCATTACTTATGTCTAATTGGTTTCAAAATATTTATCGCTTGGTTCTTCTTGTTTTAGGTTATTCTTATTTTTCCGACTATTTAAAACTTTAGGTTTATTATTTAAAAGTATACTATTCTTTTTTGTATTGATATTTTCGTCAAAATCAAAATCACTTTTCGTTATACGAAACGGAGAACCAAAACTAGTCAAAAATATTCAGTAGTAGTTGACAAGTTTTTATCGCTATTTAATTCGGTTGGTTTGTTCAGCCCAACATCATCCACTCCATGGACAATATCTGATTCTTGTTCGTATCTATTTTTAGGGTTAGTATATCTATAATCTTGATTAGGTGATCTCCAATATTCATTTTTTGTATTTGGCTTTTGAATGTAGTTATTTGGTCCAGAAGTTGATGTTTGTATTTTTGATAAAATAGCTAAAATAAAAGCAAAAGTTCAAATTTAATTATTTTTTTATATTTTTTTTATTTATACTGGGACTTTTCATCCAATCAGGATCAATCGCCCAGTTTCGGAAAGATATCGCAAGGTTAAAGCATTGTTAAACAAACACAAACAACCAAGAACCTAGCCAGGAACCGAACCCGGGCCGCCGATGTGTGAAACAAACATTGCTACCACTACACCACGACGGCGACTGCTTCTGTGGTGAAATCTGAGTATTGAATTTACGATAACCTTTACTTGAAAGATAAATGTTTACAAATTTAATTTATTTTTATTTATTCCATTATGTATTTAAATATTTGTTTGGTGTGATTTTTTTCTTGGGAGAATAAAAGTTTTTTGTTTTCAGAATCACAGACATTGGAATGCTAAATTCTCATGAAATTGACCAACTCAATTTCTTTAGCATTTAGTTTTGATGATTAAGAAACTAAGATCTAATTTGGAATAATGAATTGACTTTTCTTTTCGCAACGTACATTAAAATGTTACCTTAAGTTAATATATTATGTTATATTAATGACTGATAGTAGGTTGAATTAATATTATTGAGCATCGGCTGAGAAAGGGTCACGGAAGTAATGAATTTAAATTTTTTGATTATATTGTTTTAAAGGTGTTTTTTTAAGTAAATTTTAACTCCGGCTGCATAATAATTGTTACCTTTTGCTGATCCTTTCTTAAATGACTGAGAAATCTCTACCCATTCACATAAACAATCTTTAAACAACAAACTAACAAAAAATATTATAAAAATAAACATATTTTTTATACTTAGCACGCTGGCTGTAGCAATTTTTTTAACTGTGTGAATGTACAGTACGGCTCGATAAGCACACGGGTTGACATAGTCACGAATTCAGATGATTTTTCTTCGTTGAAGAGCAGTTACATATGTGTTAGAGCGGAAAATTAGGCGCAGAAAATTGAGTTTGTAGTTAATCTTTTATTTGATCTAATGATTTAGGCCACAAATTTAAATCGTGGCTATTTATACATGGTTTTGCAATGTTTGGGCTTTGGTTTGGGTATTAACAAAACAATATTCAGTAGGTATGATCATTACATACCTAATTATTGGAAGTGATTCTAACAGAAAAATTTTTTGAAAGTGATTCTTTCTGAATCTTTTGACCTTTGGACTAACTAACCAAGCATATGATTTTGGGGACAATGTTGCAATTTACTTTTAAACACATTTTTTAGGCAACAGAAAAAAAATTATAAATTACTGAGGATATTTTTTATTTTTTTAAATTTATGTAGCTTAATTTACCAACTGCTGCCCAGGCCAATCTTACTCGTCTCTTTATTTCAGCTGTTTGGTTTTCTTTATTTAGTTTAATAATTTGTCCCAGGTATACAGGTATTCCCGAGGGGTGGCTCGATCGTTGTACACCAAAAGGAAATACCTACGGTATAATAACTACGGTATTTCCCAGTATTTCTTTAAATTTCAATGGTATTTCCTAGTATTTTCCAAGCACTTCCCGGTATTTCCTAGTATATTTCTCAGTACTTCCCAAGTATTTTCTGTTATTTCCCCTAACCTATACACCAAAAGGAAATACCAAGCCACCCCTCGGGTATTCCTCTAGTTCATACTCAAGCCTATATTTTTAGTTGCTGTATCTAGTTCTTCCAGCATTTGTATCAGTTCTCCTTCTTCTTTTTAATCTGTTATTAAGGCATATCTTAAATGGTTCAAGTATTGTCCGTTCACTTTGATGCCTAGTTCTTCCCAATTTATTTTTTTTTCAAACATCTAAGACTTGGTTAAATAGTTTAGGGGATATTGTGTCACCTTCTGACACCTCCTCTTATGCGGATTGGCTTGGTTCCGTCGTGGATTGTGATTGATGTTGTTGTTTCGCCATGTATATTGTGTATCTTTAATCTATTCGGCTATTAATTTAGGATGCTTTTACTGCCCAGTGGTCAATGCTATCGAAAGCTTTGTCAAAGTCTATAATCGCAATACATAGTGGAATGTTGTATTCGTTGGAAAGTTCTATTAAAGAATTAGTAACCGGCAATTTTTTTTGTTGCCTAAAAAATGTGTTTGAAAGTTAATGGCAATATAGTTCTACCAATCGTATTCTTAGTTTAATCAGTCCGATGCACGAAGCATGCATACACCTGCGCACTCTGTTAGTAATAACTTTTATGTATTTTTGCAGGGGAAAAAGTTAGGTGTCTCGGCCAAATAAAGCTATGTACGAAAATTTATCCTGTTAGAAATCACCCAAAAAATAGACCGGTGCACTGTGGACTATATGCCATTTAATATTTTTGTAACTTGCCATTTCTAACGCTCCACATAAGTCACTTTTGTCAAATTTGAAGGCAACTTCACTAAGTACTCAAATCAATATTCAACAAAAAAGAATATAATTTCTTTTGTCCCAGACAAAAAAAAATATTATTTGAAAGGTTTGCTTGTGAAAAATATGTTTAAAAAAGAGTAAAAAAGTGCTAAAACTTTATTTATTTTTCAGATATATCCCAAATGATAAAATTCAAGAGGAGCAAAAAATTATTTTTTATTACCTATTATTCCATTTTCCAAGTCAAATAAATGAGTTCCGCCTACGGAACTGTAACAAAACTCCGCCAGAGACTGATGAATCTTCTTCCATCTGTACCTGGTTCCGCTCAACCCTGCTGTGACCTGTGCAGCCAGCGCCACCAAATGGCGCGGAATATATTAGCAGCTCGATAAAACACGCGCCCTTTCTACGTACGTCAAAATTCCTATGTTAACCTTATCACACACAAAAATGCATAGCGCATAGCATGGCATAGCATAAGCTCTGACCAATCAGCTATCGCCCAGATGACGCCATCTTGGTTTTGCATAGGAATTTCCACAAGGTTAAACTTTTTACGAAGAGTCCATATGTTTTCTTATGGTTAGCCAATAGAATGTATCGAAATAAATCACGTAATCAACAAAACAAAGATGACAAGAAAATGACGACAACCTAAAAATACTCTGCCAATATATGGGCCCCTAAGCTCACACTAGGTACTATAGTTATAGTGTACGTGTGAGCTAATATAACTAAAAACTGAAATATATTTTATTCAACTCCAGACTAAATTACCTTTTGTTTGATACCACACAAGCCATGTTTTGACTTAAACTCTAATTTTTAAAATCTACCCCCACCCTTAAAAAAAACAAAAACTAAAATGTATTTTGTTGAACTCCGGACTTAATTACCTTTCGTTTGATATCAGACACGCCATATTTTCACTTAAACTCTAATTTTTGAAATATACCCCCACCCTTTTTTTTAAATAAATTAAAATGTATTTTGTTTAACTCCAGACTCAATTACCTTTCGTTTGATATCACACACGCCATATTTTCACATAAACTCTAATTTTTGAAATCTATCCCCACCCTTTTATTTGTTTTGTGTTGAGTGGATTTTGTTCATTTTTAAATGGGACCATCTCGACCCAAGACCCAGCCCAGGTACCAAATTTTATTAAAATCGGCCAAGCGGTTTTTGAGTTATGCGCGTTGGTCGTTACAGACAGACATACAGACACACAGACAGACAGACAGACAGACAGACAGACGGCGCAACAAAAAAGTTTCAAAATCATCTGAAACGCAAAGATATATAAAAAATTTTGAAATCGGAGCAACTTCTTTTTTCTCGAAAAAATTAGGACCACCATAGCTCACACTACTATAGTATAGTATATGTGTGAGCTAAAATCCCAGTATTGTTTTAGCTCACACATATACTATACTATAGTAGTGTGAGCTATGGTGATCCTAATTTTTTCGAGAAAAAAAAAGTTGCTCCGATTTCAAAAATTTTTGTATATCTTTGCGTTTCAGATGATTTTGAAACTTTTTTGTTGCGCCGTCTGTCTGTCTGTATGTCTGTCTGTCTGTCTGTCTGTCTGTCTGTCTGTCTGTATGTCTGTCTGTAACGACCAACGCGCATAACTCAAAAACCGCTTGGCCGATTTTAATGAAATTTGGTACCTAGGCTGGGTCTTGGGTCGAGATGGTCCCATTTAAAAATGAACAAAATCCACCGAACGCAAACCAAATAAAAGGGTGGGGGTAGATTTCAAAAATTAGAGTTTATGTGACAATATGACGTGTGTGATATCAAACGAAAGGTAATTGAGTCTGGAGTTAAACAAAATACATTTTAATTTATTTTAAGAAAAGGGTGGGGGTATATTTAAAAAATTCGAGTTTAGGTAAAAATATGGCGTGTGTGATATCAAACGAAAGGTAATTGAGTCCGGAGTTTAACAAAATACATTTTAATTGTTTTGTTTAAGGGTGGGGGTAGATTTTAAAAATTTTAGTTTAAGACAAAACATGGCTTGTGTGGCATCAAACAAAAGATAATTTAGTCTGGAGTTGAATAAAATATATTTCAGTTTTTAGTTATATTAGCTCACACGTACACTATAACTATCGTAAATAGTGTGAGCTTAGGGGCCCATATATTGGCAGAGTATTTTTTTAAGAATTTTTAGCTCACACTACACTATAGTAGTGTGAGCTATAGTGATCCTAATTTTTTCAAGAAAAAAAAAGTTACTCCGATTTCAAAATTTTTTATATATCTTTGCGTTTCAGATGATTTTGAAACTTTTTTATTGCGCCGTCTGTCTGTCTGTCTGTCTGTCTGTCTGTCTGTCTGTCTGTCTGTCTGTCTGTCTGTCTGTCTGTCTGTCTGTATGTCTGTCTGTAACGACCAACGCGCATAACTCAAAAACCGCTTGCCCGATTTTAATGAAATCTGGTACCTACGCTGGGTTTTGGGTCGAGATGGTCCCATTTAAAAATGAACAAAATCCACCAAACACAAGCCAAATAAAAGGGTGGGGGTATATATCAAAAATTAGAGTTTATGTAAAAATATGGCGTGTGTGATATCAAACGAAAGGTAATTGCATCTGGAGTTAAACAAAATACATTTTACTTTAAAAAAAAGAGTGGGGGTAAATTTAAAAAATTAGTGTTTATGTGGAAATATGGCGTGTGTGATATCAAACGAAAGGTAATTGAGTCTGGAGTTAAACAAAATACATTTTAGTTTAAAAAAAAAGGTGGGGGTAGATTTGAAAAATTAAAGTTTAAGTCAAAACATGGCTTGTGTGGTATCAAACGAAAGGTAATTGAGTCTGGAGTTCAATAAAATATATTTCAGTTTTTAGTTATATATTAACTCACACGTACACTATAATTATAGTACCTAGTGTGAGCTTAGGTGCCCATAGATTGGCAGAGTATTTTATATTAGCTCACACTACTACTATACTATAGTAGTGTGAGCTATAGTGATCCTAATTTTTTCGAGAAAAAAAAAAGTTGCTCCGATTTCAAAAATTTTTATATATCTTTGCGTTTCAGATGATTTTGAAACTTTTTTGTTTTGCCGTCTGTCTGTCTGTCTGTCTGTATGTCTGTCTGTAACGACCAACGCGCATAACTCAAAAACCGCTTGCCCGATTTTAATGAAATTTGGTACCTACGCTGGGTTTTGGGTCGAGATGGTCCCATTTAAAAATGAACAAAATCCACCAAACACAAGCCAAATAAAAGGGTGGGGGTATATTGCAAAAATTAGTTTATGTAAAAATATGGCGTGTGTGATATCAAACGAAAGGTAATTGCGTCTGGAGTTAAATAAAATACATTTTACTTTTTAAAAAAGGGTGGAAGTAAATTAAAAAAATTAGTGTTTATGTGGAAATATGGCGTGTGTGATATCAAACGAAAGGTAATTGAGTCTGGAGTTAAACCAAATACATTTTAGTTTAAAAAAAAGGTGGGGGTATATTTGAAAAATTAAAGTTTAAGTCAAAACATGGCTTGTGTGGTATCAAACGAACGGTAATTGAGTCTGGAGTTCAATAAAATATATTTCAGTTTTTAGTTATATTAGCTCACACGTACACTATAACTATAGTACCTAGTGTGAGCTTAGGTGCCCATAGATTGGCAGAGTATTCTTTGTTAGTCTAGAGGTTTGTTGTCTGTCTATTTCTAAAGAGTGGCCGACACCGCCGCCTTCTTGTCCGCCACCTTATGTGCCGACGTTTTTTTTAAATACAGTAACCAGTGAGACAGCGGCATATAAGATAATTTCGTCGCTATCCATTTCAAAAAAATCACGGCACAAAAACAGACCAAAATAACAACAACCCGGAATTGACAAAAACACCTCCAAACTTTCCATAGGACCAGCCATGCTATGCTATGCAGCACTATGCGCCATGCTATGGGCTATGCATTTTTGTGTGTAATGGGCTTTAACCGTCCGTGAGTTTGCGGCGTTCCATGGAAGCCGCTAACGACATGTGACGTTCAAATGTCAACAGTGTCAAATTGCGTTAGTCGTCGGCCCTTTTTGGCATGACCAAAAACTATCTAATATACTGCGTGAACATGGTGGAACTCTTAAAAATCTCCATTGCGAGCAGCGCAGCGGCAGGTTGAACGAACCTAATGGTAAGAATAGATAATTTCGACAGTTTGAAATAGCCCTTTTGGTACCGGTTTTAGTCGACGCCGACCGCGACGGTGCGGGTATTTGTCGTTTTATGAGCGCAAGACCATTATGATCGTGACAGGTAGAGAGAGAGAGGTATTTAATCAATAGGGGAAGATGGGGGAATATTTTTTTTGTCTGAAGGATACACTCAAGTTGCATTTTTAGTACTTTGTTTGTGGCGAAATGTAAGTCTTTACATACTATTTTTATTACCCCTTCGTTTTGCCTATCGTGGGGTACTAGGAAACATCGTAATGGGGCAATCATAAATATATTATTTTTTGTTGCATATTGATTTGAGTAGTGAAGTTACCTTCAAATTTGACTACGGTGACTTATGTAAAGCTGTAGAAATGGCAAGTTGCAGAAATATTAAATGACATCTAACGCAAATAGCCAACAGTACACTGTTATAATCACTTGAAAAACAGACCGGTGTACTGTAGACTATTTGCGTTACTTAGGTGCCATTTAATATTTTTGCATCTTGCCATTTCTAAAGCTTTACATAGGTCACTCTTGTCAAATTTGACGACAACTTTACTAAGTACTCAAATCAATCTATCAAAAAATAATATATTTCTTCTTTCTTGCCCCATTACGATGTTTTTTATTACCCCACGATAGTCAAAATCGGAGGGTAATAAGAAACATTTCCATTCTGAACTACTTGTTGATGACAAAACAAAGTTAAAAAATACATCGGAAGTCTTACATCTTAAGTATTAAAACTGAAAATAAAGTGTTTTCTACAGACAAAAAAATGCTATTTACCTAACAAGTGCGGAAAGGAACACTTTACCAAACGCGACGGCAGTTGGCCGAACGATGCGGAGCGGAGTTCGGTCAAGCCGTCAAGGTCGGTAAAAACACTTTCCGCATGAGTTAGGAACCATGAGTACTTTTTTTTTAATTGAATGTAATTTTTGAATAAACATGTCAAATTTGATGGAATTGAAATGTAAACAAATATTAAAGCTGTCTGACGCGTTGCTAGTGGTGCGCGTGCGGTAAATTAATTACTTTATAATGAATGCACGCAAGTAGGTAAAATATTATCTGGTTTGCTTGTCAAACCTATAAACATAGGTTTGACAAGCAAAAAAAGAGCACAAAAGTGCTAAAATTTTATTAATATTGTAGTAGAATTTCAAAGCTTTTTTCAGATATCTCAAATGACAAAAGGCAAGAATCGCAAAAAAATATTTCCTATTTCTTATCCCCTTATCTTCGTCAAATAAATGGGTTCCGCTCAATACTGCAGTGACTTGTGAAGCCAGCGCTAGCCGATCGGCGCGGGATGTAATAGAAGCTCGCTAAAACACAATTGCGCACGTTCTACGCACGTCAAAATTCTTATGTTAACCGTCCGTGAGTTTGCGGCTTTCCACGGAAGCCGTTAACTACATGTGATGTTCAAATGTCAACAGTGTCATCGGCCGTTTTGGGCACGATCAAAAACTATCTAATGACAGTCGATTGAAGAACCACCATGAGGGTACTCTAGAAAGTGGCTTTATGGACCACTTGCAGACACCGCAGCACTTGCATCAAAGTTTTAAGCGTTAAGGAGTCCTTAAAACTTTGGAACAATTGGCGCTTAGTTAAATTGATTTCAGCGAATAGAAAATATTTGAATAAATTTGAAACAACTTGATTAAAAACCAAGTTTTTAACAAAAGCTAGAAACTTTTTGCTCGCTCATTTTTGTTTCACATATAGGCCATTATAGCTCCAAAAACCTATTCAAACAGCAAAAAAATGGTCATAAAATTGATACAGTCAAGTGTCTAGTGGCATAAATTATTTTAGTAATAGTAGTCAGGGTTCACACGTAGGTTCAACAAGTAGGCCAGAGTAGGCCCTTTTTACCATGCCCCAGGTTTTCCCTTTAACCACTCTCGGCACTTTCATTCGAAGTCTTGGTAGGTCATTGGTCGTTTCTGTTTTCTTTAAAAGTACAGTATGTCAGCCCATTTGCTCAGGGTTGGTGCCCCGAGTGCCTTGATGTCTCAATTCCATTGCCTTTTGTCGGTCTACGATTTATCTGGTCTGTCTGCAACATGTTCATGCAGTAACGTATATAGGGGGTGGGTAATTCTTGCATAAAAATAACGCAAAAAGTTCCTATTAATAGGGGTCCGAAAAAATTTCAAAATTTTAGTCAGGGGCGTCACATGCGGCATCGTGCAGACGTTGTAGGTAGTTGAGTATGCAAAATATGAGGACCGCAGTTTGACAAGATTCTAGCTGACAAAAGGTCACAGATTAACGATCTGGATGTTGCCAAGCCAGGTTTTGGTCTAATTGTTTTAATCCCCCCTTCTTTTATAGTCGTGTTCGAATTTCTGAAAATTTAACTAAGTTGACGTCTTAAAGCCACAATCACAGAGAAATGAATCAAAAATGTGTAAAGTCCAACCCAAAAATAAAATTATAAAGTTTTTAAATTTTAGCTGCAAAAACCCCCCAGACCCCTTAAAACCAGAAATTTTTAGGTTTTATTCAAATTTTCTCAAAAACTAATCTTCTTAGGGAAAAATATGTAATTACCTTAATTGTAGACAATAAAATTTCCTTTTCAACTATATACAACTCAGTGAAGTATATATAACTCTCCAGCGGCGTCCGTATATTGAGGTGATGAAATTTTTTTTTAAAAATAAATTGTTTATTACAGGTTTTACCCGCTTTTTTTAAAAACCAAGCTCTCTATCAAAAATTATGCCCAATAGTAGATTGCAGGCAACGAAATTTACTTTTAAATGATGTACAACAAGGCAAGATTAGTTTTATTTGTAATAATTTAGGGGCGTCCGTATCCAATTTTTTCCAATTTTAGTAAATAAAAGTAAATAATTTACTCAATGGTCGAAGTGAAAAATGTCGCCAATAGGTGGCGCTGCTTTTAGTAAAATTTTAAAAATATTTGGTAAAAAAGCTATGCAATTCGTGTTTTAAAATTCATATAGAAAAGGCGAGAACCTAATGTGATTGTGACGTTGATAAAAATCTACTTGAAAATAACGTAAAATCTTTGCGATTTTGATTTGATAATGGCGTTATTACAACCCCGTTTTTAGCAACGTTATTTTTCATAACGTTAATGAATGACCTACTAAGCTTGTTTTCATATATGAGCAGCTCTTAAAATCAACGTTTTTTTTCTCTGCAAAACCTAAAGTTGGAATTGTTTATTGTATGTATGCAAAGGTTTTCTGTTCGTGGGCGTTTAGAGACTTATCTTTCGTAGAACTTAAGGGATATTTCGTCCATGTAGTCGATCAAAGGTTATATGTTAGTCTGTTGCCTGATGGATTCGTTTGTCCTCCTTTTGTCTGATTTTGTCAACATTCTAAGCAGTTTGCTTTGCGTCTTTTCAAGCATACTCCTTATGCGATGCCCCGTTAAATATGGGTGCAGCGTATGTTAAGCACGGTGACAGCATAGTTTTGTACATTAAAAGTTTGTTTTCTACAGAAAGGATTGATTTCCACAACAAACACCACATCGTCGGAATCCGACTTGAAGAATACAAAGCAAATATCAAAAATTGGGTGTTAGTTTTGGGACACCTACATAAATTTACCCAAAATAAATTGCAGTTTGAGCATTTTTTTAAAAACACATATATAATTATATAATATATCTTATTTCTTAGAAGCTCCCTTCTTTAAAGCCGAGTCCTCTTTACCACATGCGCTATTTAAAGATGTGTAACTTGAGTAACATTTTCCCTCCGCTCCAGCCTGATATGGACGCCGGCTTTTGGTTTCAAAATTGCCATAAAGCCCAACTCCTCTCGAAAGCCAGGTACAGGAACTAGCCTAAAGTTTTGCAGGATTTTAATTATCGCCGACTTCATTTCGTATAGAGCGAATTTTTGGCCTAAAAAAAAATTAAACAGATTAGTCTTTGTTTAATCATTAGATACATAAAAACGGTGTTTTAGTTGCAAAATAATAAAAATATAGATACGAAGGTTGTCTTTTAAGTTTTACATATAGAGCTGAAATAAAACTGGATAACTTTTAAAGACATTTTTTTCTCGAAGTATTCTCCACGAAAATTAAACTTTTGCATGCGCTCAAACCAGTTGTCAAAGCTGTAATTCCACTCGTTTGGTGGTACTGTCAAAATTGCATTCTTGAAGGCGTCGACTGCTTCGTCTGCCGACTGAAATCTTTGACCACTCATATCAGTCCATTATTGGTTTTCGAAAAAGTATAGAAATCGTTGAAACTTAGGTCGGGCCTGTATGGAGGATGGTCTAACAATTCGGTGTTGGATTAAAAATTAAATGGTTTTTTGTGCTTTGTGCGAACTTGGATTGTCTTGGTGGAGGATGGTTCGTCGTTTGTTTTTCGAAGCTCAGCGATAACATGACCTCCATTTGAGACAAATTTCGCGACCATCTGTTTGGATAAACTTTGACTTTTGTTGACTTTTCTCAGACCACTGACGTTTATTTTTGGCTTAATATGAGTAAATCAACGATTCATCAGGACTGACAATGCTGAACACGATTCGAGTTTCCTGCCTCAAAGCGATCTAAAGTTTTCTGACACCAACGGACCCTAGCTTGTCTGTTCTTCGATTAACAGATGCGGTATCCAGCAGGAAACTAATTTTCTTACTCCTAATTCTTCATGAAAATTTTTTTGAATTGAGTTCTTTAAAATCCCTAATGAAGCCTCAAACTCGCGATATGTCACATATCGATCTTCCGTGATGAGCGTTTGAGCATGCGCACAGCATCGATGTTTTCCTAGGTGACCGTTTTTGGTGCACCTGACCTAGGATCGTCGCTAAGGCTCATCCGTCCACGTTTGAATTCTCCATACCAACGTGAAACTGTCGATTGATGTGGTGCTTCAACCGAAAACAGAAATCAACTCGGCAAGACATCCTTGTTGAGATAATTTTCTTAGAAAGTTGTAAAATATTAGCCCGAAAATGTTCTCGGCTTAGTTCCATTTTTCGACTGATTTGTTAACTTAAAAAATTCATTGTAGTTATAAAACTATTTATATGCAAAATATAAAAGACAGCCCTCGTAGATGGATAGATAGATAGAAAATTAAAAAAATAAATATCTACGGCCAAAACGCTTTGTGTTGGAAAAATATTCGATATACTAGGCCACAGTATATCTAAAAATTTTGATCCTTTTTAGCTCACACATATACTATACTATAGTAGTGTGAGCTATAGTGATCCTAATTTTTTCGAGAAAAAAAAAGTTTCTCCGATTTCAAAATTTTTTATATATCTTTGCGTTTCAGATGATTTTGAAACTTTTTTGTTGCGCCGTCTGTCTGTCTGTCTGTCTGTCTGTATGTCTGTCTGTCTGTTTGTCTGTATGTCTGTCTGTAACGACCAACGCGCATAACTCAAAAACCGCTTGGCCGATTTTAATGAAATTTGGTACCTAGGCTGGGTCTTGGGTCGAGATGGTCCCATTTAAAAATGAACAAAATCCACCGAACACAAACCAAATAAAAGGGTGGGGGTAGATTAAAAAAATTAGAGTTTATGTGAAAATATGGCGTGTGTGATATCAAACGAAAGGTAATTAAGTCTGTAGTTAAATAAAATACATTTTAATTTATTTTAAAAAAAGGGTGGGGGTATATTTCAAAAATTAGAGTTTAAGTGAAAATATGGCGTGTGTGATATCAAACGAAAGGTAATTGAGTCCGGAGTTTAACAAAATACATTTTAATTTATTATAAAAAAAGGGTGAGAGTATATTTCAAAAATTAGAGTTTAAGTGAAAATATTGCGTGTGTGATATCAAACGAAAGGTAATTGAGTCCGGAGTTTAACAAAATACATTTTAGTTTTTGTTTTTTTTAAGGGCGGGGGTAGATTTCAAAAATTTGAGTTTTAGTCAAAACATGGCTTGTGTGCTATCAAACAAAAGGTAATTTACTCTGGAGTTGAATAAAATATATTTCAGTTTTTAGTTATATTAGCTCACACGTACACTATAACTATAGTACCTAGTGTGAGCTTAGGGGCCCATATATTGGCAGAGTATTTGTTGTGTTGTCTGTCTGTCTGTCTGTCTGTATGTCTGTCTGTAACGACCAACGCGCATAACTCAAAAACCGCTAGCCCGATTTTAATGAAATTTGGTACCTAAGCTGGGTTTTGGCTCGAGATGGTCCCATTTAAAAATAAATAAAATCCACCAAACACAAGCCAAATAAAAGGGTGGGGGTAGATTTCAAAAATTAAGTTTATGTAAAAATATGGCGTGTGTGATATCAAACAAAAGGTAATTGAGTCTGGAGTTAAACAAAATACATTTTAGTTTTTTTTTTAAAGTGGGGGTAGATTTCACAAATTTGAGTTTAAGTAATAACATGGCTTGTGTAGTATCAAACGACAGGTAATTGAGTCTAGAGTTGAATAAAATATATTTCAGTTTTTAGTTATATTAGCTCACACGTACACTATAAATATAGTATCTAGTGTGAGCTTAAGTGCCCATAAATTGGCAGAGTATTTAAAATGCAACACTTCGGAGGCTGACATTTCTTTTAATTTTTCTTGCCAGCCTCCACAGATTTCCTAACCTCAAAATGGATAGCTTACATATAAAATCACTGCAGCATATGTTTGACGTCCAAATCACTTTCAAACAAAGAATAATCCTCAGATACACCGTAAGCACTTAAGCGAGATTATGGGTTTAATCGTTTAATCCTTGTTGCTCACATACAAAACAACAAAGAGGGAGAATTGATCAATATCAAACTAATGGAAAACTTAGATCTGTCAGCCTTCGACACTGTTGCTATTTAAAGAAGAATCAGGCTTGATAATTTAAAGGGACTGTGAATAGGCTTAACTTCGCCGTTATTTTGGTTTTCGTACATTTTTTTTATTTTCCGCACCGCATTTAGGAAAGGAATGAATCTAGTTCTATGTCATAGCCCGATAGATAGTTTTTTCGTAACGCTTTTAATAATTTACTGTGCCTCCTTTTTTAAAAATTGTCTTGTTCTTTTTTGAAAAAAAAAATTGTTTTTTATTCCGATTTTGTTACATCAAAAAAAGAAATGGGAACTTGAAGTGAAATACAGGAAAATATACTGATTCATAGAAAAGCATTTAAAATTGTCACATAAACAAGTGATCAAACCGGTCTGGGTAGCTATTCTGAGTCTTGAACGATGTGATAGTTCCCGTTACATGCTTTGACCAATGGCAAAATTTAAATTAGCTCCGACCCGTCACGTGCTATGCGAAAAGACCTGCATGGCGCAAGCTTCTCCTACGATCCGACCGAGAAACGTTTAGTCGATACGGGGCAGGAGAACAGATTTCACTTCCATCGCGTAAAATTCACTAACTCTGAACTCATTTCGCCCAACACGCAACCACTCAGAGTGCTATTGATCAAAGCGTGTTATGTGGATGGTCACATCGTTCAAGACCCAGAATAGCCTACCCAGAACGGTATTCAGCTTTGGGACTGTTCTAAAAAATCCAACGCTGACATTATACTTTAGGATTTCAAAACAAAGTACTAAGAAACTTGATGAAAGCTCTTTGGTACAGTGGCGTATTTAGAAAATCATTTTGGGGTGGCCCGAAACGAGTTTATGTTTGTATTCATGAAATATGTGGAAAATATCTAAAAATAACTTAGGTTAGAGGGAGGGCCCGGGTCCCCTCGCCCCTTCTATACAGGGTGCCCCAGATAAAAGCAACTACATGGGTATATTAAATTTAGGTTAGGTTTAAATTAGAAAAAAATTGCGCTATTCTAAGCTCAATCAGGTGATGTATCAATATTAAAGATATCTACTTACAGGGCTTACTAAAATATCGAGCAAAAACTAAAAATTGTGCTTTTTGAAAAACTGTAATATCGCCGTTATCTTGTCAACAAATTTAATGAAATTTGGGAGTTTTGTATAAGCAAGTACGGCAAATCGAATGACGTTAACAAATTTTTTCTAGGCCTTCTAGTTTTTTTGAAACCATAGCCAAATTTGTTATATCTTTTGAGCACCATATTGAATTTATACGTCAATAAATAGAGCATTAAAAGAGCTTTTCAACCATGTATAATAAGCCTATCTGTGAATGATGGTTGGCTGTGAAACAAAGGCCGTAGTTGCGTTAGTTGTCATACCTACGTAACTATCTGTCAAAACTTTGTCATTTAATTGATTTATCTGTTGGAGTTTTAAAGTTTCTAAATTACTTAATATTTTTTTTTGAGTCACATTATCAATCAAATTTTGGAAAGGTTTCCAAATTGGGAGACAGTAGATATGTATGAATGTTATATTTTGTGTAATAAGAATGCCGGAAGAGCTCGAGATATGTACTTTCAGAGATATCCAGAAAGACGACAACCAGGTTTGTCAATCTTCAGAATACTTAGAAATAATTTAATTGAATATGGTTCCTATAAAAAACAAAATCGTAATCGACAACCTAATGAACATATATTTTCGCTTAAGGTTCTGTGGTCCGCTGAAAGCATGTTTACAAACTGCGGGTGTTTAACAGAAATAACTACCGGGGCCGATGAAAAAATTCCTAAATCGTGAGGGGCACCATCAAGTTAGGTGGGTTTTGAATACATGGCTAGGAGTTATAAACGGACACACATACTATTTAACATTTTTCATAATAATTTGAAGGCACCTCGATATCTAGAAATTCAAAAAAACTACGTTAATCAAAGTTCCAGCAAGATGGAGCACCTCCACATAATACAAGAATCAATTAATCTAAGATCATAACCGACTATTTGAATCAGCAACATTGAAATAACTGGATCGGAATTTGATGTCCAGTTCCCTGGCCTGCACGTTCGCCGGACCTTACGCCTCCTGATTTTTGTATTTGGGGATACTTAAAGGATAAAGTTTATTCTACTACTCATAATACGATGGAAGAATTTGAGGCAGCCGTTGTTCAAGCCATAGAAGAAATTTCTGAACAAATGGTTAAAGATGCATGCATGTCTCTAATTCATCGATGCAGGATTTGCATGAATAACAACGGTAGAATTTTCGAATATTTGCTTATTTAATTCAATGCTTTGTTATCGGTTTTTAGTTTTATTTTAAATTAAATAATAAACGCAAACTTTTGTTTCAGAAATAATAATAAAATAGATTTTAAGAAATTATATTATTTCTTAGCCAGAGAAAAATTAAAAAATTAGGGCTTTAAAGATTTGCATATAAATCAAATAAATGAAGTTTTGAAAGGTAGTTACGTAGGTATGATAACAAACACAACTACGGCATTTGTTGCACAACCAACTAATTGAAAAACTATTTTTTTAATAAATTCACATTTTCCTTCATGCAAAGATAGGCTTATTATACACGGTTGAAAAGCCCCTTTTATGCTGTATTTATTGAAGTATAAATCCAATATGGCGGTCATAAGAAATAACAAAGTTGGCTATGATTTCAAAAAAACTAGAAGGGCTAGAAAAAAATTGTTGTCATTCAATTGGCCGTAGTTGTTTATACAAAACCACTAAATTTCATTAAATTTGTTTGCAAGATAGCGGCGATATTTCAATTTTTCAAAAAACACAATTTTTAAAAAACCTTTGTAGATATTTTTAATTTTGATACGGCATCTGATTGGGCTTAGAATAGCGCAACTTTTTTCTCATTTAAACGAACTCGTATCTCTTACCGTTTCCGAAATCCCCATGTAGTTGCTTTTATTTGGGACACCCTGTATACTCCACTGCCTTGTTATATAAGAAATAGTAATATCTTTATCAAGTCTTTGAAACAGAAACTGTTTATGAAACAATCTCGAGATTTGCAAAAAGTCACTAAGAAGCACTACAACACCTAGCTAATAATTAGCTAATACGAAGACTTAAACTAGTGGGTGGCATGTTCGGAAAAGTTTACTTACTATAATACAAATTAGAATTAAAATAATAATTAATAAATTAAGACATCAAAGTTGCGATGTCAATATAAAAAATATATTTATATAATATAAAATCGGCCGTACCTATACAATTTCTTGGTCCAGCACTGAAAGGCACATAAGCGTACGATGGTCGTCCTACAGAATTTTCAGGTGAAAAGCGTTCTGGATCAAACTTGTGGGGATCTGGATACAATTGCGGATCATAGTGCAACAAAAATATGGCAAGAGTTATGGTTACACCTTTTGGATATTTTAGTCCATCTATAATAAAAAAAGGATAAACTGACAACATTTAATTGACTAAAACTATTATTTAAGTATCATACTCGTTAAACCAACAGTAAGTAACTGATGTCTCAAACTTTTAGGAATATAGATGTCTTCTGACCTTTTCAAGGAACAATAATTTTCCATCAATTTCTAATTGACACTATCACTGAATTTAGAAATAGTGGTCAGTAAATAAATTGGCCTTATAGGTTCTCCTATCCGCACTAAATCTTTATTTTAGAAAGTTGATTGAAACAAGAAGTTTTCAGTCAAGCATTCAAGGATATACCAAACTAATAAGAACCACTCCTTATGAAAAACAAGCGTCTTAAGATTAATAAAGGGGGCAGGTCGTTACACCTGACCACACACCAAGTAATATAAGTAGTAGCCTGTAGACTGGATTCTTTAGTTTATACTTGAAAACGGTTAGAGAATCTTACTAACTTACTACTACTAACTAAGCGTCGTGTTTAAAATAAATAAATACAATGGAAGTCCAAATTTTTAATTCTACGGAATCATTCATTGGCTACGAGTTTCAAACAAAGAGTTTATAGGTATTATTTATTTACTTACCCATCCACATATCCTCCACCAGCTTTCTTTGTATAAGGGGCACCGAGGGGAACATTCTAAGTGATTCTTTTACAACCATATCTAAGTATTTTAGTTCATTAAGATCACCTATACTTAGATCTCTCATTTCTGTACCTAAAATAATTTTAATTACAATTACCTGGTTCTAAGCTAAAGGCTTTAAAACATCAAGGATCCAACACTCTTCTAGCTTATTAGCTGTAGCTTAACTAAATATATGTCAAATATATTTTTGTTAATATGGCAGGAAATTCTCTGAGTGGTCAGTGTTGGACCCGGGGGGGTAATAATAACACTTATATGCGCGTGAAATAGGCTAATATCACCGTTCCCTAGCAAAAAAATGCTAATAAAAAAATCCCCCACACCCTAGATTTTGACTTAGATCCGCCCATCTAGAGTTAATCCAGCACTGATTACTATCATAGCCTGAAAACTATAAAACGCTAAACATATTATTGCCTTATTATTTCTAAAAATGCCGGCCATCGATTGCTGTATAGTAGATACGAGAGTCGAGTGAACGCATGCAGATACTTACCAATGCTGGAAACAATGTCTTGGTATAGCTTTTCTTGAATATCGGGATTTCTGGCAATTTCCAGCAATGTGAATGCTAAGGAGGTTGTGGTCGTGTCGTGGCCCTGATATAAAAATTAGTTATAACAAATATGTTGCCATCTTATTCACTAAGTTTTATTTATTATATAGATTTTAGTTTTAAAAGTTTTCAGTTCACGCAGGTGCCATTTTACCATATACTATCTTTTTTAGTGCCACAATTTTATTATATAATACTGACAAATAAGGGCCCATCCTTATATTACGTAAACGGTCAAGGTGGGAGGTGGGGGGGCGGAATTGGCCTTGCGTTACACTCAATATTTTTTAATGTTTTTTTTTCTTGATAATGCGTTACGAGGAATGGGGGTGGTTCAAAAATCCTGAATTTTTGCGTTACGGTATTTAAGAACAAATCCATAGATTTCTTCATCTATTAATTCATAAATTTATTCAAGGCGATTTTCATTACATAGAGATCACAATTTAAGTGGATTTTTCTGTGAATTTGTATCAGAACAACGCGGACAGTTGATTTGCTTATGTTTTCTAATTTGTTACTGGCAGATGTTTGTTAGGAATTTTTCATAAATTACAATTTTGGTATTTTTTAATTAAAATTAAAAAAAAAACTAAACCCAAACAAAATGTTGCTGCTTTTATAGAAAAGAAAACGGTTTAGCAGTCTATTGACAGTTGTTCTTCTATTATGTAAAAGTGACTTACTTGGTAAATATTAGAGCATGTACTATTTGCTTGAATAAACCCATGAAGAAATTCGTAAATTTGTTTGACGTCGATTAAGTGCAAACTTTTTGACAATCAAGAAATCCAGGGATTAATTATCTGTGTTAAGCCGGCTGTCCATGGAGCGTATTATCTGCGCGGATTTTTTTTCTCCGGTTGATTGGTCCAAATTTTTAAAACAACCAATCAGAGCCGTAGGAAAGATAAATCCGCGCGGATAATACGCTCCATGGACACCCAGCCTAAAGCAGGTAGATATTATTCCAATTAAAGAAATCAGCTGTCAACTCTTCTCTGATAAAAATTTACAAAAAAACAAACGGGGATTATGGGCTGTAGTACACTACAGCGTCATGAAAATGGCCCTAAATAAATTCATGGAATAATCCATGGATTAATTCTCAGTGGAAAATATATATTAAAAAAGCTGAGTGAATTTTATTATTGTTGGGCCAGAATAATATGAGGCGCAAAAGAGATCGCTTCAATTAGCGATTGGCGTGCTATAATTTTTTAATTCATCATTATTAGGTATTAATTTTATATTTTACTCCTCCTACGTCTTTTTTTTGCTGGAAATCTCCATACCTTATTTTTCTTAAAAATAAATTCTTTTTTAAAACTTTTTTGCTTAATATAATATATAGATACCTACCTATTTCATTAGGCAGGTGAGAAACCTAAAAAATATCAATCAACTTTCTAAAAATTGCAAAAATCCAAAACCTTCGTTATATCTTTAAAATTGGAACCACACAATTTTATTAAAAAATTAAATAAGTGTAAATGATACGCCACTGTTCCTTTTTGAATTTTAGAATGTGTATGAAACGTGCCTAGTCATCCTGTTTGACGCAGCGATATCAATAGAAGCCCAATAAAAGTGTCTGAATTGTGAAAGGGCCGGAGGTCTAGTTGAGCCAGCGGTAATAATAGAAATTAGAGTAATAATATTACTCTGAGTAGAAACCCAATAAAAGGGTGTGAATTATAAAAAGACAGAAGTCGATTTGGTTAAACGTACCAGACGAGTACCGTGTTTTCTATTTGCTAAAAATGAAGACCACCCAGTAAGACAAACGGCTGTAAACAGAGGGAGATAGATTGAGTTGAGTTATTTCTTTTGCGCCTCATTTTATCTTTATTTTACCGCGCGGCTATCCTTACTTTAACCTCGAAGAAATAAAGGTGTGACATGAAAACTTCCTTTTTAAAAAATAATGTCCTAATGCGCCTTTAATATTATTTTCTTTTAAATTAATATGAATTTGAACATTATGCATGCAGACAGGTGAGCTCCAATAGAAATAAATCTTTCGCCGTACTGGGTGCTTATTCTGTAAAATCTTTCCCAGAAGTGAATGTTCAGGTCAATTACCATTGGTCGAAATCAAATAAGTAGGGTATAAATAGGGGAGATCGCTTATCTATCCCATGTATTTCTTATGGCACTTCCGGTCGTTAGTTTCGGGTGCTGCCTCCGATGATTTGAACCAATGAGAAGGTTTGTATAAAAGTAGGTGGAGCTTAGATGATGGTGAGTGAGAGAGAGAGAGAGATAGAGAGCGAGTGAGAAAGAGAGAGAGTGAGAAAGAGAGAGAGAGAGTGAGGAAGAGAGAAAGAGAGCGCGCGCGAGCGAGAGAGCGCGAGAGAGAGAGAGAGACAAGTTGAGCTGTGGGACTGTTCCCAAACTAGCGTGTGGTGTAAAATTCTGACCCCAGCAGACTCGACGCCCCGGCTACCAGATGGCGGGTGCGGGCGTCCAGCACGCTGGTGGGGGATCCTGGATGTAGGAGCCTGCTTGAGGGATGTATTTTCTAGATTAAATTTGTAATTTTTAGGTAAATTAGTTAAGATAGAGCACTCAAGCGAGCAGTATCAACAATAAGAAGAAAGTAAGATGATTCTCGAGAACAAAGATTGTGTTAAGAAAATTTGGGATGAAATTTCGGAATCACCTGTAATTAGCGAGCAATTTATAGGATGGTTTTGTGAACAAATTAATTGGGAAATCGTGTGTCGAAAACATAGGTTATCGGAAATATTCATGGCAACGTTTCTCAATAGAATGCACTGGCCTAATGTCTCAAGATATCAGAAAAACTTATCCGAAGATTTTATGCATATGTTTAAAAGTGAACTCTATTGGCCTTTCTTATGTCGTTATCAAAAAATGTCTGAAAAATTTGTGCGAGAACATGAATGGCTTATTGATTGGGAATATCTTTTAAAGTATCAGACACATCTACGAAAAGAATTTCTTGAAGAAATGCGTGAGAAACATCTTCAACCTGAAGAAGGAAGAATTTATTAAATTAAGAAATCCTCCCATCTCTTATGATAGAATAATTTTAATTTTAAGATATCTTAATAATTTAAAAAAATAAATTAAATATTTTAAAGAATAATTTTGGTTTTTTTTATGTTGTTTGCTCGCTGTTTCTATACCTTTTTTAGGTACCTTTCAAATCAACCCAACATTTTTAAGAAGAAAATTTTATAAAACATAATGAAAATTTTTTAAGAGTATTATTAATAGCAAATGTACAATAAAAATTCATTTTAAAAAAATTTGGTAGAAATAAAATACTGTTTCTTGAGAAAAACAACATGTTTCTTAAGAAAAATAGATTTTTTAAATTAGGTAAGTACCTACTTATATCTAAGATCAATAAAACAAAAAGTACGCGTTGTTACTTAGGTCTACAATATTAAGAATAAAGGAGCTAAAATATTAAATAATTTAATTTGTTTTATTGATGTGTAATAGGTAGGTAAAATTTATGCAATCTCAGTTGAATCACCGAGGAAAAAATGTCAAAGGCGCCGACTGCTTTGTCGGTGTCTTTGACATTCTTGCCGCGGTGATTCAACTGAGATTGCATAAACTATACCTTGAGAAATAAAAATACAAATTTAAGCAAAATATAAGTTGTTTATTTATTATTTTAAAACAAGTAAAAATATAAACATTTTACAACAAAAAAAAAAAAAAACTCCTGAGGAACATCAAAATATTATTAAAACCTTTTAAACTTATATTATTAAACCCCTAAAATTATGTCTTTAACAGGAAGAACACAGTTACATACTTATAAAATACGTAAAAAATAGCAAATGCAGGCAAACTAGGAAAAATTTAAGTTTCCATTATTGAATAATGTCCCCAAGGCAACGTATCAATCATATTTGGCAATATAAAACGTTTATCATCTGAAGAATTCAGAGCAATTTTGTTAATTGATAAAGAATAATTAACACACGATTTGCTTTGGATGGTATTAAATTTAACATGTTTGGCTCTGTTCTCAAACAGACACTTAGAAAAATCGTCAAAGGTCACATTTCGAGTTGAAGACTTTCCCACCCCTTTAATTTTTGATAATGATTCTTTACCATTCACCAAGTATGAATATACCTTTGCTCTTAAGGAAATAAATTCTGTTAAAATTTTTCCCTTCAGTTCATCCTTCATTTTTCCTGGAACTTTTTTATTAACATGATGTATTCCAAAATTGTTATTTATTGGGTAATCACTAGTATCAAAGTAACTATTTGCATCTCTTTTAATTATATCATAAATTGTAAGAGAATTATCCTTTTTTGATGTAAATTCTAGTACATATGCATCAGTGTCCATGTAATTTATTTTTACATCAAAATAAGGAGTAATGTTATTTTGAATATACCCATAGTAAAAATCATATAAAACAGTTTTACTTAGATCTAAAATTGAAAAACCTACATAGATTGGTTTATTAAAAATAATTTCAGTTTTATGTAATTCAACAGAAACTAGATTTTCATTGAATACAACAAGATTTTTAAATTCAGGTCTTGAAATAAGTTTACGAGCAGAATTCCAAGAGTTGGCCAAGACAATTTTTCTTTTTTTTCTATCTCGTTCAATTGTTTTCCCAAAATTTGCATTTATTATCATCTTAAAAAAATCTTTTTCAAAATCATTTTTTGCTTTCATTCGCATATCAGTGTTGAAATCAATAAAGGATTTTAACCAGGCTTTTTGACTAAACTGTAAAATTCTGTGAATTTTTTTAAGGACCAATCCTTCTTTGATACATTGATAAAGATTTTCAAAATGAATCACATATTTAACTTTATTATTTAAAGTGCAAAGCAGTTTTGGATATTTACCCGACGGTGGTGTCCCTTTTAAAGGACAGAATGGTAAAAATTTATGTTTATCATGGAGATAGTCAGGATATTCCAAATCAACCTCTAAAATTATCCCCGTGTTACTGTCTTCACCGTAGAGAGTCAAGAGCTTATTAGAGAGGGGTTTTTTCTGAAATAAATAAAAAATATTATCAATTTTCTGTTGATTTACCCAAACAAAATCTTTATAAGGTAGAGCCTTTGCTTGACAAAATCCATAAAGATTATTAAGGTCCCAATAGGCTAAATACACCTCAGGCTTAGAATTATCATAGGTACACGGAAAAAAACGGTTGTTACATTTGCTATATCGGGTGCATGATTGTGTTATTCCTCCTCTAATACCTTTTTCCAAAAACAAAATTTGATCTATGTCTGTTAAAAGTTCTAATCGGATTTTTGAAAAAAGTAATGCTGCAGACCAAGATAAACCTGGGAGAGTATAAAATGCAGCAGCATCTAATCCATAATACTTAAGCGTCATCTCGCGGAAAGATTGAAATGCCAACGCAAGAAAAATGACGTCACTTTTCAGGTAAATATCGCTGTATTCACCTAAAGTTTTAACATTGAAAACATCCCAGACTTTAATAGCATGAATATAGTCATCATCTGAAATAAATTCTTCTTTTAAGGTGTTAAAAAAACATAATTTTGGTGGAAGCATGGTAATATTTAGTTTTTCCCAGCTATCCACAAATTCGTAAGGAAAAACACCTTTCCTTACAATCAACTTTAGTTCTTCTTCATTTGAAAAGTGTTCCTTTAAAGAGGAAAAATTTTTTAAATCAAGATTTTTTATAAGAGTCTCTAGGGATGTGGCCAAAAATCGAAATGAATCCAAAAATACTAGTTTCAGATCTCCTAAGTATAGAGAAAATGAAATATAGTCTTCATGATTAAGAGGTAAAATATTGACAGAACCTAGCTTTGAAAGCTCAGCGATAAATAATTTTGAGTCGTATTTAAGATTATGGAAAAACACAGGAATCTTGTTGTCTGTCTGAATTTGAATATTACACTCTTTACACAAAAAATTTATAAATTTACCTGTATAGTGGTCATGATGTAAAACTTTTGGATTTTTTTCAGAGAAACATTCATTACAAATCGGACATAATGTAATTTCAGAAAAGTTAAAGGCAGAATTTTTACATATTTTGTTATCCAATAATTTTTGTTTTAATATAATTGAAATCTGAGCGCTTTCCTTTTTTAGTTGTTCTATAAACCACTTTGCAGGTTTTTCTCCTCTATACAAGTTAAATTTATTTAATTTTTCATCAAAAGAACACACTATTTTATATGCCACACTGTAGGCCTCATGTTTTTCGTAAATATTTTGAAAAGAATTTGTGGGATCAGGTATACACGTACTTATTTTCTTAGTAAAGCATTCGAAGTCACAATAGATGACGAACGGCTTCATAATAAGAGCCTTAAACGAATTAAATTTAAGAACAGCGTTGGTAATTTCAGGTACAATTATTTTTTGGGGGGAAAAAAGAGAACAATTTTCAATATGGCTCTTAAATTTTTCCTCCGAAGAAAAGTGATTTAGACATGAATCACATACATGTATTTTGTTTTTGCTTTTAGTCACTTGTGTAACAACAATTTTGGCCAAATCAGTAATTAAGCAGTAATGACCACAAGTTCGATTCTTATTTAGGTACAACAAATTTATATGATGCTTTTTTTTAGATTTAGTGTGATAAAGAGGCCCACTAAGAGTTTTATTTTTTGTGTCTATACCAAAGACATTAATTGAAATAGTATTGTTTAGTTGTTCAAATTTCGAAATATTTGAAAGTTTTATTGGCATTTCAATACCTTTTAAGTTAAATATTTGATAAGGATCTTGAGGATATGACTCCGGTTTAACTTTATTTTTTGAAACAGGATAAAAAAACGCAAGTAAGCAGTATAAAAAACATTTTCTATCATTATTAATTATATTAATTATACCTTTGCGCAATAACCATAAAGGAAGCGGGGTGTAAGTTCCAAAGCCAGCAGTCAATGGATGAAATTTATTGATTGAAACTATCAAATGTGATACTGATAAATATCTCCATCCAGATCCTTTGTGTGAAAACTCCTCCATCTACAACAAAAACAAAAAATAAATTTAGTTTGCTAGATATTATAGTGTATTATGAACTTAAGGTCTCAAAGTACTTTTAATCCCAAATCAAAAGATTATAATTTACCTGGGATTAAAAAACACTTTAGACCCTTGGGATATATACTATTTTATTCCCTTTAGTTTTTTAAAAACCCTAGTTGAAAAATTTTGAAAAAATAGAGTTAAAAATCATATTAAAATTAAAATTGGTTTTATTTCAAAAATAATTTTCAAAAATTTCTAAATTTAATCTTAAATTGAAACTGGCTTACTTTAAATATAAAAAGGACTAAAGGTGATTTTTTGTGTCTCAAAAAGGGGTCTGGGGCTAAAATTTATTTTAATCCTTATTTATCGAAAAAGGAGACAAAAAATACATATAATTGTTTGTTTTTGTTTTCTAATACAATATAGTAAAAATAACATACCTTTTTTATGAGAATTTCCTGCATATCGTCTAGAATGGAGTTTATATCAGTAGTCAAAAGTATTTTATAATTCGTTGTTCCAAAGCTTTTATAATCTTACTCCTGTGAACTTGGTAATTCAAAAAGGCAATTTAAACGAAAATTTACTTTTATACATTGCTTTTTCTTCTTCGGAAAGTCGTACAGCTTTTGAATTAAAACTGTCTTACAATCTTCCAAAAAATTTTTTGGGTCCAAATGTCCATGATTGGTTATAAGAGCAGTCAATATGCGACAATCGAATGCTGAAGATATAATTTTCCATTGAACCATACGCTGGTGACTCGTGCTGGTTGATGGTAGCTCTCCACCAACAATTGGTAAATTAAATTGAGTTAAATTATTAAAAGTTCTAAGTTTGTAAGTCTCTAACACCGAAATAATGTGTTCAAACTGCAGTCTTTTTCCAACTGAAATATTTGATACTTTAAGCTTTTGGATATAAATATTTATATGCTCCTCAAGAGATTTTAAAAATTGTAAATATTCTTCTGGAGTATGTATAGAATTATAAGTCTGAATAGTTTTAATGATAATATCTTCCATTTTTATTTTTTTTAATTTTTAATAAACTCAAAAGTGTTTGCTGGTTGATGTGTCCCTCCTGGTACTACTTTTTTTCCTTTAAAAATAACACTGCATCCATTACCTGATAACAATTCTTCACAAGTAGAATCGGTTAGCACTGCACTTAATCGTTTTGGTAAAAACAATGTACGCTCTTCTAGCTCACACAAGATGCTCTTGCCAAACTGTGTTTTAATTTTTTTAAAAGCGCAAATTTTGTAGGGGATCCCTACTCCCATCTCATCTACGTCAATTTTTTCTTTAAAACTACATGAGGCCACTTCATTAACTTTTTCCATTTTTTTTTCTTGTTCGGTTGTATCTATTGAATGGTTTAACTTGAACTAATTTTACTTTATAGTCTTATTAAAAATTTAAAAAATCTCTCTTCCTCCCACTTATTTTTCTATTGGGTATAAGGGTGTATCTGCTTAATAAAAAGTTTTTTGATATAGAAAAAAGTTAATTATTTTGTGAAGGTTCACTAAAATATAGATTAATAATCTGTTCTATCATTTGAAGAAAATTTTCTTGGTTATTATTAAATATTGGTAAGACATCTGTTATATTTTCAACATTAACATCTATTTCAAATAAAATGTTTTCATCATCGGGTTCCGGCTGTGGAAATTCCGGGCCCTGAAAAACTGGGTAAACTTGGTTTTCTCTGTTGCGTGGGCAACACATTTTAAAAATTCTTTTTGGGTTTTAACTTAACTTAACAAATTGCAACTATGCCCTTGCCTGTTTTGTGCTTAAAGAAAAATATCTGTGGGATGGGGAGGACGTGATTGTGCATCTCACTATACAGTGTGCGTTATGATTTTAAAAATTTAAATTAAATGTTGGATTTTCCATAGCGATATTGTATTACATAGAAGACTTGAGAACTCAAATTCACATCTTTTATCAGATTTTGTATCTAACAAACAGTAGATGCAATGATAATGGAATGGTCGATGCAAGTGAACCTTATTACACGACAAGAAATTATATTTCATTTTTAAGGTGTCCATATCCTTCGAATCTACCAATTCGCAATAGCAATTAGGACATAATATCCAATCTTTGTTCTCCTTGCTTAAAATGTGATAATAAATATTACAATTTGATGTACCTGTATTATGTACCCATTCATGCCTCTGTAGTGCGTCACAATTTTCTTCCCATGGTAATCCCCGAGGATCAAAATGGGTTCCATATCTTTTATATTGAATATTAAAGGGGGACACAAGTGATTGAAACTCTCTACTTAAGCTTCTGTAATAAGGCAAATTTAAAAATTCGATACATTTTGTCGAAGAAGTTACCGAACTGGAAGTGGAGGGCTCGTCTCCCAAAAATATTTCCCGAATTCTACGTAATTTGCCACTGTTTTCGGGCGTAGCACTACCGCTTGGTTCTTGTCTTTCAGACATAACTTAAGTTTTTAAAGTTTAAAAGGTTTTAATAATATTTTAATGTTCAAATAAGTTTAAAAGGTTTTAATAATATTTTGATGTTCAAATGATGGAGGTTCGGTTTAAATTGTGTTTCGGTTCATCTTGTTTCGCCACCTACACACTGCAATTGTATCAACAATATTTTTATCAACAAAAAACACTCTTGTGTGGAAGGAGTGCAAAAGCGCTAATATACAGGGTGATTCAGCCTAATTAAATATAGTATTCGAAATAATAAAACTACATAAATTCTAAAATAATTAATTTATTGCATCCAAACTTTCTACATCTTGTAATAATTTATCCTTAAAAAACAGGAAGCACTCTCTCATACACATCATATTATCATTATTAAAAGGAAATTCATGACAAAGAAAATTTTCGATTACTGTCTCTATGGGTAAAAAATTATGTTTTAATGTTGCTAAATTTCTTAATAACGAAAAATAAAAATTGTTCATATTTAAGTTATTTAAATAATCTAGTCTAGGTTTTAACACTAGGTTCAGTTTTATTAGGTTATCCAATTCACTTTTGTTAAAAATCAACACCTGATCATCATAGCAGAGTTTTAATTGGTTGATGGATTTTCCATAACTTATGATGTAGTCATCGAATTTAAATTCACGTTCACATACACAATCACATGTAGTAGAATCTTGATACAGTCCTTGTAAAACAAACTTGATAAAACTTGTCCAGTCTTCAGCGATAAAGGATATACAAGTCTTGTCTTGTTTAAAAATTTTGATTGCTCCCATAAAATCTCGAACAGTACTTATTCCTATGGACACACCCATATCAGATTGAGGTAACAAATAGGTTATTTGAAGCAAGTAACATTTTTCACTTTTAACTTTTTCTTTGACTTTATTTAGGCACATATCAACTTTGTTCCAGTATAAATCGAGAACCTCACATTCGAAAGACATGTTGACTAATAACCTTCTTCTCTCTTTTTACTTATACCACCTCAGATTTGTCGATCCAACTATTGTATTTTTTATCTAATCCCCACCATTTAATATATAGTTTTTTCCCCTTACGTCTGACTACTTTTTCCACCAGATAAACATCATCGTACTTGGCTTTTTGTAGTTCTTCTTCATAGAAACAACCTTTAATTGGATGACCTTGCATATCTTTTAAAAGGTATGTTCTGGGATAAGTGTTTCGTATTTCAGTAATTTGAAATAATTCCGCAGTCCACTGAGGTGTGTAACCTTTATCAAATAAATGCTTGTATTTTGAAATTCGAACTTTATCGTCTACTTGAAATTTTGCTTTTTTTGAATAAAAAGAACGCCTTGGCAACAACGTAGGTAAAATGCGAGAGAATGTAGTAGAAAGTAGAGTTTTTTCATGCTTTTTGGTTACTTCAGCAGGCTTAAGATTTATGGAGGAATGTTTGGTTTGATTGTAGTTTTCAGTTATCTTATCCAAGTGGCTTATCCAGTTATATGATCCATTTAAACTAAACAACTTGTACAGGCGATGTTTCAGAGTGCGAATAACTCTCTCGCACATACTTGCTTTAATTCCACTATACGTATGGTAGTGATTTATTGAGTAAGCTTGCATTATTTTGGAAAAGTGCGTATTATAGTATTCGCTACCTTGATCCGTTAAGAGATTTGAAGGGCGTCGTCCTGATGTTTTAAGAATTGACTCCATTGCACGGCTAACTTCGATACCATTTTTTGTTTTAAGAGGCCTGGTCCACACATATTTTGAAAAACTGTCTATGACAACCAAAACGTATTTAAAATTTCGATTAAATTTCGCTATATTACGAAACTCGCATAAATCGGCCTGCCACAGGTCATCGTAGCCCTTAACAATTGTTTTCAATCGCTGAAAATGTTTTCTTGCCCCACGATGCAACTCGTTGACTATGTGTTCCTTTATTTTGGACATGCTCAGATAATAATTTTGTTGAAATTCTTCGTTTTTCCATATGACGATAATGAAAAGTAAAATTTAAATTATTTATTCGAGTGGTAAGAGCTTCCTGGTAGACCGTTTCGTTTGATAAAATATTTTGCCACTTTTTATCGATTTGAATTTTTGCTATAGAATGTGTGTTGTTCTGCATCTTACTAACAACTAAATAGATAATTTACTTAGCGATTCTCTTAACTCCTTCAGTTGTTTTTCCATAGAGGCAACATGTTCGTGAAATTCTTTATCAAAATGTAGTGTGGTATTTGTTATCGATGCCAAAATATTATCCTTCATATCGGTAAGACATTGGTCAAGAAAAGCTTTGTTCACTGCGTCACTATCTTGATTGGGAGATGACAAGTTACAAATTTTATGATTTTGCATATCATAGTTTCCTTCCTTTGTTTTTGGTATTGGGTTTAGAGTTCGAAAAATATCCATTGACCCTATAGGGTCACGACGCGGTTTCTGGGATGATCCAAACTTGTTCATGTTTTTATTAAGACTAATTCAAATAATCTTAAAACAAATTATTTTTTAGTTAGGTGCGCTGGTGTTCTACGGACATGGGATACAGGAGGCAGTGGAGGGGTACAATTGGGATCCTGCACGTAGAATCCCACGTGTGGGATTCTGCATGCTACATCCTGCGTAAAGAATCCTAGAATTAAGTTTTATTTTCAGCGACCGTCTTCGATTTTAATAATACCCACTCTTTGCAACTCCTCTAAAATGTACTTAATATCATTCAATGTGTTTGTATTGCCCGCCTCTCGAGATCCGTCTAAAGTGCGTAGGCGGTTGACAAGTTCATTCACGTCTCCGTATGGAATATACTCTTTTTTAGTGTCAGTGTATTGTAACAAAGAACCACCCTTTTTCTTATCCTTATCAATATCATCACGACTACGTGTTCTGAAACTTTTCGGTCGTGTTGTTATGGGAGGTTTGGGTCGGGTTAGTGATGACAAGTAGACTTCACTGGGAGAGGAGGTGCTGGCAGCGGCGGTGATCGACGATGTTGAAGCAGGTCTAATAAAAACATTGTACTTTTCACTTTTGCTCCCTTTTAACTGACCTGTAGGGGTAAAATTTCTTCTGTGAACATTGGTGTAGTCCAAAATTTTTTTAAAAGTGTCTCTGTCAGCATTAGAAATTGCTTGTCTTGGGGGATTTTTTAAAAATAATAGATCGAGTACTCCCAGTGGAGCAGGGAATATTTTTTCTCCAACAATTAAATTTCCCTTATTATCAAAATCCACCGATTTGTTTCCTAGACTAAATTTATTGCTTTCCGGTAAAAACTTTAACAGGCTGTAATCGATTTCCGGGCTGCGTGAAAAGTATTTACCCAAGTAAAAGCGTGTAGTCTGAGGGAAATAATCTAAAAATTCTGACTGGGTGACTGCACTACGGTTAAATTCATCTTGAAACTGTACCAACGATTTCTCATGTTGTTCTTCAGCATCCTCTTCTGTTTGAGAATCGATTTCCGATTTTGCTTCGTCAGCCGTTTCGAATACGTCTTCATCTTCTGTTTGTAGCATTGAATGGGGGCCTGTTAAAGTTGAGTCCAAAATACGGCTAGTGGTTCTGTCAAATTTTTCATTTTTCAATCTTGGTTGAATAAAAGATTCATAAGATTTAGGATATTGATTAGATGTATGTGTTTTCGGCGATGACTTGCGTTTTTTCAAAATTTTGTATTGCGGCGAAGGTGGTATCTTGGAAGAAACAGGAGGCAGTGAAGACACAAAATTAGCTGTAGTTATTTTTGATATAGGTTCAATAACAGGCTTAAAAAATTTCTTAAGAGATTCATCTTCTGCCTCAATGCCCAATTTAAGAGCTGTGTACTTTTTTTTAATGGCATTTGTGGCTTCTATTATGCGCTTTTTAATTCGCTTTTCTTTATTACTTATTTTAGTCATATTTCCCTTAATTAGCTGATTTTAACAGATTTTTCTTCCTAATCCGTTAAAAAGGGGTTTTTTGTAACCGGTGCTGTGTTGTTTTTAACAGCTATATGTGATTCTCTGAAGAAGGGTGGAACTAGACTGATTGTTAGACTTTTAAATAGACATCAAACTTAAACCTATACTTCCCGTTAGATACATCACAATCTTTTATTATTACTATAAAATCAAAAGGGTTCTTCCAACACTTTCTACATAATTCTTTAAATAGAATAAATGACATATCGGGAGAGACGTGTTCGTTAAAAACCATTTTAAGGTTATGTTCATCCATTTTGAATAAGATAAGCATATTTGCATTATCCCTTATATTTCTCTTCTCAATGGTAGTGTAAGTCTGTGCAATAAAAATTGAGTCTATATTGGAATGTCTACCCCTGCTAAAATAATCTCGAATAATGTCTTGCTTTTGCGATGAAATGTCGTCAAATATGAATATGGAATATGGTGGAGCGTTTGAAGGATCAGGGATTCCCTCATTTTCACTATACGGTACATACTGCACTTCCGGAATAGACTTTAAAATTTTTTCTAACAGCTGGTACTTTTCCTGGTACAGTGTTTTTGAATACACAAATACATTTTTAAACCGTAGTCCATTGGGATCTAGAAGCAAGCTGATGGCTACATTTGATTTCCCGCTCCCCGATGGTCCAACAACCAGACCCCGAACCGTGCTTGGTAACAGAGCTCCATGTTTTTGAAACTTATCTTTATTATGATCTTGAAATTCATCCAGGTTGATTATTTCAATACCCCCGTTCACTTGCTTCTCAGCTTGAATTTGACTCATAACAAGCTTTGTAAAAAAAGGTAGTCACACAAGTAAACGATCAATCGTAATGACACCTTCGAAGGGTAAAGGTCTATTAA
Organism: Aspidapion aeneum; assembly: GCA_963576565.1. Lineage (NCBI taxonomy): Eukaryota > Metazoa > Arthropoda > Insecta > Coleoptera > Brentidae > Aspidapion > Aspidapion aeneum. The sequence goes on along the minus strand of OY755038.1, from coordinate 72,274,981 downwards.
ATACTGCAATCAATAAACTCCCGTTTGAGTTACATCTACCATCTCACAGGTAGATATTAATAATTACATTTATTTTAGTCTATTTAATTATAATTACCTTTTTCAAAAAAATATGATTATTTTATTTTTTAAGGTTCTGTGGTCCAGGAACTCGTCTAAAAGAGCGGTTGGCTAGAGGTGACGTGGGAATTCATCCATTAGATAATTTTTGTAAAGATCACGATATTGCCTATTCTAAAAGTAAAGATATAAAAGACCGACACAAAGCAGATAAAATCCTCGAGGAGAAAGCGTGGCAACGTTTTAAATCCCGAGACGCTAGCTTTGGGGAAAAGGCATCATCCTTTGTTGTTGCATCAGCAATGAAACTAAAACAAAAATTGGGCATGGGAGTGCGAAAGGAGAAAAAGAAGTCTTTTTCTTCCAAAATTTTAGCACCTCTGAAAAGGAAAATGAAAGTTTACAAGGGCCGAGGTCTGTCGGACCGCAAACAAATTAATGCTGCTCTTAAAATTGCACGAATGACAGTTAAACAAGCAGGAGGCAAAAAGAAGATTAAACTACCAAGAGTTCTTCCCGTACCTAAGACAGGTGGATTTCTTCCCCTGATCCCAATTTTCAGGTAAATACTATTCTAATTTTATAAAATATTCCTAACCTAACCTAATTGATTTTTTTTGATTTTATGTTTTTGTTTCGACAGTGCCCTTTCTGCACTAGGAGCTCTTTCTGGGGGCGGAGCCTCCATTGCGAAGACCATTATAGACGCCAAAAATGCAAGGCAAAAACTCCAGGAGGATGAAAGACATAATAAACAAATGGAATCCATTGCAGTAGGAAAAAGGGGTAGCGGTCTATTTCTACATAAATACAAATCAGGATACGGATTATATATAAAAAAAAGCCAAAAAACTTCCAATAAAACTACCCAGCCGGCCTTTAACCGATTTTGACCTGAAAAAATACGCAAAGCAGCTTAAAATACGTCACTTTAGAGGCGTTTTTATGAGAGACGAGCTTCTCTCAAAAAATAAGCGGCCCTGGCCTAATGAGGCTCTTATTATTAATCTCAACACCAAAGATCAAAGTGGAAGTCACTGGGTAGCTGTTTGGAAACAAAAAAACAATACTGCTGTATATTTTGATGGATTTGCTATAGTCCCACCACTAGAAGTAATAAGATATTATAAAAACTGTAAAATAATGTATAATATCGACCAATATCAAAAGTTTAATACTGTTAATTGTGGACATCTTTGTCTATCCTTTTTGTATAATCAAAGCAATAAAAATATTAAATAAGCAACCTCAGGTTTACTTAACCAGTCATGTCTAATACGTTCACATTAAAGGGTCGTACAAGCTGCCTTTCAGCAACTTTTTTTCCTCCCATTCAACTAGATCCTCGATTCGAATATTCGCTTGCACTGATTTCTCTTAATACCTGGAATTCCATTCCCAACATAGAGCCAGGACGAAACAAGTTTTACTATAATAGTGAGGGAGAACACCTAAGTTTAGAAATACCTACAGGTAGCTACGAAATTGATGGGATTGAATCATATATTCAGCAAGCCTTATGTCAGGATATAGTTGATATCAGTCAGTGTACTCCATTTTTGTTGAAACCGAATCTTAGTACCCTAAAAGTTGAGTTAAAAAGCATATACGAAGTGGACTTTGAACCCCCAGATAGCATTGGCCAGCTTCTAGGATTTTCATCAAAAAAATATAAACCCGATATCCTACACGAATCAGATTTACCCGTTAGAATTGTTCCAGTGCTTTCTATTCGAATAGAGTGCAACATTATATCAGGATCGTACAACGGAAACGAGCAAGCACACACACTTTTTGCATTTAGCCCCTCGGTTGATCCCGGCTATAGCATAGATATTGAACCTAACAATCCTATTTTTCTACCTGTCACAAAAAAGATCATTGACACGATTAGTTTGGATCTTATCGATCAAGATTCAAATCCTGTTAATTTCCGAGGTGAGGAAATTTTGATTAGATTAGAATTACGAAGAAATGGGCTTAACATTCAATAGTAAATGTCGTAATAACTTACCATATAGAAGAGACAATTATTTTGCTCAAGTTTTATTTGATCGGCGACCGTCAAACAAGAACCAGCTCACTTTTCGAAATATTTTATTACTACAGACGCTAGCAAAAAAAATATGGCTACCGGCTTCGAAAAACTGCAAATTTTTAATCCTGTAAGATCTGACGAGAGCATTGCTCGTGAAGAGTGGCACACATATCACCCCTATACAAAATCATTCAAAAATAGCGACGAGATAGAAATTGTTTTAAACCAACTTGATCAATGGATGGATATTAGTGAAGCCGAGTTAATTCTTGAGGGTAAACTTGAAGAATCCACGGATGCTGCTTTGACAGGAAGCATTACCACGACAAATAACTTTGGCGCATTCCTTTTTGAATCCATGTCTTACGAATTGAATGGTAAAGAAATAGAACGAATTCGTGAACCAGGTCTGCTAAGTACGTTTCGGGCACTTCTCAGTCTTTCCGAACAAGAAAGCAAAGCATTAGTACCTGCAGGTTGGAATTGGCCTGATGGAATTTTAAAACCCATTGGAGCAGTAAGTCGTCAGTTTAGCTTACGTATTCCACTTAGTTTTCTTTTTGGGATATTTAATGATTATAAACATGTAATTGCAGGAAGACATAGGATTCGTTTGGTTAGAGCTAGAACTGATAATAATTGCTACAAAAGCAGTGGAACCAAAACCGCTGTAGTGACACTGTCTACTGTTGAACTCAAAGTTAAACACATATTTCCAAATGATTCTTTGAAAATGGCTATTTTAGAAAAAGTTGAAAAGGATACACCTGTTCTTATTCCCTTTAGAAAATGGGAATATTTTGATTTGCCTGCGCTGAAAAATTCAAAAAAAGATATATGGATGGTGAAGACAGCCAGTAATTTAGAGCGACCTAGATATGTCCTTGTGGGCTTTCAAAAAGACCGTATTAATAACCCCACAGCAGATTGTAGTCAGTTTGATAACATAAAAATAACCGACATAAGATTATATCTGAATTCAGAATCATATCCTTATGAGTCACTAAATCTTAGCTTTCCTGAGAAACAAATAAGCGAAGTGTATAGAATGTATTTGGACTTTCAAAGATCCTACCATGGAAAACGTTTTGTGGAACCTCTGATGGATTTTGATACATTTCTGTCTTATCCTGTTTTTGTAATTGACTGTAGTAAACAGACAGAATCGCTTAAAAGCAGCACCGTTGACGTTAAACTGGAATTTCAAAGTCAAGAAAACTTTAACGAAAACGTTGTAGCTTATTGCATTATTATACACGACTGTGTTTTTGAATATTTGCCTTTATCAGGTATTGTAAGAAGTCTGCTTTAATCAGTTGCCTTTGCACCATGCTACGGTTAAGATGAAAATAAAAATAATTGACGTTCAGGGATACCGGATTGCATTGGATTTTGTTGTAAAGGAACTGGCGATCTATGATGGAAAAGTCCTTAAAAATTATATCTTTAACCCCAAGATCCCTTATACATCTTTAAACAACGCAGAGAGACGGAGTGTCAACTACTTATTGAACAAGCATCATGGACTTCCATATGATCAAGGAAATACGGAATATACAAATTTAAATCAGATTTTTTGTGAGAATTTAATAAATGTTGACTTTATTTATGTTAAAGGTGCAGTTAAAAAGGACTTTATAGTTAAGATTTTTAAATCCATGCAACTCAATGTTCCTACTATTATAAATTTAGAGAATGTTTTCGAGTCCACAGTACCAGTACTAAAAAAAAGTAATGAACACTGTGGTGTTCATATTCTTGGGGAATGTGCATGTAGTCAAACCTATGTTAAAATTTTATATAAATATATTTTTAATAGCTTACCACAATAAATATTTTATTTTAGAGTTTACGCTAGTTTTATTTTATTACCTATTTTAACTGTAGTAGTATTGCGTCTAACCTTAAAACAGATAAGAAAATATGATAACAAATAGGTTGAGGGTACTCTTTCTTCACAATATTTAATTTCAAACATAAAGACAGCATAGTTAGTTTCAGATTATAATTCAGACAGACAAGATGTTTGGCCCATTAATTTTGTCTACTTTTTTAAATTGTACGTTAGTTATTTTATTCTATCCAAACCATATTCAAGATGCATACATAACCTTTGATAACAATGCGGTTTGGCCTTCATACGAGTGGAACAGATTAAGCATTTTTAATAAAACCCGCAACATAAAATTTTATCAATACACAGCCAACGCATCCGAATGTAGATTTATTACAATTTTTAAACTAAGACTAAAATTCCTTAAAAAATCTGGATACGAAGAATTTGGATGGTTTGTTCCAGGACAAGAGTATGACTTAGTACCTGAGTTGCTACCTCCCCCAACAACAGACACATTTCCAAATAATTCTGATGAAAACAGCTTAAAAAAACACAACAATAGCAGCAGTAACAGCAGCAGCCTCAATATGACTTTTTTTTCTCAAGAAAAGAAGCCTATACTTGAAAATTCTTCCTATGAAGACGCATGTTCGCAATCCTACTACAACAATCCTACTTTTATACTCGAATTAATTTATGTAGTATTTTCAACAGTATTTTATTTTGTAACTATTTATCATTTAAGAAAACCTATTTGTCATAAATGTCTTGAAATAAATATAGATTCCTAAAATATAGAATACCATATCCTGTATTTTACTTCTACCCTATTTTGTGTACTATTTTAAATAAATTAAAAAACAAAAAAAAAAACTAATTGATTTAAAAATCAGTTTCCTAAATGTTGCAATTCATTTTTGACAATTTGACAGGAGCCTAGAACACTCAATTGGTTAATTGAGCAAGAATTACATCCCACTAACAGGCGCAGGCTCCTACATCCAGGATCCCCCACCAGCGTGCTGGACGCCCGCACCCGCCATCTGGTAGCCGGGGCGTCGAGTCTGCTGGGGTCAGAATTTTACACCACACGCTAGTTTGGGAACAGTCCCACAGCTCAACTTGTCTCTCTCTCTCTCTCTCGCGCTCTCTCGCTCGCGCGCGCTCTCTTTCTCTCTTCCTCACTCTCTCTCTCTTTCTCACTCTCTCTCTTTCTCACTCGCTCTCTATCTCTCTCTCTCTCTCTCACTCACCATCATCTAAGCTCCACCTACTTTTATACAAACCTTCTCATTGGTTCAAATCATCGGAGGCAGCACCCGAAACTAACGACCGGAAGTGCCATAAGAAATACATGGGATAGATAAGCGATCTCCCCTATTTATACCCTACTCAAATATCCAGCATAAATTTTATAATAATGGTAATGCTGCCATGTTTTTGTAAGTGTTTTCAATGGTAATCTCTCTCCAAAGTTTTCTATTGGAGAGCAGTTATGTCAAATGTTTACCCAAAATTATCTCTGCCGAGTCTATTTGAGCCCTTGAAAACCAAAGTGGTGTAAGTCCACATTTTGCGAAAACTGGGATACGGTGCGGAATACGTTGTTTTGAACATTCTCTATTTTTTCGTATTTATAGACTTACTCTACTACGCCCTGAATTCATAACTTTTTCATTATAACTTTTTTAAAAATCCATCAAATGTTGATGGGCATAGTGGTGTAAGTCCGGTTCGGTTCGGATCGGTTCTCCGGCCATTCTTTTCTGCCAAATGATCTTGATTTCGGTCACATTGAGCTTCAGGCCAAAAACAAAATTTTGTATGTTCCTGATGACTGGTATACTATCATAAAAAGGAAATATCCAAGCACGCATTTCATGTTTACCAAATGCAACGTGAGGACTTCTTTTCAACGGCCAATTTTGAGAAAGCTATTACTAATAGAAAAAAAAATTCGGACGGTCAGCCAGTAAATTGGCTTAAAATAAAATGGTTGCAATTTCGAAAAGAATCTCCAAATCAAATTTTTTTGCAAAAAAACTCTTAATGAAGAATTTCCGTTTTCTTCCATTAACATTACCCCAGCGGCTAAAGGAAGACCACCGAACATTCTGGCTATAAACTTAGAAATCCTTAACAAGCAGTTCTACCTGTGTCAGATTTTAAAAAAAGGGATATGTTATCCCTTCTGCAGTTCATCCCCCCTGTTCACCATAATTTTTTTTTGAATTTAAAGAGCGAAAAGAAAACGACATTTAAGATATTGGCCTGGATATTGTAGAAGAAAATGAGGAGAATGATGAATAAAGTTTGCAAAAGTTTTTTTTACGTTCTTGGTTTTCGAATTGTTCAAATTCATTGTTGTTTGTGTATTGTTTTTTTTTTCACCGAATAAAAACTTAGAAATACAAAATTTAGGTTTTCTTTGTAAATCACAATATTCAGTAGAGAACTTTTATGGCATACTGGTGTAAGTCCTTTGAGCGATCAAAATATTCTAAAGATCATTTTTTTTACATTATACAGTATACTCAAAAATTTTCACTCTAATCCTTATTCCAAATTTGTAACAATCTATTTGGAATTATCTCTACAGATTTTTAATATTGCATTTAACTTTGCATTTAAATATCTCAGTTTGAACAATAATGGACTCACACCACTTTTCAAGGGCTCATTTAACACCACACACATACTATCAACTGCCCAATGGTAACCGTGGATTGATGTTAACATTAAATTTAATCCCGGGAGAGACTTTACAGAATAAGCACCCTGGAGAGGACTGGCAAGAATTTTAGAAGTAATCTGCGATAGTGCATCGACAGCTATGCACTTGTTAAATGTTGTTTTTAAAACAAATTAATTTTTAGCTCACACGTGTAGGTATACTATAAGTAGAGTGAGCTATGGTGATTATGTCAAAAATTAGAAAAAAAAGTTGCTTTGAATTCAAAAAATTTTAACATCTTTCCATTTCAGATCGTTTATTCTTGACGGCCCGTGAGGTGATGTGAGGTGAGCGCTCACCCTGTGGAGTATTTCCACGTGTGAAATGATGGTGAAAGCGTTTCAAGTTCACCCGTGAAAGTGAACATTTTGCTCACCTCACCTCACGGGCCGTCCTGGACGTTTATTCTTGATGCGCGCTCACCTCTGTGGATTCATATCCCCGTGCAAAAAGACGGTGAAAGTATTCAAAGTCGACCCGTAAATGTGAACATTTCGCTTACCTCACCTCACGGGCAGTCAAGAATGAACATCCTGATGAATTTGAAACTTTTTTGTCGCGCTCTCTGTCTGTCTGTTTGTCTGTCTGTAATGACCAACGCGCATAACTCAAAAACTGCTTGCCCGATTATAATAAAATGTGGTACCTAGGTTGGCTGTGGGCTCTAGATGTTCCCATTTAAAAATAAATAAAATCCACTTTACATAAGCCGCAAAAAAGGGTAGATTTCAAAAATTAGAGTTCTGGTAAAAATATCACTTGTGTGTTAGATGAAATTTAGTACCTAGATTGGGTTTTGGCTTTAAATGGTTCCACTTAAAGATAAATAAAATCCAGCGCACATAAACCAAAATAAAGGGTAAGGGTTGAATTCAAAAATTATAGATTTGCTAAAAATATGACTTTTGTGGTACTGTTAAAGGTAACTAATACAATATTGTTATGTTGTTCAGTGGTGTTACACTGTGGGGAGAATCTCCTATCGGACGGGTCCCCGGTTGACGCATAGATGGTTTTTTCGCGCATTAAAATGAGTAAAAATTACATTCTACATTAATCGTGTGAACTTTAGTGCCCATAAATTGGCAGGGTATTTTGATAATGTTTAATAAAAAAAAATATAATTTGTAATGAAGATTCATTTTTATTTAAATAACAAAGTTTTCGTGCCATATCTTGAATCAAAGAAGAGAATATTTTTTACCTCAAACATAAAAGTATTAATCTCGTCTCTCAAATCCTCATCTGTCAGTTTTTTAGCGTCCGTATCCTTGGTAGTCAATAGTAAATCCAAAAGAGCGTATGTGCGTTTTCCGCTAACGTTGTCGTTGGAATCCATTTTAACTTTTTCAGTTTTATAAAATTCTTCTCTGCGTTCCTCAATTACTTTCGTTGTGAGGTCTTGAAGAATGTTGAGACACTTTTCGTATCTGAAACCATACATATTCTAATATAGTAACAAATGACAACGTTCTGACAAGCAAGATCCGCAAGAAATAAGCAAAATTGAAAGAATTTTTTTTATCGTAAGATTTCTCAGATCGCAGAAAGCTTACTAGCCCTACAGTTAAACCGGAATTACAATGACAAAATCACGTGATTATCGATATGCAAAGGAGGTGGTTCTAAGACAATAGAGAATTATTAAAATACAGCCAGGCTATAATTGTGCCAAGCACTATTTTGATACATTCATATAGAAAACTGACAGTTAATCCTTCAAAATTGACATACCAAAGCCGAATTTAAAACTTTTGTCGTTTATTTTCAATTAATAAAAGAAGGCACTATTGATTCCGGTTCATATAGTAAACAAAGCCCGTGTGTTGAAAGATCACAGCTGATATTACAATGTGAAGGTATCAAAATTGTGCCTGGCACTATTATAGCCTGTCTTTATTTCAATAATTCTCTCGTATCGTAGGGACCTATACAGAATTTTTATTTAGCAATATTAATCTTGTTTGATTAAGTTGTCTATTCCACCAACATATATATGATTTATGAAGTCATCAAAAACAAATACTAATACAATATAATTATTGGTTTTATTCTAAGATTCGGGGTTCTAAATCAGCTTTCAGAATAAAATGCTAAATCATGGAGTTATTTCTTATTTCCAGAGTAGAATAAGACAAGATGATAATTTGGGTTCATTAGAATAATAAACTGATATACTGGACAGTGGGAAGCCGCTTAGAAAAAGAAAAACTAGTTTAGCAGCTTTTTTTTTATATGGTAGGTATTAGTATAGTCGTTGCTGTTATCACGGATCACCTAACAAATGATCCGTGCTGTTATAGTCTGTTGCGAAACAGCTATTTATGCCTGAAGTGGGAAATGAATGGAATAAGATTTTTTTTACTGATTTTATTAGTTAAGGTGCTGTACACTATTTTTTGTCTGGGGGTACCCCAACGGAGGTAGGGATGATTTTATGAAAAATTCGATCTGTTAACATAGGCAAGCAATCACCTATTCTATGGTTTTATGTCCGCTAAATCCAAATCTGCAGTGGAAAAATTTTTTGCCGTTAATTTAGAAAGCCGGGGGGATTTCTGGTATTAGGGTAAAACTGTTTTTGCGAAGACTTAAGGAGCAAACTTTAATCAAGTTTTTTGCATATTTTAACAGCTTTGCTCAACCCTATTATAAATTTATTCAATTCCTTTGGGGCAGCAGCTACTATTTTGAAATATTTAAGATGACATCGGTGGGCAAAAATTCAGAAAAGAAGCATATACATGTGATAACTTAATTATGGGGATTTTGGGTCCGCTGAATCCAAATCTGTTATTAGAAAAAGATTCGTATGTAATCTGGTAAAGTGTGGGATATTTATGAGGTAAACGATAAAACTCTTTACATCAGCTTCCCTTTTTGAAATATTCAAGATGGTGAAAGTAAAAAAAAACTAAAGAAAAGTATACGCATGCAATTCATCAATTATGGGGTTTTTGGGTTCGCTGAATCCAAAGTTGTTCATGAGCTAAACAGTATGCATAGACTTAAAGAACAAACAATCTTTTTGATTTACCTTCAAAGGCCATCCTGAATCCATAAAAAAATTATTGAAAAATTATGTTGCTTATTTAGTATATAGTATACACAAGTTAAAAATAATGGTGTCTACTCTATAGATATCGCCCCCACTAACTGAACTTCAACGCATATTGTTTCTTCAAAAAAAAAACTACAAATTTGGTCTTAAAATATGCAAATACGAGCTTATAGGTCTCTGACCTCAGATACATTAAACCTAATGCATATCAAAAAGATGAGATACGCTACCAAAATGTTTCCTATAAGTACGACTTTTTGCTCACAAAGTCGCGTAACCATATCTTTAGCGTTTGTTTTCGATGTATCTACCAATTTTAATACAGCAGATTTTTTAATTTTCGTTCACTTGAGAAATTCATTAAGTGCTAGTTACGTCGGTACGTGAGATAGAGGACGATATGCTCTTCTGACCTTCTGCCGTCGGCGTCGGCGACTTCGTTAGTATTATAACAGGGTTAAGCTGTCAAAATCTGTACGAAAACCTTGAATAAAGTTTAATCGCCAAGTTTCCACTTAGTGTTTACCTCATAAATATCCCCCACTCCTCCAGATTACCTCCAAATCTTGTTTTAACAACACATTTGTATTCAGCGGACCCAAGATCCCCATAATTAGGGTATTACATGCATAAGCTTCTTTACTGAATTTTTGCCCACGGTCGCCATATTGAATATTTTAAAACGGTGGCTTATACCCAAAAGTAATTGGTAAATTTGGGTTGCGCAAAGCTGCAAAAAAACTTGATTAAATTTTGTTCGTTAAGTCTTCACCTAAACAGTTTTATCCTAATATAACAAATTGTTACCCACCCCCCCGCTTCTTTAAATTACCCCCAAATTTTTTTTTACCGCAGATTTGGATTTAGCGGACCCAAAAACCCTAGAAAAGGTGTAATGCTTGCCTATTGAGGTACCACCCAGAAAAAATTGTGCCGAATTTTGATTCCAGCGGCCTAAAACCGACTAAAATAATGTGCCACACCTATGGTAGGTTATGAACCGTGAGGAGCTGTAAAGATTCGCTGAATGCGCTTGGTAGCGCTAACAATGTATCATTAGTGTGGATACCAGGGCATTCTGGGCACGAGGGAAATGAGGCCGCAGACCTAGCAGCGAGGGAAGCGGCATCTGCCGAGTTTTTCGGCCCCGAGCCAGCCCTGGGGATATCATACAATGCTGCTAAATCAACCATATTAAAAGGGATGGAGAATAGCTTCCAACAATACTGGATAAATATACCAGAACTGGCTCACTCTAAAGAGTTCATTAAAGGACCTTGTAGAAACAGAGCCAGGAACATTATTGGACTTACCAGACAGGAGATACGTATAGTGACTGGTCTTTATACGGGTCACTGTCGACTGAGAGTGCCCATGCACAGAATGGGACTAACAGAAGAGACCGAATGTCGACTCTGTATGGAGGATGACGAAACAGTCAGACATGTACTGTGCGAATGTCCGGCTATTGCACGTTTACGTCAGAATACCTTCGGTAAACCTCAGATCGACTCAGAAGATCTGAACAGTGTCTCACCCAAACTGATAGCCGGCCTTTTTGGAGGATTAGGCATACAGTGGTGAGAAACCACTCAAAAGTGAGCCACAATAGACCCACTGGTGGTCGCAGTGGAAGGGCTGCAAGGCCCACTCACATATGAATCATCATCATGGTTGGTTATATTTTTCTTCAATTCAAAGAGTATAGCATCACTTGGATTCTTAATATCAAGCATCTCGGCTAACAAAATCGGAAAAAAAAATTATTTTACCATTTATTTCCACATTTTTTTGTTTTCTTCCAGATTATTAGTGATGCTTTTGATAAAGCAAATTGCTATAAATCAATATATTGAGGGCTAAAGTACAGTACCTTGTAACTGGCATTTCTAAAAGGGAAACTTTGTTTGGTATACCTAGGGTATCTATTAGTAGACAAAGAAAGTTGAATTTGACTATTTTTCAGTTTTCAAATTCATTCTAACCAAACCTCGTAACTACTAAATGTTTTTAGAAAGAACAATAGCTCGTTTTTTGTCTCCCCTGTAAAATTATTTCTTGACATTTGATTGAAACATTGGATTTGAACCAGCGACCTTTCGCTAACCAGGCAAACGCTAAATTCTCGATATATAATTTATATTTAGGACGCTAACCTGTGTGATAATAAAAATAAATTGTTAATAGCTCACTATTAAAACTTGGCCTAATTAGCGCCAGTCCTGTAGGAGCGATAAGACTTACTAGAGCGATTTACTAGAAAAGGCGCATCTTATGTTGCATGCATTTTTGTATATAATAGAAGGGCGTATAAGAAACGACAACCATATAAACAGTTGTCTTTGTCATACGCGTACAAAACAAGTAAGAATTCATTGACTGTCGGTCTTGATTTGACCCGAGAGCAGCGTCGCTTTCGCGACAACCGCTGGCCCCTCGTGCTCTACCCGGCAGATACAATTGCCTCTCTCGTTATTTAAAACATAGTGGGGGTCAATCCATGCAAGCCCAATGCGAGAATTCAGTTCGCGCCCTTTAGCCTTGAAACAAGCAGTCTTCGATTTGCGTGGCCTTTATTAGGGGTTAATGTAGGTGATAGAAAAAAACTTTAAATAAGAACGTTGCATAATTTTTTCCATATTATCTTTTGAGCTATGTGAGAAGGGTCAGATGTCATTCCTTATGTCAAATTTTGGCAGCAACTTTCTAAAAGTAAAGGGAACACCTTGTAAATTTTCTGTCAGAAAGAAAGACGTATTTTCCATGATTTTATAAACATATGGTTTGTTAATATCTAGTTAAGACGTCTTTGAATTCTTTAAGTTACAAAATTACATTGAAGGATACGGGGCCAAGTGAATTATTATTGGTGCACTTTAACAGTAAAATGAAACTAAAATAACTCAAAAATGGCTTATTCCAATGTCAACAACCTGTATATTTTTATAATCAGGGCAAATATACCTTTAGTTTCGACAATTAATATACAGGGTATCTCCTTTAACTTAAGAAAGTTACCATCAACATTTGGCATAAGGAATGACATCTGTGACTTTTAACATAGTCCAAAAGATAATATGGAAAAAATTATGAAACTTTTGTATTTAAAGTTTTTTTCACCGACATTGACCCCTGAAAAAGTAAGGAAGTTTAAAAAAAAAATACTTCCCTTGTCTTAAATTTCACCGCACGCCCCTGATATTCATATTTATGACAGACATGATAATATGAACATTCTAACCCTAAGCAGTGGCGGCTGGTGACGTTATAAATTGGGGGGGGGGGGGGGCAGAAATTTATATTACATGGAAAAAGAGATAAAAAACTTGCCTAAACAATTTTATTTTAGCATTTTGAAAACAAGCAGCTACTTGGTGTAGTTTTTAGTTTATTTGTTTATAGATAGTGTCTATTCGCCCTTATTTTACATGCGCAAAGTGCTCGGATTAGACCAGTTTCAGACTAATCATGGCCCTGTAGAGCAACCTCAAAAATCCCAGAGAATTTTAAAGTCTAGTAACCTACCTATTTTTGGTCACATTTTCATTATGTTCGGTAATGTTTTGCCTATTGGCACTATTCAATTGGCACCTAATATCAGTCTTGCCTAGCATAGAAAATTCTATGTGGTTATTTAAATAAGTGGCACTTACTTTGTGTCTTTAACTTTTCACTAAAGTGCTTGATATCACACATTCCCTTTGCCACCCACGTAGAATCACTTCGTGGATTGTTCATAATAAGACAAATAAAGCAAAAAAAAGCATTTCGTTTATCACAACCGCACAACCAGTTTTCAGCATCGTATAATTTTTTATTACTTGCACTAAAATTTTAGTTAATTTTTAGGATTTTTATGTCCGGTCTATGTGGCCCTAAAGATTTTATTTGTAATTGAAGTTCATGTGTCAACGTATTTAAATTTTCATAGTTAATTATATAATCAACGGTATATATTCCCATTTTGAAAACAAACAAAAACAAAAACAAAGAATGGACACGCCACCGGCAAGGCTTTTAACTACTGACCCTGACGTACCCCAAAACAAACTCATACGTCTTCACTAAGGATAGAACCGGCAACACGTAGGAAGGGTAACGAACGGTTTGGCACGATGAATGTGGCCAACGTCAACTAAAACCAACATTCCTCCCGCCCCTGCGCGAAAACATACACCGCTGAAAAACGGGTGAAATTTAAATCTTGTCCCGCGCGGTGCTGCCGGCTTGTAATTATTTACGCTAAAAAAGTTTACCCAGTTAACCACAGACTAAAAAAAAAAAAGAACTAGACATGTCGTAAGAAAAGATTTAACTTTTTTTAAATAAATCAATTAAAAATACTGGTTGTTATCTAGTTTTGGGAGGGCATTGCCCCGTGGCCCTCCCTGTAGCAGCCGCCAATGACCCTGTCTACCAGAGGGTCAGTTATTGCAGACGCAGACATACTGTTTTACTGTTTATTAATTAACTTACTCTGGATACTCCGAAGTAAACTTAAAAGACCAATCGAACCAAGCGGGAAGATTGAACATCCTGTGTATAAATATTTCCAGGAACCTTCTAACTGATCTGGCAAATGGATGTTTTTTGTCTGTCTGAGCGTGGATTTTTACGCCCATGGCTGTATCTGGAATGACAAAATACGAGGTGCGTTAAGAATACTGTACCTACTTTTAAAATACTGACCAAATCAACAAAGAGAGTGTGCTAAGATAACTTTGCACACATAACGGCACTTTCCTCTGACCATTTGGCGTTCGTTAATAAATTAACTGGCCCTCACACATTTAATAAATAATATTGACATGGTCTAAGTCTTGCAAAATATTAATTCAGATGTTTAGTACTCACCACAAATAATATCTAAAGTATAAAAATTTACTATTTCAAAAACGTCGACTGAGTTCTTTCCAACTTCTTTATCCAGCTGCTTTATTAACTCTTGACCAGCAGAGTTGAAAGAAGTCATAAACTTTTCCAGGATTTTAAAGTGAAAAGCCGGAGTTATTAGTTTTCTGCGAGATTTCCACTTATTTCCTAAAAATGTATTTAAAGACAATTATCCAATATCTAAAATATATCTCACAACCAAAATTTGTTGGCATTACTTTTCTTTAACTTCAAAAATAATTAATGGTCAGCTGCACCTCATTCGGTTTAAATTAAAGGTGGGTTGCGATTTCACAAATTGTGACTCGTCTGTCGCAGTCACGATCTGATTCAGTCCGAACGAAGTAACAGTGACATTTAGTCACTGCGCACTGAGCGCCACGCATATACATAATATTCCAATACCCACGGTAACTGCCCATTCATGATGCAAACATGAGAGCCTTGGAGTCCTCAAGCAAAAAAGACCTGATTGGTTGCTTTCACAGACATATGCATATTATTTCCATATAGTACGTATTATTGCAATACCTACGGTACCTTACGATGCAGAATGCAAACATATTTGAAATAGCAATATCAATGGGTATAAGTCTATCCTTTTTGCGGTCCTTAAGATAAAATGTATTGATTGGTTATACTTTTACGCATGAATATTATTTTATTCTTGTATTCGTTACGTCAAATCATCGGCGTACAGTTGACAAAAACTCTATCCATGTAAATTTGGTATCTGTGCATTTTTTCGTATCTTTATTTTTGAATGTTTGCATTAAACTCCAACCATTGTGTAAACAGGTAACAGCGAGTATTGGAATATTACGTATATGGCGCCACGACCGAACGTCGCGACCCCGCCGGCGCGCGGTCCTAGCATAAGGTCGCGAGTATTCCCCAAACAGTTAGCGCCAGTACACACACGCGTTTTTCCGCCGTGCGTTGTCGCATCGGTCCGTGATACTGGCGCCAATGTCGCCTCCACCAAAAATGTCACGCTATTTTTGTGAAGGGTGGTGACTTAGCAAGATGTCACGTCAAAAAAATGGCATCTCTAAAGAACTGTCACGATGGATAGGCGCATACGCCTAATTACGTCACATTGGAAGTTTGCGAAATGTTTTAATTAAATAAAAAAATGCCTGCCAGTCGAGGATGAGAAGGGCAACGTCGATGCGTGAAGTCACTTGAGTTAATACGTACCTTTTCTAGGGACGTTAATTTAGGTGGGTTTAAAGCCCTTGATAAAACCCTTACTTTAAAAAGAATAAAAAATAGGATAACAAAGGTTAATACATGAATTTTTTATATACAAAACCCAACTATAATTACAAAACGTAAAGTACCCAAAATAACCCTGTTTATAATAAAAAAAAATGACTCTGGCCCCCAAATGAATGATTATTTCGAGCTTTGGTACCCACCAAAAAATTAGTGGGCAAAGGCCCCTCATCTCTAAACTAACTTAACTTAAAAAACGGCTCCTGAGATTATTGTCGATAGGGCCTTTTTAAATACAGATTAACGTGAGCTGTAAACGATCACACAGCCAACTTCGTGGATACCTAATGAGAATATCCCTCTCTTTCGAGCTGGACTTCCCTTTCGGAAGGATCTCCTTTTCAGGTTGAAACTCCTAGGCAAGCCCCTTCTTCAGGGTCAGGCTTTAGGTATAGTGGTGTTAAGGGCGAAAACCAAAAGTTGAACCTCGGCAGCTTAATCGATCGACATTGATTACTGGATTTTCTTTTAAAGAAAACCAGTAAATTATTTAATTACAATATTGAACAATATTCCATTGAGTAAAAATGTAGGTATTTGAATAATTCTCAGTTAGTTATTTAGACTGTGTGACAATACCATCAAATAAATGACGCAATGCACACAGTAGAGATGCAAAATCGCGGCAACGCGCGTTCGTGTTGCGTGCATTTTTGCCGCCACTCACCCCGGGAACGCAGCGGCACCGCACACTGAAGTGCAGCTCTCAGTACATTGTTGGTAATAGAATCGTACACACATGTGATTTGTTCTCACCGCAAAAAAGCGACATGGCCTGCATTTTGGAGGACACGCAAAAACAGCGCAGCGTAGGGAACAATTTTGTAGATTGCGATTTCGTTATAGGTGTAGAATTTACTTGTATTGGAATTGCTCCAAAAAATAACTGATTTTTGTCACCGTGACGCGACTGAAGCAGTCACGGCTTGTCACTGCCCACTAAGATCGTAGGTTGGCCCATCTCTGGTTGAGATGACTAATCGATAAACACGATAATAGTTCTATCCAAGCGTTAATTGGGAAGCAACCACCATGAAAAGAGATACAGCAAAAACGAACTGGTCCACTGCAAGGCCATCACATCACTCAATGGGGGGTTTATTGTTTAAATGCTCCCTAGGAAGTAAATGTTCTCTTAAATTCACAGTTACCATTGGTCAATATCAGTTATATAACATAAATTTGATAGTATTGACATTTTTGGTGAATAGTTTCAATAATAAATCTCACTTCAAAGTTCTCCTTTTGCAAAGCAGAAGAGCAGGTTATGTCAAATGTTCTCTTGAAAATGATCCCTTCCGCGTTAACCTTCCCTTAACTGACCAATGGTAACGGTGAATTGAAAAGAAAATTTACTCCCAGAGGAGCATTTACAGAATAAACATCCCCAAAGGTGCAGCCGCCGATGTTGGGAACGACCGAAGGCCGCCACTCGTACTTTCGATTCAAAGATGTAATATATATTTTAAGGTCACTTAAGCACTTTATTTTGAGATGTAATATCTTGAAAAGTAATGAAAGGAATTTTGTGTCTCGTACTATTTAAAGAATTTGTAAGAGAATATAAAAAGATAAAAAAGGGGGTCAACAAATTAAAGAAAATAAAGAACATAAAAAAAACTTGGTTAATTTTTGACAGGAAAAAAAATTGTCCCCAAGGAGTCTAATCTTATTTTATTTATTTTTTTATTTTAAAGTTTAAAATAAGCGCTCCAGGTGTGTCTGCAAATATAAATAATCGCACTACATAAACAGTGCGAGAGAGTATATGGGCGTCGAGATTCAAACCTAACGCGTTGAAACGTTGCATTTGACATGTCGTAAGTTCTTGGCAATTTGGAGAGGTGTATTTCAAGCAACCTAAAAAGATTTGGGATGAATTTGTAAACTAATAAATGTCAAGCACTTCAGGACCATGACGACTACGTAAAATGTAACTTTTTAAATTAGCACCACTTTTTGTCACACCCTGCTGATTTTTTTTAAGATTTTTCCTCAAAAACACAAAAAATAATAATTCTATTTTACTTTTTCTTTTACATTTAATAGCCTGATAAGTTTTACCAAATTAGTTGGGTAAGTAAAATGTTTATTTGATTTTCCTTACTCATGTCTTTAGTTCGAGATATAGAGCAAAGCTAAAAATTTTAAGAATGCCGTTTTTTAAAAACACAAGGTTTGCGCGATTTTGCAGTATCTGGGTAACATGACGAATGAAAGTTTTGTTATTTTTTTAAAGAAACGGTTCAAACCGACTCTGTCACGTTACCGAAAACAAAAATTAAAAACTTTCTGAGATATTAACACAGTTTAAAAGCTAAACGTTGATATCTCCTAAACCACTAAGCCAAACTAAAGATGTTGACTCCCGTAAAAAAGGTAAAACTCGAAAAAAAAGGTTGACATTTTTATGGTGAAATCATTTTTTTTACAATTATTACTTTGTTTTGGTGTAAATAACTTTTTTGGACTCACTCACTGGTACCATTAATTAAGGAAATAACAGAAAAAATGCCGTAGTGAGGAAAAAACGGGAAGATTGCGGCATATTCCCCGTCTTACTCCAGGTGGCCACTAGTCTAGCGACGGCCTTGTCCACTATCATTTAATATATTTTTCAATTTTATATAATTTAAATTAAATCTGTCACCTACTTACGAAAAAACCAACCTGACGGTGTCAAGCCAAGTAAATATTGGGTATGTGAATTTCTTTCTATTTAAAAAAATAAAGCGTTATTTTTTCTAGTTCTATTAAGACACACTATACTTAAGGTCACTATATAACCAAAGAAACTTCGCTTAATAATGACCTTAACTGTACTTACCTGTACTTGTAAGTAGCCCCTCTCCAATCCAGGGCATGACGAACTTGTAATTGATGGACTTTTCAATCTGCACGTTGCTACTTAAAATACCTTCTATATCCTGATAACTTGACAGCACAATGGTCATATCTGGACCAACATATACCCTAAATTTAGATCCATGTTTTTTTTGAAGTTCTAGTATTATCTTGCAAAATTCTAAAAAGTTAAAATTGAATTGTAATGTGAGCTGGATACGGTAACTTTATTTAAACTGCTCAGTTTAGTTAGCAGGACTTAAACATGATTTGAAGAAAAATAAAGTGTTGCTTTAAGGGTTAAGCTAGTGATGTAAAATTGTTATAATATAACGTGGGCCAAAAAAAACGTACAGTTTTTATTCGGCTGTAGTTGTTTTACCCTTTACTCGATTTTTATAATTTTGGTATCGAAAGCTAAGGCTTGAGACTAAACGACATTTTTGTCAAAATTAACATTTCTATAAAATCCAAGATATAAAAAAAACTGATAGGACTCTTTAAAGTATTTTTCCTAAAATTTGAGCAGTGTATTCTTAGCCTCCATGTCAGCTTTATCAAAACCTCAGTATTTTAACAATATTAAAACTGTCAATGCTAAGTAAAAAATAAAAAAATAATAACATTGCCAGTAGCGCACTCAGGAATATGTCTTGTGGGGGCCCGAAACCCCATATGCCGTATTTTAAATATCTAAAAAATCCTTAGGCTTGGGGGGGTTGGGCAGCCCCCCCCCCCTTCCTGGGTGCGCCCATTACATTGCAGAGACCTATAATCTCGCCTATAATGAGGCTAGTAAAACACGGATAAAAGTGCATTATATTGCATAGAAAGACCTATTTTTTGAATTAACTCGAAGCTTTGAGTTAGAAAAACGAATTTATTGAAAGTAAAGAAGCTTTTGCAATTGCCCTAGAATCTAGAAAGGTAAAGTTTAATACGAATTTTTATTTTAAAACATACTTAAACTAAACTAGTTTTTTTTTTAATGGAAGAAAAGATAACTAGGACATTAAGTTTACAGATCTAAAATGCCTACCTTGTGCAACAAAACGGGATTTGAATATAAATGGTATTTTTGCCATTTATATGTTTTTAAATATTTTTAATTAAATATTGTTTTTGGCATCAACAAGCATTAATTATATGCAAGACTAGGTTAAGATTAAATAAAATTTATGGCAACTCCGGCGACTTGTTTTTTTGCATATTTTCAGGTTCGCTGTATTTTAATAAAAGTTGTATTCGGCTTATATGTCCTTGGAGCCACTAACATTAAAATAATTCATATTTTGTAACTGGAAACAAATTAGCTAAACTATTTTCAACTTTTAAAAAACACACTGTATGATTTTAACTTTATCGATTTTCTGAGTCCACGCATCTTTGAATTGCGGTGGTATTTTGTCTCTTTGTCTTTCTCACCAATGCGAGAGAGTTTAAGTTTCAGACCACGGCACCCAAGAATGTCTGTAGAGCAGAGTGGCTTGTCTTGAACAAGAAAACCGTTAAAGAAAGCCTAGATTTAGACCAATCAGCCAGCGGCAAGCTAAGAACGCCTAGAGAGCAGGGTACTGAAACTTTCGAAAGTGGGAGGGAGATCACTCTTTAGTTGCGCTTTGCTTGGTTCGTTACGCTAAGTTGGTAGCTCACAACATTTAAGCCTTGGCCACTTGAGGTGACAGTACCACTGTCACACTGGCCGCCTGTTACACTTGCCTTACTTTATTTAGGTCACCACTTAGGAATAAGTTACCCACAAAACATTAAAAGGTACTATAAATAATATACAGGGTGACCCAGAAAAAGTTTGCCCTATTTCAATTTATTTTAAAAAATGCTATGCTTGTAATGGTAGGTCAAATTAAAAGAAATAAATGGATCCATGACGGATCTGATATCTTCCTAGCTAGCCGATTAGTACACTTTAAGCTATGATAATAATAAGCCTTGAAAACAGTTTTCTGTAAATATCTCGGAAACTGAAGCTCCTAGGAAGTTTTTGGTTATAATAGCATAGCATTTTTAAAAAATTTTAATTGTCAAAAAACTGTCATTAGCATTAATGGATTTGGACCAAAATATAATCAGCTCGTTAGAGTGTAAACACTATTTTACCTAAAAATTTCATAGAAATCGGTTAAGCGGTTTAGGAACTATCGTGTTACGGACCAAAAAAAATACACACACACAGACTGACATCACGATGATATTGCTAGGATAGGTCAAAATACACCCTAATAACACATTTTCGGCCTTATCTCAAAAAAAATGTTTCGTCTAAAACAAGTCATTGCTGCACAGGCTAGGAAGGTAAAAATAGGTAGCTACAGATATTTTTGTACTGGCATATATACAGAGTGATCTTAGTTAAGTGTCCATCACTGCTAACTTTGTTATATATTATAGAAAAAAAAATATTTGGCAAAATAGTAGAATTTTTGAAGCTTTTTAAGCAGGCGCGGATCTACGAGGGGGATTTCCCCCTAAATCCCAAAATATGTTTAGTTTTGACACACAGAATACACCTTCTCCTCAGGCTCTAGGATAATTCGGGGCCACCGACACGCCGGCGCGCGGCAACCCGCCAAAAAATGCTGCCGAGAAACTTCGCCGCCGCGCCTGCTATTTTTGACATAAACCTTAAAGTAATCAAAATTTAGAACTTTGGATGTTTATTTATTTATTTATAACACGACATTTAAAAATACAATGTAATTGGGGTTCAAGGTCGCTAATTATGATCTCAAAGGTTGCTGATTGTGATATTTGAATGAAACCTGAAAAAACAAAAATAGCGGATCTAAAATGGCGACCTTTTCAATTTATTAACGGATGCATACTACATTTGGAATTTTATTGTGTTTAATGTCACTGCGTATTTATGTTTTTTTATTTAAACTTTCGAAAAATTCAAATGGCGGATCTAAAATGACGCACTTTTCCATTTATGAACCGATATGTATCATTTTTGAGGTTCGCGGTGTTTAAAATGGCGAATTTTTTCCAATATGAACCGATATGGATTTAATTGGGAACTTCGGGATGTCTAAGGTTACTGATTATGAGTTTTAAATTAAATTTGCAGAAAGTCAAAATGAAGATTCAGTATGGCATAACTGGCATGTTTTAAATTTGGAACTTTGAAGTGTTAAAGGTCGCTGAATATTATTTTTGAATTAGCCCTTAGGATAATCAAATTGGCAGATCCAGAATGGTGGATTTTTCCATTTATATTCCTATATGTGTTGAATCATAAAATTATAATAGTCACCGGAAAATTTCAAAAATTAATACATTTCGGCTCATAAATGAAAATCTCCGCCATTATTTTTTTTTAATTAAATTTAATTATCAACTTCAACGGCCTTACACCCTTACATATCTCAAAGTGCCAAATTTAATACATATCGGTGCATAAATGGAAAAATCCGCCATTTTAAACTCTCTTAATTATTTTCAAGTTGAATTCAAAATTAAAAATCATCGAACTTAAACATGCACATTGGTTCTTATGTAAGAAAGTCCACCATTTTAGATCCGCCATTTTTATTTTTTTTGTGATAAAAATATTAAATTGCATTATATCGAAAATATAAATTCTTGTCAAAATTGCAAACTAAAACTACGAAGGCGAGTTGGGCCGAGGACGTGACCTCGGCGTACTTCCTCTCATCATGTGAAGCATATAAGGAGGCAACAAGAGAGTCATTTGAAGAGGAAACCTTTGGGATGGAGGTCCTTCTGAATCTGAGGTGGCCCGATATTCTGGCCTTTGTACAGAAGACGGGCAGATTCCTTAGCGAAGGAAGGACGCAGTAGAGGGGATGCCCGGGGGCTGGCAAAAAGTGCGCTTCATGTGCCTAGTCGCCAGGCCTAGAGCCTACCCCACACTACTACTACTACTACTACTACTGCTACTACTACGGCGGCGAGTTGAGCAGGCCGGGTTGGCGCCGGCACGTGTTGGCCCGGGAGAAAATTAGCCGCGATAAGTAGGAGGCGGTTCGGTCACTATGCAAAACGCCCCCCCCCCAAATGAAACTCCTAGATCCGCCCGGCATTTTCAAGATTTTTCAAAAAAAAATAAATTTTATGAAAATCGGTTTAGCGGTTAGGAGCCATCGTGTTACGGACAGAAAAAGTATATAACACACACAGACAGACATCACGACAATATTGCTAAGATGGCTACGCGGGCTAGGAAAGTAAAAATTCAATACTTGCCTTAGCCTAATTTTGATTTTAAAATATCTCCGTTATTTTCAACTTTAGGAAAAAACTCAGATACTATTTTTGTTTAGAATTGAAGGACCTATCAGAAAAATTGATAAAATACAGCGTGTTCGATTTAAAAAAATATATGTTTTTTGAAAAACCACAAAAAAAACTAGATTAAATTAAGTTTAAGTATGTTTTTAAATAAATATTCGAATTAAACATTACTATTGAGAAATTGCAAAAACTTCTTTACTTTCAATAAAGTTGTTTTTTTAACTCAAAGCTTCGAATTAATTCAAAAAAGAGGTTTTTCACATACAATATAATACATTTTTGTCTTGTTGTGTTTTGAACTGACTAGCCCCATCTCACTCTGGAATCAATTTTCGAGCATAAGGCCCAGTTAGGTCTATTATAGGTCTATGTGGGCCTGTGTAACATTGTCATCAGTTACAGAATAATAAATACATAAACATAGTATTTAACCCTAAAATGGCTTTACATACGACCAAAGACTTAAAGCCAAGATTGGATGGAAATGGTTGGTACTTTCCAGCGGCTGCCCAACATTTTAACGTAAGCTAAACATCACTTTACTTTATAAATAAAAGGTGGATAAAAGAACAATCAGTTGAAATGAAGCAATGATGATCTGGCCTACAGTCCCTGTATGTTGACATATTTGGATATAATAAATCAAACAAGTTTCGTGGAGGAGGAGTTTTTGCTTCTCTCATATTTTTCCGTGGGTAGCTTTAAAGCTTAACCTCACGGGGGCCCAAGATCTAATGGACACCTAATTAATGTTGACGGTTACTGTTTCGTCCTTATGGGACTCCTCAGAACACTGCTTGGTCAATGTGAAGAAGCGCCATCTACCGAGATACGAGAGAAAAAAGAACAAAAACAGGCGAAATAACCTGCTATACATATCAATCAATAAAAAGAAACAAATTAATCCGTGACCTACGACAGCTCTTTAGAGTCTGAATACTGTTTTCACAACCAGCTGATTATGAACACAGAAAAGACAAAGGCAGTTGTTGTCTCTAATATTGACATTTATATTCCTAAAAACATTACCTTTGAAGGTGAGAAATTAAATTTTGAAAATAACGCCAAGGTATTGGGGGTGACTCTTGATAAGGATCTAAACTTCTTTGCACATATAAGGGAATTATGCAAAAAACTCTCCGGGGCAGGCTATGCGATTAGAGTATTATGTAGAACTTTGAGGCGTCACAACTCTATAAAATCTATCTACTACGGCATATTTTACTCACAATTAAAATATTGCATACTGCTCTGGGGACATAGCAGTCATATAAATGATGTATTTATAATACAAAAACGGGTTGTTCGATTATTGGTAGGAATTCAACCTTACGCATCTTGTAGAGGTCATTTTAGGGATAACAACCTATTAACTGTTGTAGGTGTCTATGTTTTGGAGTGCCTGTTGTACTTAAAGAAAAACTCACTTCTTTTTAACAAATATGAATGCACTAGAAAGTTTGATACCAGAAATAAAGAAAACATGTATATATACCCAAAACATAGATTAACTGTTACTGAAAAGAGTCCTCAGTATGTTGCTATTAAGTTTTTTAATACACTTCCCAACAGGCTAAAAGGTATCCAAAGCTACCAACTCTGTAAAAAAGAGTGCTTCAAATTAATTTGCAATATAGAACCCTATAGTATAACTATAAGTGAGTTTTTAAATTATAATGAATTTGTGGTGTAATAGTTAATTTTTTATTTCCAGTCATGTTTATATTTTTGTTTTTATGGTTGTTTGTGCAAATTTTATGTTAGTGTTTTATTTTATTTTACTGCTGTAGATTTAACTTTTTTACTTGAGTTATAAGAAATTTTAATATTTTACATTTTATTTTACCAGAAAAAAAAGGTCTTTTAACAGTTTTTTGTAGAAAATATCTTAACAATTATTTTAATTATAAAGTATAAGTTATATACCTACATATAGAGTTACATATCTATAAATGTATCAGTAGCGCATCCAGGAATATGTCTTGGGGGGGGGGGGGGGGGCCGAGGCCTTATGATGTCGTATTTCATGCTATTTTTTGTATACAAAAATCTAGGGCTGGGTGCGCCCATGAATGTATGCATGATTTTAGTAACTAAGATGACGATCCAATTTACATATTGTATATAATTTGGAAATAAACTTTTTGAATTTGAATTTGAATTTCTGCCTTTCAGTGTCTGACAGCGGGTAAAAACGCAATAAGCGTTGATCTGGCCTTTTAACTCCTTTTTACCTGATTAGCCACAAAACTTGTTTGTTTTTTTAAATTCACGGGTACTAAGTTTCACGTTTGTTTGGATATAATATTAGATATATCTAAATATGTCAACATGCAGGGACTGTAATCTGGCCGGCCGAAAGTTCAGGAGAATCCGGTTCTACTTCGAGTATTCTAAAACGATCCTTTCGAGAAAGCGAAAAATGCAAGATTTTTTCACAGTCTCTAGGCAGCATAGTCTATGGACAAATCAAGTTTTGTGTGCAAGTCGAGCTTTTTTCTGCTGATAAGCTAACTTTGTTAAGGGCATCCCATTAGATCAGGTTTTGACTTGTCGTCATGCTGGTAAATGCGTTTTTTTAAAGATATGACCCTCACCACTTGTTTTACATGATACTTTCTAAAACGATCTATCGTTCTTAAAAATAGTCGTAGAATGTTGCAAAACATTGCAAATGAATGAGTAAACATCCGCAATAAAATAGATTTCAATTAACTTTTTGATAATTTTGCTCCGTTTTTTCAGAAAAATTAAAATAACTGAATAAATAACTAATGCCCTTAACAAACTTAGCTTATCGGCAAAAAGTTGGCACGACTTGCATAAAAAACCCGTTTTAGGCCGATTTGTCTATAGACTAACAGGCGCCGAACTACAACAAAAAAGACCAAAATAGCTTTTTAAATGTATTATTTATCAAAGCTAATTAAGATAATCAATTTAAAATTAAATTTAATTTAACAGAAACAACCACGTTATTTTCTGAAAACTACTATAATTAGATTTAATTGTTAGCTGGTTTTTATCAAGTTTTATTTTATAAACATGCAAAAAGAAATACAAAGTCTTCTTTTTGGACATGGACATCATAACGCTGCTGTAATTTAAATGTCCACCCAGAGGGGTGAGGGGCCCGGGTCCCCCCCAACCATGAGATTTTTTTACATATTTTTCACATACTTCATTAATAAAAAGATAAAATGGCATAAAATAAGACATCATGAGGCCTCGCCTCCCCAAATGCCTCGGGCCTCCGCCAAGACATATTTGTGGGTGGGCCAATGATATATGGGTTTTCCAAAATAAGTTTCCACCATTGCTAACTTTTTTATTATTAAAGTTAAACAAAAGTTTAAATTGCCAAACTAGTAGAATTATTAATGCTCAATAAAAAAAGCATCGCTTTTTGGAGTATTCTAGAAACACCCTATTTTATAATTTTATCTAATAGGTCTTTTGATTTTTTCACAAAGTTAAAAATAACGAAGGTATATAAAATCAAAAGGCAATTTTTGTTTAGAATTGAAAGACCTATCCGAGGACCTATCAAAAAAAATTATAAAATAGAATAATTTTTTTTTTATATTTTTTGAAAAAACTCGAAAACTCAAAAACGCGATGTTTGATTTTATTTTTTATTAAAGCATCTTAAAGAGCGTCGATACATCTACTAGTTTGCCAATTTATTATTTTTCTATCTTTAATAATAACAAAGTTAGCAATGGTCGACACTTAACTAAGTATACGGCTTAAAATAAAAAACGAGTTATTCCAGTTATCAGATTTTTTTGAATTTAGCTGAACCTTTAAGCATTTCTTGAAAATTGAGTCTCGCGAAAACCGGTTAGTTTTTTTCTATCTCTCCTAGAAACACCTGATCCACTCCCCCCACCTTCCAAACGAAAAGAGCCAATTTGGTTTACTCTGTACAGAGGAATCCACCATACTCTCTTTTCCTCGTGACGCTGGATATCGCAAAAAATTTGGCACTTCTTAAATATTCCTCTCTTTTTATGATTAATGAAAATATAAAATAAAAAGTTTCAACTTACCGAATGAATCTTTTGGAAAAATACTTCCAAAATATGGATAAGGCCAAGGTCCAGGTACCGCATTCAGTGATCGATTTTTGTAAAGCACTAAACACCAGTTTAATAAAACCACTACAATCACAGCCACAAACGTCCCCAGGATTACCAAAAGCATTTTTGTGTTTTATTGTTATTATTGTTACTAATTGCTTTCTAAACGATTTTAAACTAAACAGAAACATATAAAAAAAATTGAAAGAAGCCTTGGATTAATTGCATTTGTTTCTAAATAAGGATCAACAATAAATGATATCACGAAATATTTTTTATCAGAAAAAAAATTGCCTACTGCACAGGGACGTATTTTTCACATCTAAAAAAATTCAGACAGGACAATTAGAGGTGAACTTTTGTAAAAAATGAGAAACATTTAGTACACGTTCGCAAATAAAAAACCAGCTATCAGGCTATTAACAAGTAGATAGTTAAAATACCACATACCCAATGCATTAGTTTTTAATTTGTTTAAAATTATTTTTATTATGGCAAGTCAGAGTACCTATAATAAGTTTGAAGATATTAAATGTAAGAGGTTTGTACCTTACGAGCCTTATAGGGAGAAAATAATACAAAAGGTCGTTTAAGATAAACTTGAAATTATTGCCAAATCTTGCAAAATTACTGGTTGGATTACTAGGCCAATCACTTCAACACCAAGGGATTTGCGGGCTGTGAAGGGACAGCAATAATAATAACAAACGTGAAATTTATTACACGTGAATTTAAAAATCAAATAAGTTTCGTGGCTAATCGGGTAAAAAAGAGTTTTTGTTTCTCTCATATTTTTCCGTGAGTAGCTTGAAAGCTTAACCTGAGCAAATGTTTGTATTGATATAATAATCATGAATATTGATAAAATTGAGCGAAAATATTTGTTTTATAGTATATTTTTAAATTATTTTTACACAGATTGTGGTTTAATTTTATTTGGAAACAGAAAAGAATTCCAGATTTAAGGCCTACTAAAACTAAAACAACATCTCTTTACCTAGTTCTAAATAATGTTAATCCGAATCATTATACTCATCCCCTATTTCGATATTCATATCATCTAATAATTCCTGCACTTCTGGATATAGTGAAACATTTTTTGTCGAATCGATGAAATTAATGGAGCTGACGATATTAAAAAATTATGCAAAATATCTTCCATGTTTTGTTTTCTGCCTATTTTTCTAGAAAAGTTTTGACGAAATGTCCTAAATTCTTTATTTCTAGCTTCGGAAGCTTCTTCGGTCAATTTCCCAATTGGAATCATATTAAAATGTTTACAAATGTCTGCCCCGTGTATCAAAAGGACGTGAACACTTGAGGGCATATAATACCAGCTATATAACGATACGTAAATATCTGCAGTTTCCTTCAAATATGCACGAAACTTTTCGAAATTAATTTTTTTCTCTGATGAAGTGACTTGGAGGATAACTGCAAACCGATAAATTAGGCTGCTGTCTATACCAGTTATTCGTGAGGTTACTTCATGATTTCTGAAGAAAGTTCTGGCAGTGTTACCATCGTTTGTTGTTCCATGTCCTTGTTTAACAACATCCACTATTATTCCTAGCTCATCTCTAAAGGCTTTTTAAATTGTTTTCTTTCTTTCTTCTTTTAATGTTTTTTTTTCTCCCTTTGCCGACCATGACTTGAAATCTATATTGTATGCAATATGGAGGAAACATTCCATGCATCTTATCCACAAATGAAGAGTTGAAAGTCCGTACTTATAAATATCTGTCCTTGGCGGTTTTTTATAAACATCCAAAAGATTATTCATTTCAGAAGGTTTGGTAAGACAAATAGGACAAGTGGATGAAAACGATGTTTCAGATATTATGGTGCGAATTTTGCCGTCTATCATAGTTCTTAATAATAATATCTTCGTTGCAATATGCTGGAATTAGATTTTCGATTTCGGTTTGCATTTCTTTCAACTGTTGAGTAACCATAACAGATGATTCTTTAGTAAACTCAAACTTTATCGGTCTACAATATCGCGTAGATGCAGGTGCCGGATTTTCCCATGTAGTTCTACTATCTATTTTTAAATCGAGAGGTGCACAACTTGTCATGAAGATTCTTCCTGTTCTGACCTTTCGCCGTCTTCAAATTTTTGTTTATATAAGCTTTGACTAGATGCACCATCAAAACCCCATTTAGTAGTAAGAATTAATTCTGAATTTGGCTGTATGTTC
This sequence comes from Aspidapion aeneum, assembly GCA_963576565.1. Classification (NCBI taxonomy): domain Eukaryota; kingdom Metazoa; phylum Arthropoda; class Insecta; order Coleoptera; family Brentidae; genus Aspidapion; species Aspidapion aeneum. The sequence goes on along the minus strand of OY755038.1, from coordinate 72,245,678 downwards.
AAGTTGCAGGTTTTAACAATTCTTTTAGCTGTTAGGTCTAGAATTTATTGTAAGCGTATCTTTGCCATTTTCTCTGTTAGAACAACATCTTCTTGTGGTGGATAACAATTTCCCTTTTCTTTTTTGAGCTTGTAGTATGATGGTAGTTTATTATTCCCCATATGTTCAATTGTAAAGTCTCTCAAAGTGTTGTATTGATAGGTTGATAATTTTAGGGAAGTCATTAAAGCAAGCGATTTTTCCGGATGAATGCAACTTGGTTTTTTTGAAGTTTTAAATAAAAAATCACTGACTCTTTTAACATCATTATTGTTTTCTAAAAGGTGCTCAATAATTTTACCAAGCTCTTTTCGACCTTCCATTTTTTACTTTAGTTTTGTAGCAAATGCCAACTCTTCAAAAGTATTGTCATGAGTTAGGCTAAGTGTTCTTCTTTTTTTTCTGTTTCATACTCAAATCCCCGAATGGTTTTAATGGTTTTGACGCGGGATTGTGTTTGCTAGATGAGGCCTGTTGCAACAAAAACTATTTTCAACACATTCCGGCCAAGAAAATGTGCCCTCCAACCACTTCGATTCTTTTTTCAAAAAATAGTCAATATTCCGAGAGGAGTTTTGATACTTGTTGTTCAAATTATGGCAAAAAAGTCTTAAACATTCCGATAAAACTTTCGACGTTCTTTCGGAAAACAAAACACTGCACTGAGTCTTAACCGCATCTACTAGACTAGTATGGTCTTTAAAACTAATATTCTTATCCCGTAACATTAAAAACAAATCACGATTTTTTTGTAATTTCTTCATTTCGAAAAAGCAGACTGCACGATGGTACGAAAATTCGACAACTAAATAAATATATCACAATCAGTGGTCGGATACTATCGATATTATCGATAGTTTGTGACTATCGAAAACTATCGATAGTTTTCAATAACCATCGATAGGTTTTAAAATCGCTGGTTTTTAGTACTTTTCAAAATAGTTGTCACGAGAATCCTTTGAAAACACTAAAATAAAAAAAAGAAGTTTATTAGCAAGTAATTCAGCACTAGATCAGTAGATCATAAATCTATAGGTATTAATGATTGCCTAACTGCCTTCTCCATCAGTTTTATGATGTCTCTGCTTTCTACTCGTGCTACCATCTATTGCTTCATGAACAAACTAGAGAAAAATCACTCGATGCAATTACGGGGAATCACAGGATTCAATTATTTAGTGTGCTTTTGCTTTATGTCCTGCCACCACAGAGACGCGGAGCCACGTCGGTTAAGCCGCGTACACTATTTGCGTGTCCCGAAATTCCCTATTCAATTGTCACACCCCTGAGATGTAGCCAGTAGCTCGCTTTTGGTAAGGCCACTAATTTCGAAACAATAGAAACACTGTATTTTTTTTCGATATCACTATCGATAGTATCGTTTGTATCTCTTGAGACTAGTATCGATAGTATCCGACCACTAATCACAATGCTATAAATAATCTTATCTTGATTCAAGCCAAGACAGTGAAATGTGTATAAAAATTATAATTGTTTATTTACCTTGTTTTGAATCCCTATCGACTAATTCAAAATAAATACCGCTGGAGCATGTAAAATAAAACCATTTTTTTTTCTAAGATGTTACGAATAAAATTACATTTTTTTCCGTAACGCGTTTTTACTAACTGAATTAATATTTGCTTTAAAAAATAACCTCTAGCGACAACTTACGTGAAAGAGTTTAATTAGAATATCTTGTAAATGATTTGCACGCTACCTCTCTGTAGTCGGGTTAAGCTCAAGATTATTGTTTTTATGCAGAGAACTAACTGCTGGGGAAAAGGTTCATTTTGAATTAGTTTCAGTTTCAGAAGAGGATCGAGTGAGTTGTCTGTCCTTTTTTTTGTCATTCGGGTGAAACAGGGATAGAAAGAATTTTCTGGTTGTTCAACCGTGATTGCATAATTGGCCGTCTTGTATTTTAACCTAAAAAGCTTTGTTTTTCAAAGACTCTGAGATTGTTTACTAATTTATTTACCTATAAAACAATAAACATAAGTTTTTTGTAATTTAAATAAAGTGACTCAAAATTATTGAGTCAGTTTTGGTCTTATTAATAAATACGGATTTGTGTTATTGATTTTCTGAAGAATTAAGATTTTGGGGTTTTATGGAATCTGATTGGTCAGTGATTGCTATGCAGTTTGGGAAATTGAGAGGAATTTTACAAAAATCGGCCCTTTCTGTTCGAGATCTTTGTCGAGAAACAAGGTATTTTAATTATGTTATAACATAACCTTAAAATTTTTTTTTTGTTCATCAAGCATGGCTTGAAATTTTCTTTATAGGATAAATTAGAACTTTGCTCTAATTTTAATTAATGGTAAAATAAAATTCAATTGCATATACCAGATTTTTATTTTTAATTAGGTTAATATGTTATAACATAAATAAATCCCATCTAGACACAACATTGTGAACCCATTATAAATAAACTATAAACAAAATACCATATATCCACTACCACTAATCAAAATTTTTAGTTTTATATTTTTTTGTTTTATGGTTCGAACTACGTTCGACAAAATATTTGTATATTGGCTATATGGTATTTTGTTTATAGTTTATTTATAATGGGTTCACAATGTTGTGCCTAGATGGGATTACTAGAATCCAGATTATGATTTTAAGCTAGTAATTAATCCTGTGTCTCGCTCTCATTTCTTTGAGGGATAGCTTGGTGCCAATTAACAATAGTCACTACGAAATGACCATATGGTTAAATTTGAGGTTATAGGTATCATAAGCACCTTTGGTTGAAATAGAGTTAGACAGGTTAATACAGCTAAAATTTTACATAGCTATTGCCGATAGCTGGTTTGTTTTTTTATATAGTTTTTTTTTATAACCAAAATACACATTTTTGTTTTTTTTTTATAAACTTAGGTTATGATTTGTGTCCCGAAAAAATAAATAATTTGGTGTGAATAGACTAGAAGTTTTATTTTGGTAATTCTACAGAATTACTGTACAGTATGTACAAATTTTGATGAAACTTTGGAATATTTATATAGGGTGTTTTGACGGACATGATCAGAAAATGAAGTTTTTTGTTTTTATCCATGGAAAATGATTGAAACCATAGTTGTATTTTAAAGATTACTTCAATTATACTAAATCTAACATTTCCTGGGTTAAGATTGTTTTGTTTTTATGTTATTTTTTTTCCTAACTCTCGACAAAACTATTATAACATATGTAAATATTTTTCACTATTGTACATCAAAAGAAACAAGGTTCTAAAAAGGAAGTATGTCTCTTTTAAGTTATATATGAACAGTAAAATCTATAATTTTATTAATTATCATTTATCATTTTTTTACTACCTTTTTAAAAAACTGAGTTTCAACAAAAATTTAATATTTTTTTCTTGTTTATATTTGATCATTTGATTTTTATTTGTTCTTCTTTCTGCAACAAAAAGTAATCCTGATCTTTTATAAGACCAAAAAACATTAATTAATTTACTAAGATCCCAAAATAATTCCGAGAAGCAAACCATAGCTCCACCTAGCGTAGATTTGTCAAAGCCGAGTTACTCGAAAATGCTACAAAATGAGACCCCCATCAGCGGAAAAATCAATCAGGCGCCTAACAGCCAAAATCCGACTAGCGATAACACCAACAACGTGAATACCACCAACGTAAAAATCATCAGAATGCAGGGACTGATAACATCGTTCCCCGTACCGCTCGCCTACAAAATCATATGGGTAAACAAAACACACGCGCTACTAAAAATCGTAGAGTGGTGATCGGAAACTGCGCGGGTAATAATTCTATAAAAACTGTTGCAAAACTCTTCTTCTGGCTACCTTCATGTTTATCGTTGTGACCCCAAAACAACGGCTGAAATGTTAGCAAGTTTCCTAAAAATTAGTTCTCCCGAAATCGAATTTCAGTGTGAAAAGTTAACCAAAAAGGTGAATTCGGAGGTTTCGTCAAGTTTTAAAGTATCTTTTCCGATAACCTATGTGGACAAAGTGTACACCCCTTCCATATGGCCTGAGGGTGAATGTGTCAGGAGATACGTATTTCCTAGAAATTTTCAGAATCAAGCCTCCACCTCAGTAACAACACAGTAAGTAATACACACAAAAATTGTAACTGGTCTATGCTACATTTAAACGTACAGGGTTTGTAAAATAAAATAAACCTTTTAGAACTTAGTACAAAACAATATGATCCGACTTTCTTGTGTTTATCAGAACACTGGCTAAGTGAAGAAAATCTAAATTTTTACACGCCTAATGGTTATTTTAAACTATGTGAGTTTAGTAGAAGTTACCATCAACATGGCGGCACTGTTATTTTTGCACAAACTGAAATAGCGCAAAAGTGTAAAGTTTTAAATAAATTTAATAAATATTCAATTGAAATGTTACTGGAGTGTTCAACAATCCAGTATGAAAACTATTGCGTCTTATTAGTGTACAGACCTGGCACGTCAACAGACTATAAAGCGTTTCTGAAAATATTTTCGGATTTATTGACAAAAATTCTACAGGAATTTCCGCATATATTACTCTGTGCTGATTTAAATATTGACAGATTGCCCAACAGCAAGGATACCAAAGTCTTTAGAATGCTTAATGACATATTAGATTCTCTTAATTTAACATCAATATTAAAAGAGCCAACTAGAATATTTACCAACAAAAACAATGTTACTAGTATTTCAGGAATAGATTATATTATTACGTCCGAACTGTCAGTTAATCTACAATATTTCTCAAAACAATTCTTTATATTTAAATGACGATGCAGTGCAAGAAGTAGCAACCGAGTGCGTTAGTTAGGGTAATGAATAGTAATACAATAAATGAGTTTAATTTCTGGTTTGACAGATCCAATATTGAGCTTACTGATAACAATATCGACAAAAATTTTGAAGTCTTTTTTCAAACAGTCGATTGGTGCTTCCAAGTCAGCTGCCCGTTAAAAACTATTTCTAAAATTAAAAACAAAATATTTTTCAATCAAAAAATTAAACTTTCAGAATCTTTGATACAAGATATGTCAGATCTAAAAAATCTACATTGGCTACAAAAACGCACCGGTAATGAACAAATGAAAATAATTTATAAATATCGAAAAAAGGAAATTGACTTTAAAATTAAAAAGGAAAAAGAAAAACATTATAATAATAAGATTAACAACTCAAAAAATAAAACGAAAATGACTTGGAATATAATTAATGGCATTAGTGGAAAAGCTGCAAAAAAATCTAAACAGTCAATAACAAAAGTTTACAATAACGACGTGCTTTTAACAGATACTAAGCAAATAGCTGATACCTTTAGTCAATATTTATCAACAGTGGTATCAGATAAATTAAATTTTCATTTTAACGGAGTACTATCAAACAATTGTACTACAACAGGAAAATCTTTTAGCTCATTTCAGTGTTCGGAAGTAACTCAAAGTGAAGTTGAGACTGCACTTAAGGCTTTGCCTAATAAGAGATCAGTGGGACCTGATGAAATTCCAATCACCTTGATAAAAAAAATGTTCTAACAAAATGGTTTCTTGCCTAGCTTTTCTCATCAATTTGTCAATAAGGTTCGGTTCGGTTCGGTTCGGTTCGGTTCGGTTCGGTTCGGTTCGGTTATTATTAGCAAACGTTATTCCGATTTTTAAAAAAGGCGATCCTCTTTCTATCGAAAACTATCGCCCAATCTCATTATTAAACAGTTTCTCCAAAATTTTTGAAAAGGTTATTTCTAATAAAGTAAATTCATTTTTGGAAAAATATAAAAATTTTACGCCATGTCAACATGGATTTAGGGCTCTGCATTCAACAGAAACAGCCAGTATTGACTTTGTACAATGTATTTATAATAAACTTGATAAGGGTGAAAAAGTGGTTGCATTGCTTTTTGACTTAACAAGGGCTTTCGACACTTTAGACCCGGCATTTGTTTACCAAAAATTGGAAAAGTTAGGCATTAGAGATCCGCTTAATCAATGTTTAAGATCTTTTCTTACAAAAAGAGGGTTTAAAATTAAAATAGGAAATATTTTTTCTCAATTACAAGAATCCAACATGGGTACTCCACAGGGCAGTGTCTTGGGCCCACTGATTTTCTTGTTATTTATTAATGATCTTCCAGAATACATAACTTGTGGACTGGTCTTCATGTTCGCGGAGGACACAACTATTATCGTCTATGCGAGCAGTGAGGATAGTCTCTGGGAAAAAATCCACCAAACCCTTCAGGAATTTTCAAACTGGTGCAACAAAAATAATTTTATTATTAATTTGTCTAAAACTGTTTTAATGGAATTAAAACCCAAGCAACAGCGTAAACCACTTGACGTTAACATAACTTTTAAAAACACCCCTCTTCCTTTTAGCAGTAGCTCAAAACTTCTGGGAATAACTATTGACAACCACTTTGAGTAGTACCTTCATATAGACCATGTTTGCAATAAATTAAACAAATGCTACTTTATGATTAAATCATTAAAAAACTCCCTGAGCAAATCGAATCTTGTGTTATGCTAACGCATATTCTGCCCTCTCATATGGTATAGCTATATGAGGAAGTGCGCAGGATCTAGAACGGGTACTAATTACGCAAAAACGTTTAGTCCGCTTAATCTTCGACTTACCCTACAATGCAACTTGCCGAAATGCGTTTAAAGATAATAAAATATTAACTGTAACCAGCATTTACATATATAAAATTTTAGTGTATATATACCAACATCAAACTAATTTTACTTTAAACAGCTCATATCATTCGTATTCAACTAGAAACAAAAACTTCTTTAGTGTCGATAAACACAACCACGAATTCGTTAAAAAAACTTGTCATTATCTTGGTTGCAAATTATTTAATATGTTACCAAAAAAAATTAAAGAAGCTTCTACAATTTCGCTGTTTAAAAAACAAGTAAAAAACTTGCTATTAATGGATACATTTTACACGTTAGATGAATTGAACAAAAAACTGCAGGGCGATCGGTAGATAATAATTTAACTATTATTATACCAATGAATATTTTCTTGGTTGCATATGAGTATTTTAATGTGTATTTGTGAAGATGATTTTTTATATTTTTATATGCGTATTTTAATTTGTATTGAATTTTTTTATATTTTTATTTCTTTTTTTTATACTTAATTTAGATTGAATTGTTGTATATTTTTAAAATTAACTCAGTTATAACTTTTTAAAATTACTTTATTTATGTATTTTTTTAACTGTTCTTTGGTTTAACCAAACTACTTTCTTTTTGTGACGTGTCTTATCTACAATTGTAGCAGAAAAGATTAATAAAATTGTCTATTGTCTATTATCTATTTCGTTCCTGCATTGATACATTGGTAACATGGTGATAGTAAGGAAAATCTGTCACCATTGTTGTTAATTGTGTCAAAGTAAATAGAGGTCTATTATCATTTCGAAATTAGAAAATTGACAATATTTTTCTTAAAAGAACCTCACGACCCTAAATAGCTCTACCTAGCCGAGGTAAATTTGGGATACATTAAAACATCAATAAAATACAAAAAATTATATTATATGAAAAACAATAATATAACAAAGTGGCCCCAACTCTATTTAAATTATAACAAAGAATAGCGAATATTAGCAAATACAAAATTTCCCCTTTTCTTCTCTAAAGGTGGCTCTGTCAAACAATATATTTGCCAACTTATACAAATTTAAACATTCTTTTTAAAGTCCACGAAAACTTTGAAAAAAAAATTGTAAAGAAAGAAAAACGTTATCCGTGTACTTACTGCATAATCTTTCAAAAAAAATACAGAAATACTTTACTAAAGGTGTAAAGATTATGCATACAAAAAATTATTTTTAAATAACTAATATTTTTGTTGTAATTTTTTTTTTAATTGAGCAGTTTTTTTTGCATAAATTTTTGTGACTTACGGACGGGCAAGTTTTAATAAAATTTATTTGAAAACTAAAAGTTAAAAAAAAATAATGCGAACCAACATAGCCTAGGGTATTGCCAAATTGTGATGATGAAAAAAAATAGTACTTTTCAATGTACTTTATCCCCAGATGTCCCACTTTTTTTCCCATCTCGATACACGGTGTGACAGGGGTCCAAGATCTAATGGACACCTAATAAGTGTTGACAGTTAACTGTTTCGTTCTTATAAGACTCCTCAAAACACTACTTGGTTAATGTGACACCTTTGCGAAGTTAATTAGACGGTTTTGTCTCTAATCCTGTGTAAATAGAAAACTCTTGCAAAAAGCGCCATCTACCTAGATACGAGAGAAACTAGAACAAGAGCAGGCGAAAATAAACTGCTATACATATCGATCAATGAAAAGATCAATTGCAAATAAAAATAAACAAACCATCCGTGACCTATGAGAGCTCTTCTGTCTTTCAGGCCAGATCAACGCTGATTAGCGTTTTTACTCGCCATCAGACACCTTCCCGATTAGCCACGAAACTTGTTTGATTTTTAAATCTACGGGTAATAAATTTCACGTTGGTTAGTATTATTTGGCTTAAAAATTCAGCTGATTGATGCTCACGCCTATAAAAAACAAATTTTGATGCACTTACATGCAATCATAAAGTACGTAAACTTTATGTTGCAATTATAACAAACGATAGGGTCAAGTGGTGCAAAAACGAGACAGTCAAAACTAAACATTCAATTTTTCTTAGTAAAATAAAATTGTAAAAAGTATATTTTAAGTTACTTCCACACATACACCATTAAAATTTATTATCCTATCGCGTTTTTCAAACAATAAATGCAAATTTGAAATTTAAAAAAAATATATTTACTTGTTTCCTAGCAAGCACGTCGTATATAACAGAAGCAAAAACACCAGCGAGTTAAGAAACGAAAAAATTTTTAACACTAAAAAGAAACAAGTTTACTACATGGCACAAATTCTTAAAGCAAATTTCAAGTAAAATATCTGAAGGGGGAAAGCATATTATTTTATTTTTTCAGCTATTGAGGAAAAGTACTAAGAGTGATTGGGCGAACTAGCTAGTCACTGGCGACTTAAGTCACCCGCTAGTGAGCGAATATAAACTCACAGAATAGTTTACCATTACATACAGCGGTAAAAAACGCAGCTGCGCAACAACTATGATCCCCACCCGAACTACTTCATCCGACATGTCTGCGGACTACTTGCACACAGAAAAAACAAAATGTCTTCAGTCAATGCAAATTGCTTTGATCCAAGAAAAATTCTGCTTTCCTATGCACGAAGACGATATTTTCTTAACAAAAAAAAACTATTTTCTTGAACTGTTTTGTTGAAAATAAAAGTTGCTTTTATCCAAGAAAATTGATTTGTTTTGAATGGAACCGGCAACCTTCTTGTTTTGTGTTTTCTAGTATAATGGAATAAATCGCCATTTACGTTTTGAGATGCCGGATATTTTGAGTTAAAAAATTAAAAGTATTTAGGCAAAGTAAAGCTTTATTTGTGTTAAGAAGATATTCGTACGACATTTTATATCTTGCTTCAAAAACACTTTTTCTTCGCTAAAGGCAGTTTGTTTTAAACCAAAACAATTTACCAAGACAATTATTTTTTTTCCCAAAACAAGCGGTTTGCTTAGATGAAAAGAAAACATTTTGCTCGGAGACTTTTGCTTTTGGGTCAAGAGAATTTTTGCAAGAAAACTACTTTTCTTAACTGAAGAACTTTTTTTTTGTGCAACGATTTTTATCAAGAACTGCTATTACACCTGACGACTTTGCTCGCCAGACACTAAAATATCCGGCGAATAGCGACTAAAGTAGCCAACCGGCTACTTTAGTCGCCGTAGCGACGCGAGCGGCGAGTTTGTTATTACACTTGGCTTTTTTAGTCGCAGCTACTAAATTCGCCAGCGACTAGCTGGTAAATTCGCCCAATGTAATGCACCCTTTATTGAAAAAAATGATACCGCCACTGACAGGACTTGAGAGTTAGACGTATTTCTGAGCAATATTGATTTTCTATCGACTTTTAAAAGTGGCTGTTTAATAATATTTGGTAATAAAATCTTCATAAGTAATAATTATTTTACTTTAACTCTTAAAATTTAGATAAAGATCTTATTAGCAAAAAATAGTTTACTTGATTTAGCTTTATTTTAGCTTAATATCAACATATTCTTGCATTTGTGTAAGTTAGTTTTTCAAAAAAAAAAATTACAATTGAATGCCTAATCATGTTGTTTTTTAAGATTTAAAATTCGTCCCGTTTCTAAACCACTTGACCCTAATTTTTTTAACAAATTTTCTTACAGTTTAGAAAATAAGTAAACTTTGTTTTTTGTTTGCCTAGGTTTATGTTAACTCATAAAACGTCTAATTTTTTATAAAATCTAAAAGTGTATATACAACAAAGTCCGCAGCGAACGCCCCGCTTTCGCGTTGTTTGTGTGACGTTCGTGCAAAGCTCGCGCGCCTCTTGTGCTGCACTGGCGCGCTGGTTGTGCGCCGCTCATTGAATTACGTTTTAACGAACCTTCCACAATCCACAGAAAATCCGCAAACGCGGGCAATACAAAAAGCTCTTTCCGCCGGCCGTCCCAATTAAAAGTGCGAACATTAGGAGCGTTGAAATACCGACCAAAGTTGGTTTTTGGCAAACAATATGCGAGCGGCGCACGCGTCACTTTGGAACACATACTAATTAGACGACACGCACGCAGTATACGCACTTTAATGTTTATTTTTACAAACAATTTTTTTTTCTACACTACACTATTTTTGAGTATGGTAGAGATATTTTTCGTGACAAGTACGGATTTACTGGACTAATAAAAACAGCTTGGAACGATTCGTTGCGTTGGTTACATCGCAAATAATGATTAAACTTTGCCTCGATTTAATTATATGCAGTCGACTTGATGAAATTAACCGACGAAATGAATTGTAGTAGTAATTAAATTTTTGCGTGCATTAAAGAACGCTTTTCAAAAGTTTAAAATAATTTTGCTAATTTAATGTAAATAATTAAATACCGTGTTGACAGTCATTAATCATTTTTGTAGCAAAATATCATTTAATATATATAATTTTCATTTTATTTTTCGAGAGGTCTCCGCGGAACTAGGAACATAGGAATCTAGTCGTCCAATTTACTTTTACGTTGAGAGTTTTTTAGAAGTGCTGGGAATTGGAATACCTCTCCCTCTACCGGCACCGGCGTTTGGCTAGCAACCTCAATAATAATTTTTTTTAAATTTTGTGCTTTGTACGAGAAACATTTAGATGAGTCCTTAAACTAAAATAATACATTCTTAAACTAACTCGATCTTCCAGCAGGAAATTGTACCGGCAGCTAGATAATTGTTAGGGGTGAGATTTGTTGAAACATGGTTTCAGCAAGATGGTTGCTCTGCTCAAAACATTGGACTTGTTAAGGAATATCTTGATAATGTATTTCTTAATCGATTGATAAGCACATGGGGAACTATCTTAGGGCTAGAAAGATCGCCCATTCTTGCTCCCAATGATTTATTATTGCGATTATTTCTTCTTTGCTTCCTTCCGGCCTTATGTGAAGTTTTTATTGAACAAATAATTAGTAACGAATAAAATACGAGAGACAGAAGTGCGTCTTTTAGCTCTTCAAGAATATGAAAGTTCCGCTTGGCTTAAAGCCTTGCCTGCTGCATCATTGGGCAATCTCTTGAATGACTTATCATTTCTCCTTAAGAGTTGGTCAGCCTGTCTGTCGACAACATACTTGCACTTGCAGCAAAATTGTAGACATTTATGCCCTTCGCGGATTATGCTTTAAAAATAATTCAGGGAGGTTGTCGAGACACAGTATGAAAATAGTTATTTATGTATCTAGGTCGTAAAGTAGGCATTTACCGCCCGCGGCGTGAAAGTTATATATATATATATATATATATATATATATATATATATATATATATATATATATATATAGCCGTTAGGCGAGGGCTATAACACGCTAAGGGCGTTAATCGTAATTTAAGACCGAGATACATACAATATTTTATGCAATAGCGAAGTATTTATTGTTAAACTTGGATTTTTTAACTTGGATTTGGTACACGTAATATTTTGTCATAATATTACATAATGATATGTGTCAAACCACTGTTTATCAAAGGAGGCAGTTGCTCAGCTTCCCTAGCAGCGATTCAATTTTATTTTTTCGTAATAAACAACCTTTCATTTTTTAAGTAAAGTAACATAAAAATGAATTCTTCGGGAATTGAGCTACCTCGAGAACTTTTGAAGTCTGTTGACGAAGCAAAGTAAGATCTGCTGCCACTGAAGCCAAGGAAGATCTATGAAAAGCATTATAAATAATTTTCTGCATGGCTCATGGAAAAGTCTGTAGCCGTAAGTCAACTTTATGAAAACGTTATGCTAGCTTATTTTAATGAAAAGTCCAAAAATTACAAAGCGTCCTCGTTGTGCAGCAATTATTCCATGCTTAAAGCTACTCTAAATCTCAATATTGGTGTGGACATAAGCAAACTCCCGAAACTGATTGCTTTTCTAAAACGAAAATCGGATGGTTATAAACTAAAGAAATCCTAAATTTTGATCAAAGAGGAAGTCGAAACACGTTAAAATCTTACTTTGCCGCCCAGGGCCATAAAGTGCCATTTCACCGCCCGATGGCGATAAAGTGCCATTTTACGTTTGCAAATGGGGGTGGTAAAGTGCACTTTATCGCGCGCTTGTGCATAAACGATATTATCAAGCGGTCCCTGCAATCAGCTAATATTCCAGCTATATTGGTGCCGCTTGGTATTTATTGCGGGGATAGGAAGCGGGTGGATGGGGCCTTGGAAAGTAGGTAGGGTACTTCTGTGGGACGCTACATGTAGGGACACGATGGCTGATACATATATGAAAAAAACATCTATTAAAGCCGGTGACGCTGCATGTAATGGTCAAGAAGTGAAACACAAAAAATATGAGGAGTTAAAGGACCGCTTTGTTTTTATGTATTTTAGTATTGAGACGTGTGGTCCTTGGGGTGATGAAGCTAAAAAGCTAGTTACATTAAAAATAAATTTTACGGGTATGATAGGGCCAATAATCTGGGAGAACTTCGAAATAAACTCACAGAAGCATATCAAACTAGTACTCCTACATGCTCCAGGAGCATTGCTCCGAAGTGCAAGAGTTGGATTTTATAATAGGCTCGGATATTGTCTAGCCGAAGAAGGAGTACTTTTCGAACATATATATACACCTTGGTTTTTAGAATGAACTGCTTTTTTAAGAGCCTTCTTTTGTTTTATTTTATGTTGTCGAAAGTAACCCTAAGTCGTTTAAATCCAGCCTGAGGTTAAATCTTTTTGTTATCTTATTTTTCTTATTTATTCCTTGTCCCTATGCCAATAAATTATTCCCGGTATATTATAATTTTTTGTGGTTTACGGATATTGTCTCAACGTTTAGCACCCAAGTGGTCATCATCCAAATAAACAACGCTCGCACCGATAGCGCCAAAACAGTCTGCGCCCAAACGGTTAGTGTCCAATCAGTAGATCTTCAAACGATTGACCGTGAGCGTCGCCTTCGAAAGTATAAATACTTAGGGGCCATAGTGCAGCAGGTGATAGAGGAGGTTATTTCCGAGAAAAATGTTTATATAACATTGGGGTCAAGACGCATCTGTTTTTAAGATATAGGATTTTAAAGTTAGAGGAGTGGGAGGAAAAGGGTTTGGCAACAAAAAAGAAAATCAATCATAGCCAGCTAAATACTCAGCTAATTGTGATTCAAAAATGTGATATTTATTTTTTTTGATAAAATTACAATTTGAGGAAATACAGGCTGTCAAAATAACCTCCAAAAATGTATAAAAATATATATTTTTTTAAAACTAATTTTTGCTTGCTTATTCTTTTAAAAAATATCAATAATTTTTTATTATTATGTCTCGCTAGAGACTGGTTTTTATTAACAAAAAATATAAAAAAACATTGCGTTTTATATGGCATTTATAAAAGGTTATACCAAAAAAATAAGTTTTTCTTCATATGAATTCACTAATTTTTTTCTTTAATAATTTTTATTTCAATTTATTGTTCTTGTTTTAATACACGACTTTACCCAATTTCATATTTCTACTGCGTTTTTAAAAAAAGTTATTATTAAAAAAGTTTAAAAAAATCCCAACTTTGATGCTCTGTATCTCGACAAAGAAAGAGTTTTGACCCATGCATTATAGGAACTTTTTTATCAGACATGACCTCCTTTATCCATAATTTATAATAAATATTATGGACAGTGTTAGAGCAAACTAATATCAATCATACATACATAAAAGCGATAAAAAGAACTATACATACATACTAAAATTAAAATTGGAAATCGACTTTCAAAAGAATTCTTGGTAACAAAAGGCTTAAGACAGGGATGTTGTATCTCTCCAACTCTTTATAAAATATATATCGCAGTAGCTCTAAAAAACTAGAAACGTAAAGTGCACGGCATGGGAATACAACTTAACGACCGATTTACCATATACACACTACAGTTTGCTGACGACCAAGTAATTGTGGCTAATGATAAAGAAGACATGGAGTATATGATGAGAAAGTTAACAGAAGAATACCAAAAGTGGGGAATAACAGTGAACGTGGACAAGACAGAGTACTTATGTATTGGAAACGAATCCAGTGAGTTAGTACTAGAAAATGGACAAACAATATCTTCATGCAATGAGTATGTACACTTGGGTGTCACATTTGATAAGACAGGAACAGACTGTAAAGAATTGGAAAAAAGAATAGTAAAAGCAAAAAAAGTTATTGGATGTCTTAACAGTATTTTATGGAGCAGAGAGATAAAAAAAATGTAAAATTTTACATATATGAAACAATGGTCAAAAGCACCCTGTTGTATGGAATAGAGACTTGTCGCGAAACAGAAAAATATAAAACAAAAATGGAAAGTGTCGAAATGGATGCAATAAGAAGATCAATGAGAATATCTAGAATAGATTACATAAGAAATGAGATCATAAAAGAAAGAATGGGAATCGAGGGAAGCATAACGGATGACATCACTTAAAGGCAACTGATATGGTACGGCCATGTACAACGGTTGAACGACGAAATATTACCAAAGCAGGTCCTAGAATGGCAACCAATAGGGCGCAGAAAAAGAGGGCGTCCTAAACTAGAATGGCAACAGTCAATCCAAAGATCAATGAGTCAAAAAAATTTGACAGAGGATGATTGTCCAGATCGAAGGAGGTGGAGAATAGGCGTCAGACAACGTAGAAAAAAGTTCTAAACCGACATAGTAGTAGTAGTACCTCCTTTATCACCTTTTGGCCTATGGCCACTAAGTTATGGGACACCCTGTATACATGAAGTCCCGCGTGTTGTCACCGCGCATAAAAAATTTAAAGGCAGCTATACTTCTCTAAGCTACATAGCTTTTAAGTACAATGTTTGAAAGAGTCTTAGTCTGGCTATAAGAAGCACCTATTCGATTGGGCTTCGAATGCTTCGGTCATGCAAAAATTCCGCTGCAAAAAAGTATAATTTTTGCTCTTAGTCATGTGATATAGCTATGTAATAGGCCACGAAAAATGTGATAACTAATTTTGACGTATCTTATATTGGTTATCCAGATATCTGTACTGTTTTATATAACAAAAAACAAAGATATAGTTTTTTTTCAGTCAAACAAATTGAAACTGTCCTGGACATCTATAAATTCATACTAGGAAGCTGCTTTACATATTTTTTGTAAGCAGTTCCAATTTCTAGATTGTTGATTGTGTTATTTTTGGAAAGATATAGATAAGCGATTAAACAAATTAAAGATTTTATCAGCAACCATTTCTCAGGGGTGTTTTTTCCGAAATTAAAAAAAGTTATAAAAAATTAGGGGTTGGTGACGACCCTATGGGGGGTAGATGACTAAATTATATTCAAAAATGCCTAACAATTATTGATTAAAAAAACCAAAGTGAAACGAACCCAAGTTTTCATTTTTTGATAAAACGCAACCTTTCAACCCCTTGGAATGGTTCTACACCACAAAAATTTTGATGTATCATCACAAATAGGCAAGCAACAAATTATTTCAGAACTGACTATAAAATTTATCAAGAGCAACCCAAGCAAGGACTCACAGTGCAGTTGCCTTATGACCATTTTGGATACCTGCAATTAATTTATAAAGAAAGTAATCTATTCAATGTTAATCAATTGTTTATAAAGGCAGTAATTAGATTTATGTTAAAAAATAGCTACTATACGCAAAACATAATATATGGAATAAATACAAGGAAGGCAGTTTTAAACAATCTGGTCCTAAGTAACCCCAAGCACACTATCTGTCAAAACCATAACCGGGTAGGCCAAAAAAAACTGGACAATTTTTTTTCATTATAACTTTTGAACTATTTAATCGATTTTAATGGGACAAACTTAACTTGATAGAGAATTAATCAGAGGTTCAACTAAATATATTTTTTTGTCTGTCATCTCAAAATCCAAGATGGCGGACGAAATTAAAATGTACCCTTCAAAGATGCTCTTTTATTCTTGTGTTGCGAACATGTTTTAACTGTTTTTTTAAATTAGTGAAAAAGCTGCGTTCTTGCCACGCACAACAAGGTACGAATTAGCAAAATCGGATCAGTGGTTCTTAAAAAAATATTTTTGTTTCTACCATTGTTTTTCATATTATACGATTGCCTTGCCCATCATGTCTGCATTCATTTCCTTATAAATTCATTACTACTAAGCCGATTTTGATGAAATAAAAAACGTTCTGGTAAGAATTGTTTGCTTATTAAAGATTATGTTGAAACTTTACCGCCAAATGTTTTCGTTTTTTTTTATTTATAGAAAATCACTACTTTTCCCTCACACAATGACGTACAAGTTAGTAAAATGTTTCTCAAGAAATCTATTTTTATTTTAACCATTGTTTTACAGATTCTACGATTGAATTGCCAATCCTGTCTGCATTCATTTCCTTATAAATTCGTTATTACTAAACCGATTTTCGTGAAATAAAAAAAATCGTGGTGAGAATTGATTGCTCTTTAAAGGTTGTTATCGAAATTTTCCGCCATCTTGGAATTACATACCTGATTCTTCAAAATGGCGTGTTTATTCTTATTTTGCGAAAACGTTTTTTTTATTGGAAAACACTACTTTTCTCCCGCATAAGGAGGTACCGATTAATAAAATCAGTGTAGTGGTTCTCACAAAATCGGATTTTGGTTTAACCATTGTTCATTTGTACCTTGTTAAGCGGGATAAAAGTAGTGCTTTTCTATAGACTAAAAAAAAGTAAAACATTTTCAGAAAATAAGAATAAACAGGCCATTTTGAAGACTCAGGTATGATTCTGTCCGCCATCCTAAATTTTAAGATGGCGATAAATTTTGATCATGAACTTCAAAAAGCAAACAATTCTCACCAGGATGAAGAAAATAAGTGCAGACATGATTGGCAAGGCAATCGTATAATGGTTGGTTATGGTTAAAACAAAAATCTTTTTTTTAGAACCATCAAACCGATTTTGCTGATTTGTACCTTGTTGTGCGTGGCAAAAATGCAGATTTTTTACTGATTTAAATAAATAAATAAAACATGTTCGCAACACAAGAATAAACGAACATCTTTTAAGGGTAAAATTTAATTTCGTCCGCCATCTTGGATTTTCAGATGGCGTACAAAAAATATATTTAGTCAAAACTCTGATTAATTCTTTGTCAAGTGCAGTTTGTCCCATTAAAATTGATGGTATAGTTCAAGAGTTATAATGAAAAAAAAATTGTCCGGTTTTTTTAGGCCCATTCGGTATATAGTGTAGGACTGTAGGACCCAATATGAATTATATACGAAGTAACTGAAACGGCCACGGCTATACATTACGTATACGGGACACTAAGAGAACATACAAGCAGTGCAACCTTTCTCTCTATAGTTATAATTACCGTTGGTCACCCGGTGGTACTTTGTGAACATTGCTTGTGAACTTCAAGGAGATTGTCATTTTAGGCCAGTCAAATTGCACTTTGACTGAAAACAAATTATTAACAGCACCTGAAGCATTGAGGATTGTAGAGCGGCGAAAAGAAAAGAAAAATAAATAAATGCGTGTGCAGGGGCGTTGCGGGTTAGGTTTTGGTGGGTAAAAAGGAACAGGAAATCGTAAAATTGCGATTTTCGGCGAAAGTTGACGTCGGAGAAAAAAGTGACATGTAGAAAAGTCATAGGCCATAAAAATGTCTAAAACTTTTGTAAATGTCATTTTTTACATAAACTTAAATTGTTCGAGAAAAATCAAAAAACCGTAGTTTTTTTTATTTTTTGTTTTAAATTTTTTATTTTTGCAAAAATAATGTCAGTTTAACAAAACTAGGTAAGAGTAAAGCTCTCTGGGTGCTAAATATCTACAATACTTTACAAACAAAAAAATTAAGATGCATCTGAGATATTTGTTTTTTTCGCTCAAAAACACTTTTTTTAGGATATTTCTCCTTCAGAAAATTATCGACTTTGACATTGAGATATACTTTTTAAAGAAATAAAAAAATAAGATTATATATCCAGTTATAGATTAAAACTCAAACGTCCGCGAACTTTCAAAACCACAGAATATCATGGGAGAGTAAAAGTAAAAAAGGAAAGGTAGCAGCTCGGGCGCAGCATGTTCTCTCTAAAAATACTCTGCCAATATATGGGCCCCTAAGCTCACACTAGGTACTATAGTTATAGTGTACGTGTGAGCTAATATAACTAAAAACTGAAATATATTTTATTTAACTCCAGACTAAATTACCTTTTGTTTGATACCACACAAGCCATGTTTTGACTTAAACTCAAATTTTTGAAATCTATCCCCACCCTTAAAAAAAAACAAAAAACTAAAATGTATTTTGTTAAACTCCGGAGTCAATTACCTTTCGTTTGATATCACACACGCCATATTTTCACTTAAACTCTAATTTTTAAAATATACCCCCACCCTTTTTTTTAAATAAATTAAAATGTATTTTGTTTAACTGCAGACTCAATTACCTTTCGTTTGATATCACACACGCCATATTTTCACATAAACTCTAATTTTTGAAATCTACCCCCACCCTTTTATTTGGTTTCTGTTCGGTGGATTTTGTTCATTTTTAAATGGGACCATCTCGACCCAAGACCCAGCCTAGGTACCAAATTTCATTGAAATTGGCCAAGCGGTTTTTGAGTTATGCGCGTTGGTCGTTACAGACATACAGACAGACAGACATACAGACAGACAGACAGACAGACAGACAGACAGACAGACAGACAGACAGACAGACGGCGCAACAAAAAAGTTTCAAAATCATCTGAAACGCAAAGATATATAAAAAATTTTGAAATCGGAGCAACTTTTTTTTTCTCGAAAAAATTAGGATCACCATAGCTCACACTACTATAGTATAGTATATGTGTGAGCTAAAAATATCAATATTTTTGCCTTACTTTGCATATATGTAAAGGCCTATCCGGTTTTATACTGCTCAAAAATTGAAGTGAGCCACCCCATTTTTTTGGACATTTTTAAAGTAAATTTATTACGAAACGAAATAGTAAATTTCCATACAATTTTCTATGTTCTAGCTTCGATTAGCCTCTTTTAATGTTTGGTTTCTTTGTTGTCCTGCGCGACAGGTAGCTTCTCAGGGTGGCTCTACAACGCAAGTGTAACTAAAGTGCGAAAGTTTGCACGGTTCCCATTTCCCATACTTTTTTTTTTCAAAAAAAAATTTATGTCACAAAATGACAGTCAGTTAAAGGCAAAAAAAGTGATTTCTCAGTTTTTTAAATTTCTCTTTAGTTTCCGAGATATGATTTTTTTTCTTAAAATGGTACTTTCTCTGATTTTTAGTTTTATGTTTCTAAACGGTTTAACCTATAGCCACCAAATTTGCTATGAGGCAACCCAAGTATTGACCTTTTCAAACTTTGTACGCCATTGTACCCTAGATGGCCACTGAGCACAATCAGGGGCGTGCAAAAATAATTTTTCATAAATTCTCCTTTTTATGCCTAAACCTGAGTTTCACCTTCTGTAGGTGACCTGATATCCACTCTAGGTAAGTGCAAAACAGGTTTTATTGAAGTTTGAACATTTATGCCGAGATGGTTTTCTCATTTTTGTTAAAATATCACCAGTGGCGTCAGCATGATTTTTTGTAAAAATGCCAGTTGTTTGTTAAAGTCCATGGATTCAAACGAATTTTCTTCCTCCACTACAGATGATTTTGCTGTTGCCTTAGTAAAAATCGTAGAGCAGAGCTTATGCCACGTAAGCCCTCTGATTTAGGTTGTAATATCTCACAAACGAAAGTTGTTTGTGTTGAAAAAAACTGAAATTGGTTGGAACCAGAAATCTTATGTTTTGTTTGTGCTTGTAGTTTTGAGCATTTTAAGGTACTATTCACAAAAATAGGCTGATGAATAAAAAAGTAACTACCGATAAAAAATTTTAGTGACCTTAGTTACAAAGCAATTTTGCTCCCAGAACTCTCATTTCTTGACCGATTTCTGTAAGTAATACACCAGAATGCTCGGAAGATGGAGGCTGATGATGAAACGAGACAACCAAAATTATTGGGTACTGCTGGCTCACTCAAAAATTAGATCAGTTTTTACATAGGCCTACCAACAACCCCTATACCATATCAGTGCCCTTCGGATAAAACAAAACTGACACCAGAGGTTTGTTTTATCTGTCATTCTAATGGCCCGAAGAGCACTGCAATGATAGGGGTTGTTGGTAGGCCTAAGTAAAAACTGATTTAATTATTTTAAATTTTCCTAAACAGTGGTCCAACAGTACCTAATAATTTTGGTTGTCTCGTTTTATCAGCACCATCTTTTGAGCATTTTGATTTGTCGTGTACAGGAATCGGTCAAGAAATAAGAGATCTGGGAGCAAAATTGCTTTGTAAATAAGGTCACTAAAATTTTTTATCGGTAATTACTTTTTTATTTCTCAACCTATGTTTGCGTATTATACATTAAAATGCTTAAGACGACAAGCGCAATCAAAGCATACAATTTCTAAATCAGATGGCACACGTGGTATAAGCCCTGCTCTACGATTTTTACTAAGGCAACAGCAAAATCATCTGTAGTGGAGTGAAAAAATTCGTTTGAATCCATGGACTTTGCGAAATAACTGGCATTTTTACAAAAAATCCTCCTGACGCCACTGGTGATATTTTAACAAAAATGCGAAAACCGTCTTGGCATAAATGTTCAAACTTTAATAAAACTTATTTTGGACTTACCTAGAGTTGATATTAGATCACCTACAAAAGGTGAAACTCAGGTTTAGGCATAAAAAGGAGAATTTATAAAAAAATATTTTTACACGCCCCTGTTTGTGCTCAGTAATCATCGAGGGTACAATGGCGTACAAGGCTCGAAAGGGTCAACATTTGGGTTGTCTTATAGCAAATTTGGTGGCTATAGGCGTTGTTTGAGGAAATTATAGTTAGTCAACCCCATGTGTAAGACAAAGCACACTTAAGAAATTCTAAGGTTTTTAAGCAGTCTCGAAAATTGGCAACAGCGCAATTTTTCAACTGTTTACAATAAAATAATAGATTTAAATTTTCCTTTACCTGTGTCTGAAGAACAGTGGGCTCATTAGCCTGATTTATGGCCAATATTAGAATAAAAGATTTTGTGATAATACCTTAAAATAAGCACGAAAGCTTCTACGAAGTTTTTGGTTATAACACAAATTATAACTACTGTCTATATTCCAAAAATGTATTCTGAACCCCGCATATTGATGCAATGCTCTGTTAAAATGTTCGCATTTTTAATTTTTTTTAATTGTTATAAAATTGTCATTGGAATTAATGGATTTTGACCAAAATCTAATCAGTCGTTACAAAGTATTTTACCTGAAAATTTTATGAAAATCGGTTAGCCGTTTAGAACCTATCGTGTTACGGACAGATATACACACACAGGCAGACATCACGACGATATTGCCAAGATAATTAGATGCCAAAATACACCCAAATAACACATTTGCAGCATTATCTCAAAAAAAAAAATTCTCCAAAATCTGAGGGCACGGCAGTGCCTCGCCAAGTACGCGCGCCGTACCATCTTTTCTTGAAACATTTCAGCCGATATTTGACCTATCTAAAACTCTACTTCGGAATGAGCTACGAATCTCAAACTTTGCACAGTCGTAGATCTTCATGGAGTTAACAACCCCTCCAAGTTTCATAGAAAAGTAAAGTAGTTACGAAATTTCAAAAACGTCGAAATTTCCACTCACTCACTCACTCATGTATAGATCATCAAAATTCTACTGTACTTCCAGACATGCTACAATGCTGAAATTTGGCAGACTGATAGAAATTATGACCAAATCCCTGAAAAAAAACCCGAAAATTCTAATTTACTCCCCTGCCCTATACATGTAAAGTTATGTAAAAAAAATGCTAGAGATCTGAGCTTTAGAAGGCTGATAGGAACTATGATAAAACCATAGGAAAATATAAAAAAACTTCAAAATTTTTAATAAGGCATTGCAAAAGTTTTGAACAATATTCCGCATATTTTACTACTTTAAAACTTAAATATTATCCAAATCCTTCAAAAAAGGAGTGAAATCATAACAAAAACATTTTATGTAAAAAAAAGCCAAGTACGCGAAAGTGGTATTCCGTAAAAAGAATTGAGATAAAGGTAAAGCCAAGTTCTCCAATACAATTTTCAAAATGAAAGGTTCTTACTAGTTTAAAAATGTTTTTCTAAGCTTGGCTATTACGGCTGCAAATGACTCTTAGGCACATTGCTAAATTAAACATAAAGAAGTTTGGCTGGAATAGCAAAGTTTAAAAAAACATTTCCAAACTGGTAAGAACATTTCATTTTAAGAATTGTATTGGAGAACTTGACTTTACTTTTATCTCAATTTTTTTTACGGAATACCCCTTTTTTTACATGAAATGTTTTTGTTATGATATTATCTTCTCTACCGTTTGCTGCGCGGGCGGACTAGGAAGGTAAAAATAAAAGGAAAAATAAACCAAAACACATCCACACCATATCAAACCGAGCTCTAAAGTGACACGAAAGCGTTGTATGAAAAAGTATTTGCAAAGGGAACAAACCGTATTTGACACAAAAACACATCTATAATAAAGCAATTTTGCTATAAAATAAGTGTACGGGAAAATTGGGAAAGTGCTACTTTGCACTTGCAAAAGTGTGCGCAAAGTAACTTCTTTGCGGTCAGTCGAGAAAGAAATTGCTTTTCACTAAATTGTTAAAATCTTCGTATCGTTGAAACAGACGGGACAGAAAATCTCAGATTTTATATTTTTTGTACCAGGAATTTTTTTTTAATGCGTCAATAACAAAATTTTAACATGCGAAACATGCCTTATCTTTACCACGTACGGTAGTGTATTTTTTGATAAACTTAATTAAGAAATTGATAAGTTATTGGCCTTTAAATATTACCTGTTTTTTATCAGCGTAACTTGTTAATTTATTCTTAAATTCAGCTTAAAAAGAATAAGTTACTATTTATTAAAATCGGCCAGTTTCCATAATAACTATTAATATAGTGAAGACGCCTGAATCAGGATAATTTAAAAGCATTCAAATTCTAAACAGGCGTGAATTAGTGGTTTTGTGATTTTTTCAAGGATTTTTGAATAATTCAGAAAATAACCCAAAAATTCCCTACAGCAAATCCAATGATAAAAAGCAGGATGCGAAACTATTGGAACCATTTGCTTACATTCTTCAAGTGCCTGGAAAAAACATCAGAGCTAAATTAGCAAGATCCTTTAATTACTGGTTAAAAATATCTGAGGATAAACTGTAACAGATATCAGATATTGTTCAAATTTTGCATAACTCCAGTTTGATATTGAAGGATATTCAAGATAATTCAATACGGAGGCATTCCAGTAGCACATGCTATTTACCGTGTACCTTGCTCAATCAATGCCGCAAACTACACGGCATTTATAGCATTGGAAAGAGTGCTAACGTTAAATCATCCAGATGCAATATCCATAGCTATAGAACAAATATTAGAGTTGTCCAGAGGCCAAGGCATGGAAATTTTTTGGAGGGATAATTTTATGTGTCCATCTGAAGAAGATTATAGGCAAATGGTTATTAGAAAAACTGGGGGACTTTTTATCTTAGCTATAAAGCTAATGCAATTGTTTAGCGAAAGTAAAGAGGATTTCAGCAAAATGACTGCTATATTAGGAGTTTATTTTCAAATTAGAGATGACTACATAAATCTAAAATCGCAGAATTATATGCAGCATAAAAGTTACTGTGAAGATTTAACGGAAGGAAAATTTAGCTTTCCAGTTACACATGCGTTAAAAACTCATCCAGAAGATAAGCAGATAATGAACATTTTGCGGCAGAGAACCAAAGATGTTGAAGTAAAGAAATACTGCATCTCATTATTGGAGAAGTTGGGTAGTTTTGAGCATTCCAGGCAAACATTGAAGAGTCTGGAAGTCGAAGCCAGAGAAGAGTTGAAAAACCTTGGTCCAAATCCTTATATGGAAGAATTCCTAAACTCCTTGTCAAAAATGTGATTTTATCTGAAATATTTTAAATCAAGTGATACCAGTTAAAACCAAAATCTTTTACTTTAGTTTTTGCTAAGCTCGGCTAAGATTTAACTCGTAAAACGTCGGTTTAAAGTTTAGGTTTTAGTCTAAGTTTAAAAATAAAGCCCTAACTTGAAAAACAAAAGATGTTTTAAAATTCTTGAACTAGAGGGATGATTTTCATGCCTATGTAGAATCCGCAAGCTTTCTTTTCGGGGCAGTTATGGCGGCACGTGGCGTCGCAAAAATATTTTTGCGAAGCGAATTTAAGAAAACCTCAGCAAATTACCTAAACAAACTGTTACGATCCATTCCTTATTTTACCTCTGTCAATCCTTAGTTTAGGCTAGCGTATTGGTGGTTTGAGCGCATGAGTAATGATTTAGGGGGCCCTGGTGGCTGCAAAAAACTACCAGCCCATGATCTTTAATAGAAAGCAAGGGTAATAGAAACATAGGAAATAGACATCCAATTGTATTAGGAAAAAAGCTTCACAGCAACAATGTTACAGGCTGTAATGAGATTAATAAGAAAGGCGGCAGACGAAATTATCAATCAAGCCAGTCTTTATGCTTATATTCCAAAGTCTACGCTAACAAGTAAAGTAACCATCCAGGATATACCGAAAGAGAGTTCAAATCAGGAAAAGATGAAAATTTAGTTTCCTGTTAGTGTGTAGTTACTGTGAAGATTTAACGGAAGGAAAATTTAGCTTTCCAGTTACACATGCGTTAAAAACTCATCCAGAAGATAAGCAGATAATGAACATTTTGCGACAGAGAACCAAAGATGTTGAAGTAAAGAAATACTGCATCTCATTATTGGAGAAGTTGGGTAGTTTTGAGCATTCCAGGCAAACATTGAAGAGTCTGGAAGTCGAAGCCAGAGAAGAGTGGAAAAACCTTGGTCCAAATCCTTATATGGAAGAATTCCTAAACTCCTTGTCAAAAATGTGATTTTATCTGAAATATTTTAAATCAAGTGATACCAGTTAAAACCAAAATCTTTTACTTTAGTTTTTGCTAAGCTCGGCTAAGATTTAACTCGTAAAACGTCGGTTTAAAGTTTAGGTTTTAGTCTAAGTTTAAAAATGAAGCCCTAACTTGAAAAACAAAAGATGTTTTGAAATTCTTGAACTAGAGGGATGATTTTCATGCCTATGTAGAATCCGCAAGCTTTCTTTTCGGGGCAGTTATGGCGGCACGTGGCGTCGCAAAAATATTTTTGCGAAGCGAATTTAAGAAAACCTCAGCAAATTACCTAAACAAACTGTTGCGATCCATTCCTTATTTTACCTCTGCCAATCCTTAGTTTAGGCTAGCGTATTGGTGGTTTGAGCGCATGAGTAATGATTTAGGGGGCCCTGGTGGCTGCAAAAAACTACCAGCCTATGATCTTTAATAGAAAGCAAGGGTAATAGAAACATAGCAAGGGTAATAGCAACAATGTTACAGGCTGTAATGAGATTAATAAGAAAGGCGGCAGACGAAATTATCAATCAAGCCACTCTTTATGCTTATATTCCAAAGTCTACGCTAACAAGTAAGGTAACCATCCAGGATATACCGAAAGAGAGTTCAAATCAGGAAAAGTTGAAAATTTAGTTTCCTAATACCCAGTCATAGAAGCAAAAAAATTCATCAAAGCTGGTACGTGTAACTATAGGGAGCAAACATACATCAAATCGTTATTAAAATGGTACTTTTAACGCGTTTCTCAGAAAGGAAAACTGGCACTTCTTAAAAAAAAACTAAAAGTTCCGTCAATTAAAGCTTACATTTTTTTGCAAGGTCTACTAGTCTATCTAGTCTTGATTGTCAAAGTTGTTTTTAATTCAACCCCATGTGACCAAACGGATAATGGGCCCACTGTGCGTCATCAAAATCACGGGGCTTTCGGAATCGTCTCAGGCGCTGCAAACAAATCTGCTCGGAGAAAGGATGATAGGCCAGTAAATCAATGAATGGAAAAAAATTATTTTGAGCGTGCAAAACGTGAAGATGTTGTGATTTTGGAATATGTTAGTTTATAACAAAGAAGAACTAGCTTGCTGCTTGATTCGTGGTTATGGGTAAAGCTGGAACATATTTACCTTTCTAGCCCGCGTAGCAATTGCTAGAGAAAGTATTATTTTCAACAAATTTTTGTAATGTAAACTTCTTTAGCAGTTTTTGTAGGTAGTGAATTGAACTGAGCCGTTAGGCTCGGCTATGTAACGCTCATTCGGGTGAAGTCGGCTCGAGTCGACTAACTGTGAGAGGAACATTCAGCGAACGATATGATGATGCAGATGAAGGCCAGTATTATTAATTTCGCCTTGTTGAAGTTTACACTTCTGCCGTGTGGTCTTAAGCACATACACTTTTTTTTGATATAACGCTGAAAATGTGTTGTCTGGGTGTATTTAGACCTATCTTAGCAATATCGTCGTGATGTCTCTCTGTGTGTGTGTTTGTATAGTATTGATGTCCATACCACGATAGCTCCTAAACCGCTAAACTGATTTTCATAAAATTTTCACGTAAAATAGTGTTCAACACTCTAACAAGCTGATTTGGTCAAAATCCATTAATGCTAATGAAAGTTTTTTGATCATTAGGAAATTCAAAAAATGCTAACAAAAAACTGTTTTCAAGGCTGATATATCATGACTTCACTTGAAATGTGCTTATAGGCTAGCTAGGAAGGTATCAGATCCCTCATGGATACATTTATTTTTTAATTATACGGACAAAATATATTAATTTATGAACATAATGCTTATAATAGATTATTTTTCGCGAAAATACGAAGTTAACAGATTTATAGAGAACAAAGTTTGGTTGAATATCAAAATATTGTCACAATTTATGTGATCAGTTATTTTTAAAAGTATATTTATATACTACTATAGGTATCAAGTGTATATTATTTCTTTAAAAAAATTTTTAACTAACGTATCAAAACACGTTGATAATTTAAAAAATTGTACAGAGCTTTATATCAATTTAGGAGTTATGTTTTATGTGTTTTTTAATAACATAAGTACAGTTCTCTTTTTATAAAAATATAAACAACTATAACCTAGATTTTCTACTTTCTTAGGGGTTTAACTTATCACCAGTTTTTTTTTCTGTCTCTCCTGGTCGGCGTAAATGGATCAGAAGACTTCACTTACATTAAACGACAAGGAGTGTCGCTATGCCAGTTTAGGTGCCAACCTAGTCTGTGTACGTGATTGTTCCAGAAAAAATTGATAGTTTTAAACAAAAAAAAGAAAAAAGTTTTTGGAAAGCATACTTGTTATCTATCTCTCATGTATCTTTTTATAGGAATTTGTAAAAATAGAAGATCAACAAAAAGTTGTAATTATCTAATTGATTGAACAGTTGAGGTTAGGTTTCAATATAATGTGTTGGTAGGTTCCACATTCCTTTATATCTCTCATGACTCCTTTCTCTTCTGAATTTCTCCCTTTCCTGTGTCACTTTAAAGCCAAGGATAGATTTCTCCAGGAGAGGTAGATAAATGTACGTAAACCCACTGTCGGAAACTGACGTTCTGCATTTTTTTCTTATTTATAATTTTTAGTGTTAATTAATCGTTTTCGGCTGCTTTCAAAGTACCGTAAGATATTCTTAGTTTTTAAAATTCAAATAAGCGCGCGAAATCATGACGTACAGGTCTGCCCCGGCACCTGCGCGCCCCATATCTGTGACGACGAAAAATGACACTTCGGTCAAATCTGCGATACCGGCATGCTGCCAACAATTCTCAATTTTAATTTAATTACTGTCTTTCGACATATTTTCACTAGTGGGTGCAAGCTGGAAAAAGGGCTACAAGAACATCGAAGGGTTGGCCAACCAAGAACAGCTCCAACGAGATTAAGGGGTAAGTGCCAGCAATCTTGTGCGTCCGACATAGTTTTTCTCTAAACTTTTATATCATTCCAGCAAACCAAGAGGTAAATCCTATTGGAAATAATTTAAGGTCCTTTGAATTACGCCTAGAGCGAACATCTTGGCCTATCGAACCAGATGTAATAGGTAACCAGCACATAAAAATTAATTAAAAATTAAATTTATAATTAGGTGTGATCGTTTGGGGTTTGTACAAGGTCCACTCAAACAAATCTCCCGTGAATTTGCACTCAACATGGAACACATATACGTGTGACGTCGTGTGTTTCTAACCACACAAAAACAACTGTAGTAAAGAAAATTTCATGTGTCGCGTACGGAAAACGTTGTTTAAATAAACAATAGTAAAGGTTCATTTGCAGCGCGGTCCACCACCTGTTTGTTGTAAATATTTTTGCGGTAAGTACATTTTTATTTAAAAAACCTATTTTCTTTAGTAAATAAAAATGTCAGATAAAGATAAAATCGCGAAACTAGTGCTTCGACGAAAAATACCTCTTGCACAGATGCAAGAAATCAGTAATTATGCTAACAATAAAACAGCTGATACATTTTATAAACAAAACCTGTTGGCGCGTATGGAATTTGTAGACTCCATATATGATCAGTTTCAGGAAATACACAATGAAATTATTTCTCACATTACTGAGGCAGAATTTGAGGAGCATGATAAGGTCAGGGCTTCTTGTGACAATTCTTTGTGGGAAATCCGCTCTAAAAAATCAGGTTTAGGCTTGATCCCAGGGCCATCGCCTTTGGTAAGTCAAGAACATTCTTCTTCAAATGTTAACCGACCATGTCTAAAGTTAGATATTTCTGTCCCTCAATGGAATGGCGATTTGAAAACATTTTCTACATTTTTTCAGTTATACAATAGTCTCTGTCATAATACAGATATACCAGACATTGAAAAATTCAGGTATTTATTAACTCGTTTGACAGGTAAACCTCTGAATCTCATTAAAAATGTCGTTATCTCAGAGGAAAACTATTATATTTGTTATGACATGTTACAGGAGCGTTATCAAAACAAAAGAAAATTGGCAACATTTTATTTCAATTCATTTTATGAAGCTCCATGTTTAAAAACTAACCCTAGTTCTAAAGACATGTCATCTGGTTGACACTTTCTCAGAAAATCTTGTAGCTCTCAAGGCTCTTAACTTTAAAATTGAGGATTGGAGTTTTTTAACATTTTTTACAAAAAACTTGATCTGAAAACTCGACAAGAGTTTGAGCAAGAATATGTCAAAATGGACATGCCTTCATTTGAGCATCTTAAAAATTTTCTGACAAATAAATGCAAAGCTTTTGAAACAGTACAGGAATCAGTGCCTTCTGCACCCAAGTATTCCCAATCTTTTCCTCAAGACAAGCCCAGGGGTTATTCACAAAATTCCACCTCTTCAGGGTACGGGAGGAAGAGTGCACCAGGTGTTTGGTTATGCAAAGAGTGATAAACAAAAATGCCTTTTGTGTCGATCGGCACTTGGGTTATTCAGGTGTCATTTATTTCTGTCAAAGTCACCCCAAGAACGGCTAAACTTGGTGAATCAGCATAAGTAATGTGTGAATTGCTTACGTTTACATCCTAGCCAAACAACTAATTCGATGAGATGCAGAATTTGCAATCAGTTTCATCACTCAACTGTTCATGTTATCAGGTCAGCTACAGCTTCAGCTACAGATCCTAATAACAGTCAGTTAATATCAAACAGACAGTATGTTCCTGTTTGTAATCAACAAAACATTACCACAGTTTCACAGCCATATCAATCATCACCTAGCTATTCAGCTACAGCTTCTCAGCTACAACCAGTATCCACAGCTACTCAGCTATCCTCATCACCACAGAGCTATTTAGTTACATCTAACTATCGGCAACAACAGCTTCCTGCTAACAATCAGTTTTCAGCTACTCAGCTACAATTCCCAGCTACTCAGCTACAGTCTATATCAGGCATTTCCCAATCATCTGTAGGTATGCAACCGGCTATACAGCAGCAACCTATACATGCTAATCAGCATCATACACAATCAGCTACTCAGCTACATTTTCCAGCCACTCAGCTACAATCAAAAGGCAGCACTTACTCGACCCAACCAGACTCAGTGAATACATGCTCATCGACCAACTCCAAGTTTACTTGTCTGTTACCCACAGCAGAGGTTGAAATTCAGGATGGTCATGGCAATTTTTGTACAGTACGAGTACTTCTTGATTCCAGAAAATCGCTTAGGGGTAAAACGACAGCATTATTCAGTTTCTATCCAAGGAATCAATGGCGTCTCTTCATATGCTAAAGGGATTACTCATTGTCTCATCAAACCAAAAGATAAACCTGAGCCAACCTTTACATTTGAAGCTATCATATTGCCTTCTGTAATTGCATGTCAACCTAGAACTTCTGTTGACATTTCCAGTTTGTCATATATCAAAGGCTTATCTATGGCTGACAGTAAACTACACAGACCTGATTCTATCGACCTCCTGTTAGGTGCAGATCTAGTAGCCTACATGCTAGGTCCTGGACGCATCTTCGGTAGTCACAACCAGCCTGTTGCACTAGAGACTACATCTAGTTTTAATGATCCCCTTCTTAGCTATCATATTTCACTAGAACCTCAGGTAGATGTGATTTTGCAAAAATTCTGGGAAATCGAACAACCACCCAAGTTATGCAATGTTTTGTCTCCTGATGAAATTAAATGTGAAAATATAGACAATAGACAACTTTATTAATCTTTTCAGCTACAATAATGTAGATAAGATACGTCATATATAAGAAAACTGTTTCTAGGGAATCATCAGGAAGATTTGTAGTATCACTTCCATTCAAACATCCCCAACCGGACTTTGGGGACACACATTCACAAGTCCTTCGGCGTTTCACCTATCTGGAGTCCCGGCTTTATAAAAATCCAGATTTGCATCTTGCATATTCTAAGTTTATAAAGGAATATCTCGAGCAGAACTTCATTTCTGAAGTGCCTCGCTCAGATTATTGTTCTTAATCAGCTTTTTATTTGCCACACCACTGTGTTCAAAAATCTGATACCAGTTCTACCTTATCAGTACGGGTAGTCTGGGACGCAAGTGCAAAAGGGTCTAAGGGCGTCAGCCTTAACGAAACACTCTTTCCTGGTCCCAAACTGCATCAAGATTTATCTGCAATTTTATTAAAATTTAGAACATATCCAGTTTGTTTTATTTCAGATATTCGTCTAATGTATAATCAAATTATTATAACTCCTGAACATAGGAACTATCAGAGATTCCTTTGGCGTTTTTCTAAGGCTGAGGAAATTAAAGAGTACACTCTAGATCGAGTCACTTTTGGTGTTTCTTCTGCACCCTACTTAGCCTTACGAACTATTAAAAAGTTAGCTACCCTTGAAAGGGAGAACCACCCCCTTGCATCCCAAGTACTTCAAGAGTCCGTATATGCGGATGATTGTTTGAGCGGCGCCGATTCTATCGCCTCAGCACTTTATTTACAAGCAGAAGTTATTTCCTTATTAAAAAAGGGAAACTTTGAACTTCGGAAATGGGCTTAGTAACCACCCAGCTCTTCTTGCTTCCGTACCAAGCTCTCACAGGAAAATAAGTTTTGATACCGAGGGTCCGGACTACATAAAAGTCCTGGGTCTTCAGTGGAAGCCTACACTTGATTGTTTTACTTACTCTTGTACTCCTATTGAAGCTATTTGTACTAAAAGAAATGTGCTATCTCAAATTGCTAGAATCTTTGATGTTCAGGGTTACCTTTCTCCTGTTGTTCTGCTTTCAAAACACATTTTGCAACAAATCTTCATCTCCAAGCGAGATTGGGATGAAATAGCTCCTGAAGTTATTGTAGATATTTGGGAACGCTTTAAACAAGAGCTACCCTTACTTTCTAAAATACTGCTTCCACGCTTAATCATTTCTGATAAATATTCACGATTAGAAATTCATGCTTTTTGCGACGCCAGTACCATAGGGTATGGTTGTTGTATATATTTTCGTTTCACTACTCATATAGGAAAAATAGAAACTTGTCTCATCATGGCAAAATCAAAGGTGGCGCCACTCAAGATCTGTGGCACGCTTGGAGCTTTTTTCTGCTTATCTGTTAAGCAATCTCTTGCAATTTGTCAAAGATTCCTATAGTAACTTACTTACATTCGACGCGGTCTACGCTTGGTCAGACTCGCAAGTGGCACTAGCTTGGCTAACCAGCTCTC
The DNA here is from genome assembly GCA_963576565.1 of Aspidapion aeneum. Taxonomy (NCBI): domain Eukaryota; kingdom Metazoa; phylum Arthropoda; class Insecta; order Coleoptera; family Brentidae; genus Aspidapion; species Aspidapion aeneum. Next base: position 72,212,917 of record OY755038.1, on the reverse strand, counting down.
CCCACCACTGGAAGACATTTGTGGCCAACAGGGTCGCCCACATCCAAGAGGTTGTTCCTATCAAATCCTGGAAATATGTACCTACAGCCTTAAATGCGGCTGATTGTGCCTCTAGAGGAGTATCTCCTTTAGAGCTACTCGAACATCCACTGTGGTGGCATGGTCTCGAATTTCTAGTTCAAGACTACAGCAGCTGGCCAGACCAACCAGCTATCATCTTGGATAAGCTTCCCGAAGCTGCGGCTGAAGAAAAGCCTTCATGCTTTCATATTGCTGTTAAAGCTCCAAGCTTAGTCTTAACACTTCTAACAAGATTTTCATCTTTGAGAAAAATTCAACGCTTTTTTGCATACTATTCTAGATGTTTAGATTTCTATTTTAAACGAAAAGCATTTGAGTCGCAAGTTATCTCTCCTTCTGAAATGCATCATACACTTATGATCATTGTGAAAACGGTCCAGAAGGATAGTTTTTCTGAGATACTTCGAATATGTCAACAGAATGACACACTCCCTAAACCTTTCAGAAAACTAGCTCCCTTCATAGATGAATCAGGAATTCTAAGAGTGGGCGTTTAAGAAAATCTACCAATATCTGCTTTGATGCTAAGCATCCCATCCTGCTGCCTCAAAAGTACAGACTCACTGAACTTATTATAGAGCAGTATCACATTGATCATTTTCATCCAGGTCTTAAGACCTTGCATAACCTTATTGTCCAAACCTTTTGGATACTATCTCCCAGAAGCGCGATCTATCTATGCGTGTCTTCTTGCATAAAATGTTTCGGTTCAAAACCTCATTCGTATCTACCAGTCATGGCCGACTTACTAAAATACCGCATTTCTCAATTGAAAGCATTTTCTCAAGTTGCTCTTGACTATGCGGGCCCTTTCAAAATTTTGGCGGCAATGAGACAGCGAGGTGCTCAAGTCTGTACAAAGGCTTATATCTCCCTCTTTGTTTGTGTATCCACAAAGGCCATACACTTAGAGCTCGCCTCTGATCTTTCCACAGACGCTTTCTTGGCAAGCTTTCGCCGCTTTATCGCGCGTAGAGGCCGAGTCTCGTCAAGTTTTTTCTGATCAGGGAACCAACTACAAAGGAGCTTTCACTGAGCTTTTGTCTATAAAATGGCATTTCAACCCTCCAGGCGCCCCTCGTTTTAATGGATTGAGTGAAGCCGGAGTCAAGGCAGTCAAAACACATCTTTATAGAGTCATTGGCGATCAGCTTTTGACTTACGAAGAGTTCTACACCGTACTTACAGGTATTGAAAGCTTGTTGTTAAACTCAAGACCTCTGTGTAGCATTAGCGAGGATCCAAATGATCTCACTCCTTTGACCCCAGGTCATTTCTTGACAACAGAACCTCTTACGTCATTTCCTGAACCTGACCTTACCGAGATCCCTCAAAATCGGCTCAATCGTTGGCAACTTCTGCAGCAAATGCAGTCTCATTTCTGGACACGTTGGAGTCAGAAATATTTGCATACTCTTCAATCGCGGTGCAAATGGACCAAATCGACACCAAACATTACAGAAAACAAACTCGTCGTTATTAAAAATGAACAAAAACCACCCCGAGAGTGGGTTCTCGGTCGTGTAATGCGCGTCCATCCGGGTGAAGATGGAATCGATCGCGTTGTAACTGTCAAGACTCAATTTGGCACCTTACAGCGTCCTGTAGTAAAAGTATGTCCTTTGCCAGAGCAATAGGTCGAACCTCTTGCTCTTAGTTTAGAATTAGTTATTATTTTCTTTCTTTTAATTAGACCCGGGATTTTAGCGGTCTAATCGTTTTCGGTATTTTTAATTACGTTAGAAAAACCTATTATGTTTTTGGCGAGTGGAATGTCGGAAACTGACGTTCTGCATTTTTTTCTTATTTATAATTTTTAGTTTTAATTAATCGTTTTCGGCTGCTTTCAAAGTACCGTAAAATATTCTTAGTTTTTAAAATTCAAATGAGCGCGCGAAATCATGACGCACAGGTCTACCCCGGCACCTGCGCGCCCCACACCTGTGACGACGAAAAATGACACTTCGGTCAAATCTGCGATACCGGCATGCTGTCAACAATTTTCTTGTACTTATAATTACAATTTAATTACTGTCTTTCGACATATGTTCACTAGTGTGTGCAAACTGGAAAAAGGGCTACAAGAACATCGAAGGGTTAGCCAACCAAGAACAGCTCCAACGAGATTAAGGGGTAAGTGCCAGCAATCTTGTGCGTCCGACATTATATCATTCCAGCAAACCATGAGGTAAATCCTATTGGAAATAATTTACGGTCCTTTGAATTACGCCTAGAGCGAACACCCACTCCACACCACTCTCCTGTCAAAGTTTTTATCTTTGTGTATCTTTTATTTAGGAATGTAAAATGTTTCCTTTGATTTATCTTACAAAACTAGGGTATAAAAATAAAATAAATGGATCCGGATGTCGGATCTGATATCTTCCTAACCCATTAGCCCACTCCTAAACTCCTTGCTATATCAACCTTAAAAACTGTTTTTTGTAAATATCCCCGAAACGAAAGCTCCTACCAAATTTTTGGTTATAACACAAACTTTTGAAAAAAATGTGCACTACAATATTTCAAAAACCACATATTGATACGACGCTCCGTTAAAAGGTAAGCATTTTTTAAACTTTTTAACGGTCAAAAAACGGTCATTAGCATTGATGAATTTCAACCAAAATCTAAGCAGCTCGTTACATTATCGAATACTATTTTACCTAAAAGTGACGGACAGAGTTACACACATACACACACACAGAGACAGACATCACCACGACACTACTAGGGTAGGTCAAAATACACCCATATAACAAATTTTAGGCGTTATCAGAAAAAAAAATCGTCGAAAACAATACCCTCTTTACCCATTGCTGTGCGAGGTAGGGAGGTAAATAAAGTAAAAAAAAAATAAAGTAAAAAAAAAAGGATTTATTGGTGTGATTATTGCAGTTTAGGTATTTTAATGTGCTTGAAATTTCCCTTTTTTATATTTTCTTCAAAAATTAGTATTTCATGAGGAAAAGGATACATATAAAAACATATTAATTTAAAAATTAGGGAGCAGCTTGTTAAAAAAACACTTTTGCATCGCATATGTATAACTCCTCACATATTAGTCAACAAAAAACAAATTCAAGAACATAAAATATAAAAATTATTTTTTCTCCCAAAACCCACAATCGCCATTGACTGGGCTATACAAATATAAGGTTTAGGTGATGCGTGGTTTTGGTATGCAGTCGCAGCGGTGCCGTGTGTAGAATTTATTCTGAATTAGCACATGAGGCGTCACGCCCTCTGGACATGGCCTCCAAAGCTCCCAAAAAGTGTTGCATAAGGTTGTTTAACTATACTCTCCATCAACAAAACGCTATAGGTCAAACCGGGTAGAAACGTCAAACTAAAAATCAGAAAAAGTACAATTTTAAGGAAAAAAATCATATCTCGGAAACTAAAGAGATATTTAAAAAACTGACTGTCATTTTGTGTCATTAAATGTTTTTTTTTTAATCCTATGAGAAATGGGAACCGTGCAAACTTTCGCACTTTTGTTACACTTGCGTTGTAGCCACCCTGTAAAGCTACATGTCAAGCGCAGGACAACAAGGAAACCAAACGTTGCAGGAGGATAATCGAAGCTGTATCACATAGAAAAATCTATGGGAATTGACCGTTTCGTTTAGGGAAAAATTTACTTTAAAAATGTCAAAAAAACTGGGGCTCACTTCAATTTTCAGCAGTTTATATAGGTATATAGAGATCATTGGTAGGACCAAAGACAAACTAACAAAACAAATTACAAGGTGGATTGTTGAAAGCAATTTTACCATAAACTGTATTGTATAAAATAAAATGAAAATTTTTTTTTGTTGATTGATATTAACTTTTTTTTGCAAATAAATGATTGTACTGTCATTCCATAACAAATACCTCAAATATAATTAAACTATAAGGATAGTAACGCACACACCGTATTTTTATCATATACTTATTACGTATATGATTTTTCTTACTATAGTGCGTCAAAATTGTTAGCAGTAGAAGTATTTAAACTAGTTTAGAAGTTTTATTTTGTATTTTAGTACATAAATAATATAATAAATAAATGTATTTGACTAGATTGTTGCTTTCATCATAACTTTGTAGTTCACCCAAAATATTTTCAACCCGGTCCTCAAAACCGGAGTCATGATCTTTCTTTATTTCACGAATAGAAAATATGAGCTATTAGATAAACGTAAAAACACAATTGATAATGAAGTAACGTATTAAAATCGTAATACTGCACACCAAGTAGGGGAAGTATACTTAAAATGGGATACCGGCACTCCTGACCAAACTAAAGGTGGCAACGCTGTATCGCTAGATTTGTTCATTGGAATTCCGCCATAGAGAAAATAATAAAAGAGTGCTTAATTCTATGGTTCAAAAGCGGCAACAAGTTTACGCTAGCGCCACCCTTGGCTACTGGAAGAATTAAGAATGCGCGGGCGGGCTCGGCGGGCTTTTTAAATGATTTTTTCTTAGTAAAGGTGCTATTTTTGAGGTCAGGCTAATTTCATGTATGCGAAAAGAATTTGGATATCAAAAATATATTAATTTTAGTCATGTAAACCTGTAAGATATCCAAACTTTTTCCGCATACATAAAAATTTGCATGACCTCGAAAATGTAATACTTAAATAAAAAACAATGTTTTTTAAAAAATTTAATATTTATTTTTTTAAAAATGAGAACTGTTTTAGAAAAATCTAAAAATATTTAACAAATATAATGTTTTTTCTTAAATGTATAAACTAGGTATTTATATTACAAAAAACTGTGGATTTTTAGAAAACTTAAAAATAGTTAAACATGTACCACCTAATAATCCTTAATAAAACCAATATGTTAAAAAAATAAGAACACACTTTTACAGTCTTCAGTTTTCTAATTTCTAGGTTTATGTGGAATTGCTCAAATGTTGTAATGTAATTTTCATATATTCTTCACAATATCCGTTCTCCAATCCATTTTTTAATAATAAAGGTGGCCAGATAATGATGTTATCCCATTGTTGATTGTTGCGTTGGATAACTAAAAAGCAAAAAAAAAAGCTGCCAGGGGACTCATAATAGTAGGTATTTTATACAGGTGTTAATAAAGTATGTCGCCAAACTTCAGAGGATTATCTTGAGTGATTTTAAGAAAAAACCCTTTGTATAACCATGCTTAGTTTTTGAGATATGGGTTATTAAAATATTATGCAAAGAAGAAAGATGGAAAACGTGCTGTGTGTGGATCGATAAAAATCAAAACGAATTTTATACTTCACACAAAGGTATGTGTGCCTAACTTGCGAGTGTCAGAAGGAGAGGGAAGAGTTGATTTTGGTTGTTTTCCTACTTACACAAGGTTGCATCTCTCTTTAAATAAAAATTGCTGGAGTCCAACACAGTCTTGTTAAAAAAATTTGTAAACCTGCTGTGGACAGATGATCACCCCTCCCGAATACACAATGCACCAATACTAAGTTGACACATTTTATCTAAAACCAATGTATATGTTCAGTGTCAATCTGTATAACAAGTATATAAATCGACCCTAACTTCAATAACATAAATTATCTTTCTTACCTTGTCTTAGTCACAAAACAAGACCAGTTTTGTCTGATAACACGCGCTTTAACACAAAACAGATCTCCTTTGTAGTGAAAAAGTTATTTCGTAGCAAAATTTTTGCATCCGAAAATTCCAGAAAAACAAACCAAGAATTTGAGGTTAGGTTTGACTCGACTGCGTTTACAATATACTTGTAACTTCCTTTTAAAAATGACAATTTGTAATATGGGTAGAATACCTGTATTATTTATTTATTTTTTTGGTTGCAACTTCTATTAACATTGATTGATGAATGTTACAGATGTTTATACCTATGCAACAACGAATAACAGCAATTTTTATTTAAACAGTATAAATACTGAATTAGGATATAAGTCATTGTTTTATAAAGGAATCAGATTGTATAACAAATTACCATTAGACATTAAAAATTGCAAATCAAATAATATGTTTAAGAGAAAAAAAAAGAAGTACTTGTTGCCTAGTCAGCCTCAGTGGCGTATATAGAAAAAAGTTTCGGGGGGGGGGGGGTGGCTCAGACCTTATAAAGACGTATTTTATACTATTTTATATTTGTATTTATGAAATATGTGGAAAATAACTAAAAAAATCTTAGCTTCAAGGGGGGGCCAGGCATATATACGCCACTGGTCAGCCTGATTGTTTAAGTAAACCCTTGGTATCATATTATAGTATATTATATTATATTTTTTTATTTTAGTCTCTATATTATTTTTTTGGTGTATTTTAGTATAGTAACCTTTTCTCATAAAGAAATATGGTAGCAATGTTTTTTTTAAGGATAGGATTAAAAACATTTTACAGTACAGTGTAAGTACTTGAGAAAGCTGTGTGTTACTAGATTATTCTTTTAGTAGGTAGGTATAGTTAGTTCTGTTGGGAATGATACAGGAATGCTTGTAATAATTTTTCGCTATTATTAGAGAAATATAGCCAGGCTATAATTGTGCCAGGCACTATTTTAACAGATTTACATTGAAAACTGACAGTTAATCGTTCAAAATTCATACCAAAGTCGAATTTAAAACTATCGTCGTTTATTTTCAATTAATAAAAGAAGGCACTATTTATTCCGGTTCATATAGTAAACAAAGGCCATGTGTTGAAAGATCACAGCTGATATTACAATGTGAAGGTGTCAAAATTGTGCCTGGCACAATTATAGCCTGGCTATATTTCAATAATTCTCTAATAATACCGAAAAACCATTACAAGCACATTACTGTATCATTCCCAACAGAACTAACTATACCTATACCACGGATCACCTACCTACTAAAAGAATAATCTAAACTCTATACCATTATCTTTGCGATAACTTTTGACTGTGTCACTTGTCATCAAGAAAAAAGCTGCCAAAGGGTGCACAGGTCCGGATTCAGACTAGACGAAAAATAAAGTTAGGGATCGTTCACAAACTAGACTAATATAGAAGTAACAGGGTATTTTTAAAGTATGTGGTGAGTAATTTAAAGAAAAGCTCTTACTAAAAAACATGGAAATAATGCATTAGGGGTCGTATTTTTAAGGGTGACAAAATAAAAAAAAACGATCATAATACCTATAATCGTTTAGTCAACTTCGTTGAAATTTCGCAGTGCTGTTTGTAGTGTCAAGAGGCGAATTCGACACTATACTTAGATTAAAATAATTAAGTCCAGTGATGTGCCAAAGCACATCGCGAACAATATTTTTGAGAAAAAACTATGCGTTACTAAATATTTTCCTAATCCGGTATTTTTTTTTTATTATTTGATTAAATAACTACAAACACAAATTAGTCTTTTGGATTTTTTTTACCATGATTTGTTTTAGAGATAAAAAATATAAAGCACTTTATTGCAAGTCCGCATTCCATATTTAAGAAATGATAATAAAATGTTTTTTTTATCTCGAAAACAAAGTACGATGCGAAAAAACTTATGAAGTAAAAAAGTTGTATTTTGGATTTGCTTAGTTATAAAAAATACACAAAATAAAAAATTTTCAGTGGCGCACAACCAATTCTTTTAAAAGTTTGACACCCTGTACCCTAAAAACTTTATGTTTCGAGCCCATATATATATGAACATTTTATTTTGTCTAAAAAAGGTATTTTAGCATTTATTCCGGAAATGCTAATAATAGTTTTTTTTGAAAACTGAATAAAACCTAAAAAAAAACATGATTTTTTTTCGAGATCCTAAAAAATAACCACAATTTATGGATGCCAATTAAGTGCTAACCGTGGACTTGGCCCATAATTTAGTTTTCTACAATAAAGTTATTTACATACTTTCGGTAAAAGGCTTACCTTTTGAGAAAATGATGTGTATACCGGGTGGGCCAAAAAAAACCGGTCAATTTTTATTTTTCATTATAACTTTTAAACTATACAATCGATTTTAATGGGACAAACTGCACTTGGCAGAGAATTAATCAGAGTTTTGACTAAATGTGGTTCTTTGGCCTGTATCTTAAAATCCAAGATGGCGGACGAAATTAAAATGTACCCTTCAAAGATGCTCGTTTATTCTCGTGTTGCGAACATGTCTTAATTCCTTTTTTAAATTAGTAAAAAAGCTGCATTCTTGCCACGCACAACAAGCTACGAATGAGCAAAATCGGTTTAGTGGTTCTAAAAAAAATATTTTTGTTTCAACCATTGTTTTGCCTTGCCAATCATGTCTGCATTTATATCCTTATAAATTCATTACTACTGAACCAATTTTAATGAAATAAAAAACATCCTGGTGAGAATTGATTTCTTTTTAAAGATCGGGATCAAAGTTTATCGCCATCTTAAAATTTAAGATGGCGGACAGAATCATACTTGATTCTTCAAAATGGTGTGTTTATTCTTAGTTTCCAAAAATGTTTCAGTTTTGTTTAAATTTACAAAGAACCGCTACTTTTCCTTTACAAAACGAGGTACAAATTAGTAAAATCGGTGGGGTGGTTCTGAAACAATCTATTTTTGTTTCAGCCTTTGTTTTACAGATTATACGATTGCATTGCCAATCCTGTCTGCGTTCATTTCCTTATAAATTCGTTATTACTAAACCAATTTTAGTGAAATAAAAAAAAGTCATGTTGAGAATTGATTTCTTTTTAAAAATCTTGATCAAAGATTATCGGCATCTTAGAATTTAAGATGTCGGACAGAATCAAACTTGATTCTTTAAAATGGTGTGCTTATTCATATTTTCCGAAAATGTTTTAGTTTTTTTTTAATTTATAGAAAAACGTTACTTTTCTCCCGCATAAAGATATAAAAATTAATGAAGTGCTTTTCTATAAATAAAAAAAAACTAAAACATTTTTGGAAAATAATAAATATGCCTCTTTGCAGGGTCAAGTATGATTATTTCCGACATCCTAACTTCTAACATGGGGCAAATTTCGATTATTAACTTTAAAGAACAATCAATTCTCACCATAATTTTTTTTTATTTTACAAAGATGTCGGTTCCGTAATAATGAGTTTATAAATAAAAGAATGCAGACAGGAATGGCACTGCAATTGTATAATCTGTAAAACAATGGCTGAAACAAAAATAGATTTTTTGAGAACAACCAAACCGATTTTATACCTTGTTGTGCGGGGGAAAAGTAGTACTTTTCTATAAATTAAAAAAAAAACTAAAACATTTTCAGAAAATAAGACTAAACACGCCACTTTGAAGAATCAATTATGATTCAGTCCACCATCCTAAATTTTAAGATGTTAATAAATTTTGATCATGATCTTTAAAAAGCAATCAATCCTCACTAGGCTATTTTTTATTTCATCAAAATCGGTTCAGTAGTAATGAATTTATAAGGAAATAAATGCAGACATGATTGGCAAGGCAATCGTATAATATTCAAAACATTGGTTAAAACAAAAATATATTTTTTTTAGAACCACTAAACCGATTTAGCTGATTCATAGCTTGTTGTGCCTGGCAAGAATGTTGATTTTTTAGTGATTTAAAAAACAATTCTTAAAACGTGTTCGCAACAGAAAAATAAACGAGCATCTTTGAAGGGTACAATTTTATTTCGTCCGCCATCTTGGATTTTGAAATTACGGACAAAAAAATTTATTTGTTCAAAACTGTGATTAATTCTATGCCAAGTACAGTTTTTTCCATTAAAATCGATGGTATAGTTCAAAAGATATAATAATAAAAAAATTGTCCGGTTTTTTTTGGCTTACCCGGTATACTATAAAAACTACATAGGAAACGGGTGTACACGAGGGGCGATTAGATGCCCACAGTAGGTGTACAGAAATTGTCTACCGGAGTCCACAGGACACTATAGAGTTTTTGAGATATTAAGATTTTTTATACCTAACTTAAGATATATGTAGGTACTTTTTTATTTAGCCACATTATCTATTTAAAACCAATTATAATATACAACTGTACTTTTACTTACCGTCTATAATTTAAATACACAGCCAAAATTTAAAAAAATTAACTTTTAACGAAATTTTCGCTCACTTCACAAATGCTTGTTTATAGAAAAATATCAAATAAACAAAATAGCAAAATATAAATAGATACGGAACTGTCTTTTAGACATACACCACCTTGGATTCATCCCATACTTATATTGATTTAGCACCGGATTAACTCAACTGCGATTCATCTCTTTTTAACATGCACTGGCCGCGCGCATGCTATCTAGAGGATTAAATCGCTGGATATGTTAAGATTTATGAAACGAATATTCAACATGTATATGTTTATCTCTATTAGCGCATTGAAACTGTATATTAAATTGTCTTTTTTATGAAATTATTCAAGAAAAACGATTGACTCCTAACCAAAGCAAGCAATTTTTTGATCTTTACCTTGCTATGCTATGGTCTGAAAAAAAGTTATCTCAAAGATAATGGTATAGCCTGTAGTAACACACAGCTTTATCAAGTACTTATACTGTACTGTAAAATGTTTTTAATCCTATCCTAAAAAAAACATTGATGCCATCTCTCTTTATGAGAAAAGGTCACTATACTAAAACACACCAAAAAAATAATATGGAGACTAAAATAATAAAATATAATATAATATAATATAGTACCAAGGGTGGTTTACATAAACAATTAGGCTGACTAGGCAACAAGTACTTCTTAAGTTTTCTCTTAAACATATTATTTGATTTGCAATTTTTAATGTCTAGTTGTAATTTGTGATACAATCTGATTCCTTTATAAAACAATGACTTATATCCTAATTCAGTTGAATAAAAATTGCTGTTATTTACCCTGGCTTTATTTCAATAATTTTTTTTTACGGTGCGCACTCGCCAGGAGATCCCTATCACGCTCGAGAAGCGGCAAGTGCGCGGAAATGTTAGTGTATGTTGGTTTTGAAAAGGTTCAGATTGTAACCTGCAGGGAAAAGTGTCGCAGGAAGCTTATTCCACAGCGATGCTGTTCTCCAGAGATATAATATCCATTATGTAATAATAAGAAGTAAATAGTTATTAGTATTATAAGTTTGGATTTGTTTTGTTATAGAAATACTGGTGTATGTATTAACATTTAAATGTATTTTTTATATTTATGTTTGTAATTTGAAATAGCATGATTTGCTAATAAAGATTTATTCAATTCAATTCAACATAGTAAACCATTTCTAACAACAAATGGCATTAGGAAAATACTAAGCGTTATGTGATAGACAATTTTCTCAAAGTTTTACATAATTTATGAACGACCCCAATCGAACAGAATAAAATTAGTTTTAAATACAAATAGCAACCTAGTCCGCGATTGCAGCGCTGTGCGCTACTGGAGCTTGTTGGCTGCGCGGCCCTATCTTTTCGGCAGTCTCTTTTTTGTGTCTGGATTCCGCCGTTTTATTAAATCAGTCATTAGATTGTTACAAGCTCGTGCAGTATTTTTTGTATTTTTGTGTGTTCCGCTTGTAAGGTAAATTCACCCATTAACGGCGTACTTATGGAAGTTTTGAGTTTAGACTTAAAAATTAGGTATAAGAAAATTTTTTTGATATCACTTTTGTGTTTTGTAAGAAACTATGTATGTATGTATGTTGTAAGTTCTTTAGTTCCTCCTGTCCAAAAAAAGATTATTACATTTGTGAATTTTTTTTTTAAATATGTTTTATAAAAAGTCATTTTTTTCTTTTACCGGCGCATCTTAAAATGCATAATTTTAATACCGGCGTAGTGCTTATCTTATTCCGGCGTAAATAAATAAATCTCATTTTTTACTTAAATTAGGAAGAATTTTTAATTTTAAATAAAATTATTATATTAAAAACGAAAGGGAGAACATTTGTATTTACAAGTAAACGAAATTAAAAAACAAATTTCTTTGCATTACAGTAAAAAAACACGTATTCTTGGTTATTACCTAAGTTAACCTGAGTCAATGACACATACATGTTTCCAAAATGCTTAGTTTTAAATTAAAAAACGCAGTTTAGTATTTTACGTAAAAAACTGCATTAAAAGTATTATATTCACCGTATTAAATTCACCTAAATATTACATATCAGTTAACTCAGGAACTGCCAATATTCCTCTCTTCTTGATTGCCTGAGGAGGATCAATAAAATGTCTGAAATTATTTATTTTCTTCATGTTGTGGCCATTTCCAATGGGCCTCAACTTTTTCCATAGATTTAATAAAATATTTGTCCTCTTTTTTTGTCCATTATTAGGCCTGGCAAATTTTTGTTTTCGTATTTAAAAATAACGTAATGTTCCACTTTATAGGTGCACGTAGTCAATTGCTTCTTTTCAATGTTACTTATTTCTACGTTGACTTTTTCTTTTATAGATATTTTCTTTCTTTTGGAATTTTTGGTTTCGTTATTTTATTTGTGTTTTCTTTTTCTAAATTCAGTCTCTTTTTTTCTTCTTTCGTTTCTTTTTCCACATCTTTACACCTAGATACTCAACAAATTCATCAGATATTGCCACTACTGGTGTTATTTTGTACAATGCACTTAATCAGTTCTGTCATTTACGTTTCCAGACTTTTAGTTTTAATTTTCAAGTTTATCCACCCCGATGATCATTTTTTTATTGGCGCTAGAAAATTGAGTTACCAGGTTAACTCATTACGCAAACGACATTTTTTAATACGCCGTTAATAGATAGATTGGCAATAATATGCTCCTGTACCGGTCTATAAATATTTTTTCGTTTTGAATCACATTTTTAACGTTAGGCATAAATTAAGTTAAAAAAAACAACATTTGTACATCTATATAAACCAATTTTTAAATTTAAGGATTAAGTTTGTAGCTATTTTTCTCCCTTTTTAATTTTTTTTTATTGCGGTGCATTATTGGACATGCAATTTTAAAGTGTAATATTTACAAATTTACAGCTAATTTTCTAGTCAAAAAAGTATACGCCGTAATAGGATTTTTAGATTTTTTAAGAATATAATTATTAAAATATAAAAAAAAATTGTGAGTAAGAACAAATAACAACAAAAAAAATAGTTTTAAAAAAAGTATACAAATTTCCAAATCCGGCGTAACACGCCGGTATTAGATATATAGTCAAAATGTTTGTCCAACAACGGCGTATTTTATTTTTATTTTTTAAACTAGTTTATGAACAAAAAATAGTAACAAAAACACATTTGGCATAATGCTCAATATGGTCCTAACCTATTGTGAATAACAAATAATAGAGAAAGTGACCAGATCTATTTTATTTTTGAAAAAATCCTTAAGGGTTTAAACAAATTTCCTTACCAAATAAATCAGGCTAAGCCCGAAATCGAGGACTTTCACTGACCTGGGTCACTTTGAAACTGAAGCAATCAATGGCACGTCCTGACACGACTGAGAAGGTTGCCCAATTAGGTTGATCAGCAAATTTGTTAACCAAAAAGTGGCGCCTCATTCTAATATGAGGTTTACGCCGGTAAAACCTTAGGGTTTTGTATACGCCGTTAATGGGTGAATTTACCTTAACTTTTTATTTATATGCTGTAAGAGTTGACTACTGAATAAGGTAAGATATTATATTCTGCTGTTGATATTTGTAAAGTTTATAGTCTTGGCTACCATCAAACATGATGTTTTTGGCTAAATGAGAAACAATTAAAATATAGGATTAGTTTGAAGATTTTATATAAGATTGAAGTAAAATGGGAAATTGCTAAAGTAGTTAACCTCAATTTTATGACTCAATTAACCTCAATTAAATGACTGATGAAAACTAATTATTTTTGTCTTTTTTTTAAGTTAAGTCTCTATGTCTTTTTTATAATAAACATTATTGGAATTATTTTACTGGTTATTATTAGGTTATGATTTAACCAAAAAATTATTTGTTTTAGTTATACCTATCTTTGGGCTATATTGAGAATAAAGAGCATATTATTGTTAAGATACCCAGATGATTTGTTCAAACAAATTCTAATATATCTAATTTTACTTATATCTTTGTGTCGTATTTTTTTAGATTATTTTTTTAAGCCAGTTTTTTTGTATTTTCAATGTTAATTTTATATGGGTGAACGGAAACCGTCCAACTGCGATAGTTGAGCAAAACTAAAGCAAATGCAAGGGAATAAAATATCATTTGTAAAAGTGGACGTTACTTCCGATATTCGTACAAGAGAACTTTTTTCTTACTTCAATCATTTTAGACAAAATTAATTTAAAGTACCCTAAATTTTCATTCCCGTGACTGCAACTGGCAATTTTCATTAGCTGTGACCTCACTTTTTTTGTTTTAAAATTTACTTAAGATAATATATTATACCCAAAACTTAATATAAAAATACCAATTTTACCATTTTTAGGCATAGCGAATTTATACATTTATTGGTTTTGGAGAAAAAAATTGTAATATTTTGCAACTCGCAAAACGTTTCATTCCCGTGTGTGCTTCAATTTTGTGGCACAGACGCGTTGGGATGAGAGCGCGCGCCAGCTTCGCGATACAGTTGTTATCCTCCAACCCCGCTCAGTGACCATAGAGAAAATAATAAAAGAGTGCTTAATTCTATGGTTCAAAAGCGGCAACAAGTTTACGCTAGCGCCACCCTTGGCTACTGGAAGAATTAAGAATGCGCGGGCGGGCTCGGCGGGCTTTTTAAATAGATTTTTTTCTTAGTAAAGCTGGTATTTTTGAGGTCATTTTTCATGTATACGAGAAGAATTTGTCAATATCAATATCAATATCAAAAATATATTAATTTTAGTCATGTCAACCTGTAAGATATCCAAACTTTTTCCGCATACGTCAAAATTTGCATGACCTCAAAAATTTAATACTTAAATAAAAAACAATGTTTTATAAAAAACGTAATATTTATTTTTTTAAAAATGAGAACTGTTTTAGAAAAATCTAAAAATATTTAACAAATATAATGTTTTTTCTTAAATGTATAAACTAAGTATTTATATTACAAAAAACTGTGGATTTTTAGAAAACTTAAAAATAGTTAAACATGTACCACCTAATAATCCTTAATAAAACCAATATTTAAAAAAAATAGGAACACACTTTTACAGTCTTCAATTTTCTAATTTCTAGGTTCATGTGGAATTGCTCAAATGTTGTAATGTAATCCCATTGTTGATTGTTGCATTGGATGACTAAAAACAAAAAAAAAACTGACAAGGGACTCATAATAGTAGGTATTTTATACAGGTGTTAATAAAGTATGCAGCCAAACTTCAGAGGATTATCTTGAGTGATTTTAAGAAAAAAAACTTTGTATAACCATGCTTAGTTTTTGAGATATGGGTTATTAAAATATTAGTTTTTTGTTTGCTTTTTATTTATAACTCGTGCAGTTTTTGAGATATTTAGCTCAAATCTGGAACATGTATTTTGTTACAAGGCATACATCATTAAGCATGTCAAATATTAGGAAAAAACTACAGGGTGATAATTTTCCCGCGCTTATGCCCCCTTTTTTTCCCCAGAACTTTTTTGCAGTAAGTCACTGGCAGATTCAAAAATGTAAAATGAATTCCTTATTTTATTCAGAAATTTTTTGATCTGCAATATTTTTATCTCTAAACATTTTTCAAAAAAAAAACAAAATAAAATAACTTGTATCTTCAATTGCTATTTAGAAATTACATAAAACTCACATAAAACTAAAATAATGTAGGGTTATAAAAAATTGCAGAAGATCAAAAAGTTTCTGAGTAAAACAAAGAATCTATTTGAATCTACCATTGGCCTACTGCAAAAAAGTTCTGGGGGAAAAGGGGGCATGACTCCTGAAAAAATATCACCCTGTAGTTTTTTCCTGATATTTGGCAAGCTTAATGATGTATGCCTTGCAGCTAAACACACGTTCCAAATTTGAGCAAAACATCGCAAAAGCATTTGTTTATATAGTTTTTTTCTGAAAATCCCTAAAAAAAATAATTTTGCTTTCTAATTTCTTTTCTGAACAGGGGCGTCGCTAAGGGGGGATGGGAGGGAGTCCCTCCCCAAAATATTAAATTTTAGCAAACGTAGAAAATCACAAATAAAATTTTAAGTAGAAAGATTTTTGGAGGCAAAATAAAAAAAAAATTGAGTGAGGACCCTTTTTTCTGTTATTAACTTTTTCTCTGTAAAACCAAAAAAAAATTAGTAAACAGTTTTTGGACAAAAACAAAAAAAAAATTGGGTGGTAATATTTCTTTTTGGTAATCTAAAATTTTTTGGATAGTTAAAAAAATATATATTAGTTAAGAAAGGTGGCTGTTGCCTCCCCCATCCCAATAAGCCTTTGTGTCGACTCTGTCTGAAATATGTGTTTATATGTAATATAATTTCAGGGGCAAACCAAATTTTTAAGGAGGAGCTTAGCTCTTGAAGCTCTGCCCTAAGTACACTTTGGGCCTATTCTTAAATTATGTAGTTGACCCACCTCCCCCCTCTGTACAGAATTTTCAAGAAACAAAATACATTAAAAAAAAGTTATGTGTAATACAAGGCCAAACCCTGCTCCCCCTTTGAGCATTACTTTTGAACATATAATTATATGTTAAATGGCATTATGTATTTTAAGAATAGGCCCTAGTATGGGTGTGGAAAGAGACAGAACTTATTAACCAATATTTCTCTATTACTTACCTAAATGAAAAAACATTTGCAACCAAGCAGTGTGTACTCAATGTGATGTAATGATCCATACAAATCCATAATGTTTGTGTACCTAAAATGTAAAAGCAATAGCTAGAATTATGTTCAAACACTAAACTAAAAGACAGAAGCCTAAGGATTTTTAGACATTTTCCATATATTTCATGAATAAAAAAATTAAATAGGTGAAGATATGACATAACTGAGTCTCAGGTCCCCCCAAGACCTATTCTTGGGTGCACTACTGACTAAAATATCTACAATGACCCATAAGAAGATGCAGATCTATAGGAGGGGAAATTTCCCCCCCCCAAATCTCAAACTATATTAAGTTTTTACATACAGAATACACATCCTGGTCACTATGCAAAACATTCATTATGATATCTACCCCCCACCCCCTAAATAAAGTTCCTAGATCCACCTCTGCCATAACTGAGGGGTGAACAGCTGAACAAAATTTGTACACCATCCTACAGGAGTCAAATAAATTCTTGGCCCTGTAGTGTATTTTAGTGTCCTGTGGAGTCCTATTCAGTCCTGTTAAATAAATTTGTATACCTACTGTGGACAGATGATCACCCCTCCCTAACACACACAGCCTTTTTCTTCGAGGTTACTAGTCAATCCTATAAGTAACTCGAAATGACATCACAGTTACTTGGAGTGACCAGTTGTATGACATCACGGGTCAGTGACATGATTTTTCTCTAAATTCATTGTAAAATATACTTCAATTTTAAAGATTTTGGAATTACCAAGTTTGAAATATAAACGAAATTAACCTTAAAATTTTGAAGCAACCACTTCTGCTAAGCTGGTGAGCCTGTGTGGTTACTTGTGATGTCATGTTTAGTGTTACTTAGCGAGGAAAAACCTAAAATGAGTAACCAGGTTACCTGGTTACTTGGAGGAAAAAGGCTTACAATGCACCAATACTAAGTTGACACATTTTATCTCAAACCAATGTATATGTTCAGTGTCAATCTGTATATATTTGCCTGGCCCCAAAGGATAAAAGAATTAAGAAGCCTCAAAAACATCTGTTTCTTTATTAAGAAGCATTAAAGCAGAACTTATGACAATCAATGGCAAAGAAATCAGCCTTAAAAATGAGAAACAAAATGATTGAAGGGAATACCCGAAAATCTTCTTGAAAAACGTGAATAAACTTTTAGAATAACAAGTATATAAATCGACCCTAACTTCAAAAACATAATTATCTTTCTTACCTTGTCTTAGTCACAAAACAAGAATAGTTTTGCCTAATAACACACGCTTTAACACAAAACAGATCTCCTTTGTAGTGAAAAAGTTATTTCGTAGCAAAATTTTTGCATCCGAAAATTCCAGAAAAACAAACCAAGAATTTGAGGTTAGGTCTGACTCGACTGCGTTTACAATATACTTGTAACTTGCTTTTAAAAATGACTTGCAATTTGTAATATGGGTAGAATACTTGTATTATTTATTTATTTTTTTGGTTGCAACTTCTAATAACATTGATTGATGAATGTTACAGATGTTCATACCTATGCAACAAGTAATAACAGCAATTTTTATTTAAATAGTATAAATACTGAATTAGGATATAAGTCGTTGTTTTATAAAGGAACCATATTATATAACAAATTATCATTAGACATTAAAAATTGCAAATCAAATAATATGTTTAAGAGAAAACTTAAGAAGTACTTGTTGCCTAGTCAGCCTGATTGTTTAAGTAAACCCTTGGTACCATATTATATTATATTATATTATAATTTGTTATTTTAGTCTCCATATTATTTTCTTGGTGTGTTTTAGTATAGTAACCTTTTCTCATAAAGAAATATGGTGGCAATGTTTTTAGCTCACACCTACTATACTATAGTAGTGTGAGCTATGGTGATCCTAATTTTTTCGAGAAAAAAAAAAGTTGCTCCGAATTCAAAAATTTTTATATATCTTTGCGTTTCAGATGATTTTGAAACTTTTTTGTTGCGCCGTCTGTCTGTCTGTCTGTCTGTCTGTCTGTCTGTCTGTCTGTCTGTCTGTCTGTCTGTCTGTCTGTCTGTCTGTCTGTCTGTCTGTCTGTCTGTCTGTCTGTCTGTATGTCTGTCTGTCTGTCTGTCTGTCTGTCTGTATGTCTGTCTGTAACGACCAACGCGCATAACTCAAAAATCGCTTGGCCGATTTTAATGAAATTTGGTACCTAGGCTGGGTCTTGGGTCGAGATGGTCCCATTTAAAAATGAACAAAATCCATCGATCACAAAAATATGGCGTGTGTGATATCAAACGAAAGGTAATTGAGCCTGGAGTTGAACAAAATACATTTTAATTTATTTTAAAAAGGGGGTGGGGGTATATTTCACAAATTAGAGTTTAAGTGACATCAAACGAAAGGTAATTGAGTTTTGTTTTTTTTAAGGGTGGGGGTAGATTTCAAAAATTTGAGTTTAAGTCAAAACATGGCTTGTGTGGTATCAAACAAAAGGTAATTTAGTCTGGAGTTAAATAAAATATATTTCGGTTTTTAGTTATATTAGCACACTATAACTATAGTACACGTACACTATAACTATAGTACCTAGTGTGAGCTTAGGGGCCCATATATTGGCAGAGTATTTTTTAGGATAGGATTAAAAACATTTTACAGTACAGTGTAAGTACTTAATAAAGCTGTGTGTTACTAGATTATTCTTTTAGTAGGTAGGTATTGTTAGTTCTGTTGGGAATGATACAGGAATGCTTATAATGGTGTTTCGGTATTATTAGAGAAATATAGCCAGGCCAGAATTGTGCCAGGCACTATTTTGACACATTCACATTGAAAACTGACAGTTAATCCTTCAAAATTCACACCAAAGTCGATTTTAAAACTATCGTCGTTTATTTTCAATTAATAAAAGAAGGCACTATTTATTCCGGTTCATATAGTAAACAAAGGCCATGTGTTGAAAGATCACAGCTGATATTACAATGTGAAGGTGTCAAAATTTTGCCTGGCACAATTATAGCGTGGCTATATTCAAATAATTCTCTAATAATACCGATACAAGCATTCCTGTATCATTCCCAACAGAACTAACTATACCTACCTACTAAAAGAATAATCTAGTAACACATAGCTTTATCAAGTACTTACACTGTACTGTAGAATGTTTTACATCCTATCCTAAAAAAAAACATTGATACCATATTTCTTTATGAGAAAAGGTTACTATACTAAAACACACCAAAAAAATTATATGGAGAATAAAATAACAAAATAATATAATATAATATGGTACCAAGGGTGTAAAAATTCAGGCTTACAGGCTGACTAGGCAACAAGTACTTCTTAAGTTTTCTCTTAAACATATTATTTGATTTGCAATTTTTGATGTCTAATGGTAATTTGTTATACAATCTGATTCCTTTATAAAACAATGACTTATATCCTAATTCAGTATTTATACTATTTAAATAAAAATTGCTGTTATTGAACCTGGCTTTATTTCAATAATTATCCATTATGTAATAATAAGAAGTAAATAGTTATTAGTTTTATAAGTTTGGATTTGTTACGTTATAGAAATACTGGTGTATGTATTAACGTTTAAATGTATTTTTTATATTTATGTTTGTAATTTGAAATAGCATGATTTGCTAATAAAGATTTATTCAATTCAACATAGTGAACCATTTCTAACAAAAAATGGCATTATGAAAATACTAAGTGTTATGTTATAGACAATTTTCTCAAAGTTTTACGTAATTTATAACGGCCCCAATCGCACAGAATAAAATCAGTTTTAAATACAAATAGAAACATAGTCCGCGATTGCAGCGCTGTGCGCTACTGGAACTTGTTGGCTGCGCAGACCTATCTTTTCGGCAGTCTCGTTTTATTTTGTCTCTGTCAGTGACTATCAAGCAGTGAAAGAGGAAAGACGTGTTTCTCGGCAGCGCAGGGAAATTTTTTGACACGTCTGAACAGGCTGTAACACCTTCAGCTTTCATTCCCATGGTAAGCGTTTTTTAAATAAAATTATGTAATTTTTAGCTCACACATATACTATACTATAGTAGTGTGAGCTATGGTGATCCTAATTTTTTCGAGAAAAAAAAAGTTGCTCCGATTTCAAAATTTTTTATATATCTTTGCGTTTCAGATGATTTTGAAACTTTTTTGTTGCGCCGTCTGTCTGTCTGTCTGTCTGTAAGTCTGTCTGTGTGTCTGTATGTCTGTCTGTAACGACCAACGCGCATAACTCAAAAACCGCTTGGCCGATTTTAATGAAATTTGGTACCTAGGCTGGGTCGAGATGGTCCCATTTAAAAATGAACAAAATCCACCGAACACAAACCAAATAAAAGGGTGGGGGTAGATTTAAAAAATTAGAGTTTATGTGAAAATATGGCGTGTGTGATATTAAACGAAAGGTAATTGAGTCTGCAGTTAAACAAAATACATTTTAATTTATTTAAAAAAAAAGGGTGGGGGTATATTTTAAAAATTAGAGTTTAAGTGAAAATATGGCGTGTGTGATATCAAACGAAAGGTAATTGAGTTCGGACTTTAACAAAATACATTTTAGTTTTTGTTTTTTTGTAAGGGTGGGGGTAGATTTCAAAAATTTGAGTTTAAGTCAAAACATGGCTTGTGTGGTATCAAACAAAAGGTAATTTAGTCTAGAGTTGAATAAAATATATTTCAGTTTTTAGTTATATTAGCTCACACGTACACTATAACTATAGTACCTAGTGTGAGCTTAGGGGCCCATATATTGGCAGAATATTTTTGAATGCCGCCTAGTTGCTTCTTTAAATGTAAATATTTTTTTATTTGTTTTATTAGAATTTAGACCTACAGTTTTAAAAAAATCAAAAATTCTCATTCCCCTGTCTCTCATTCCCAAGTCAATATTAAGACACGGGAATGAAAATAAACCATGGGAATGATAGTTTTATTAATTTTAAAACTTGTTCTTATTTTTAGGCGCGAAAAAAGGAATCAAGAGAAGAAATTTTAAAGATCAAGAGAGAACGGGAAAAGAAAAGACGTCAAAAAATCAGAGATGATCCTGAAAAAAGAGAAATTCAGAGACAAAAAGAAAGAGAAAAATACTTAAAGCGAAAAGAATAAGAATAAGGAAATGACGCAAAGGGAACAAAGATCTCAGAGAAAAAAATGGAATAAAGCTTCTAAGGACTACTATAAAAGAAAAAAGCAAAATGATGAAAACAAAAGACAAAATCTTGAAAGAGTTTTAAATCATACGCCCCCTCTCTCTGATGTGGAAGAACCTGAACAAGTCCCATTACGGTCAATCAGACATGTTGTTGGTCAGCGTCTTTCCGCAAGAAACAGAGTAAAAAGACATAGAGAATTTTTGAGAAGAAATATGCAACTCCGCCAGCTGCGAACAAAGCTACATTTTTATAAATCAAAATATTATCGTCTTAAAAACATGCCGGAAGACAGCAAAAGCATTGAAAATAAAACGAACAGTGACGAGTCTCCAGGAACAAAAGTTCAGAACATATTAGATGAATCACTTGACAGAACAGACTTAAAAAAGGTAGAAGAAGTTAAACGAAATTTGCTTTTTGGAGAAGTTGTTAAAAAGCAACTTAAAGAAACCTACAATACTCTAAAAACTAACAGATCCAGGCAAGTATTTCAGAAGTTAGTACATGGTAAAGTTGTGAAAAAGTATAGAATGAAGACAAAACTTATGACTTCTTTTGGCTTCAGAAGCAGGAATGAACTAGGGTAAAACACCCAGTTAGCCGTCCACCCCCAATTGTCGTCCACTTTGGCACTTTCTGCCTAAAAATAAGATAACAAGCACCATATGGCTCCATCTATGGACACTTTCTTAAAAAATGATCCTTCCCCCACCAAACGGTAAAGTCGTTTTTTAAATCGCGCCAAAAGTTTAGTCAGTACAGTCTTGTCTTTAGAAGGGTGAACGTGCGTTGAACCAAAGTGAAGTTTTCGTTATGTTTTTGCTAGTTTAGGTGCCTGCGGGAAATAGCGAGTATGTATTAGAATTTTACAAAATGTGTTGAACTTTTATGTTTTTTAGTTAGAATAATAATTTTTCCATCAAAAAATATCACTTTTAGTTACAATTTCTTAGTTTTTCTATCAAAAAATGGGTGGTCGCCAAACTGGATGAAAAAAAGTTCAAAAATAATTATTAGTCCAGGTGGACGAAAACTGGGTTACTGGTCCATGTGCTTATAATCTATCCTAATCTTTTATTATTAAAATTAGTGAAATTTTAAGACACATTGCAAACAGATTTTTTTTTCTATAATATCATGTCCAGTT
Organism: Aspidapion aeneum; assembly: GCA_963576565.1. Classification (NCBI taxonomy): domain Eukaryota; kingdom Metazoa; phylum Arthropoda; class Insecta; order Coleoptera; family Brentidae; genus Aspidapion; species Aspidapion aeneum. The sequence continues at coordinate 72,189,902 of OY755038.1, read as the reverse complement.
CTCGTCCGCATTTTTCTCTTCGTTTACCAGAGTAATTATTGACACAAAATTGGCAAAATTTGGCTGGTCGAAGAAATGGAATTTTTCGACCACTCAAAATATGGCCGGACGAAAAACTGGAATCTTTCGACCACATCAATTTTTTGTTGATTTTGACGGGTGTAAAACAGGTTTTTTTCGACCACTAGCAATTAAGAAGTTAATCCCTGACTGTTTCTTGTTAAAATAGGTAATTAAAAGATGCAAGTAGGTACCTACCTATAAGTAAGTTTTTTTAATATTTATTTTTCGTTTTTAATTTGATACCAAAAAGTTATGTGACAAAGACCTGACTAGGATATTATCATACTATTAAGTATTACCAAATGTTCACACATACGTTTTAAAAATGATTTTTTGTACCTACCTAGATATATTAAGGTAGGACATATTTAGTTATTTTTTGTATATTGGATCTTCATTCTTAATTAGGCAGCGAAAAACTCTGTAAAACAAAGAGGTCTGTCTATAAAACATTTAAGTTTATAATCTGCTTCAAATATTATTATATTGTTTAAGTGTTAACAAATGTTTGTACCTAAATGTAAGTTGTTTTAAACTAGATATGCTTCGTACTCGTTTTTTAATATTAGAAAAAAAGTTATCTCATAAAATATTTCGTTGGCAACCTGACTAGGATTTTATATACATAGTATTAAGAAGGGTAGTTTTATAAATATATACATATAGAAAGTTTTTGCAATATCTAAATTGTATTGGTGCTGGGAGTATTTTCGTAAGGTACCTAAACCCAACAAAACAAATTTATAGGTAGGTAGGTATACCAGATTTGTGATTTAATTTAAAGCTAAAAGTAAAAAGAACGTTTTATACTTGTTTTTTTGACTGATTAAAAAAAATTGTAATGTTCCAGTAGGTATTAGGTTCTTTTTGGTTGCATTACAGGATATTCCAATAATTTGTTTTTTTGTTTTGTCTAGACGATTTTGTAGTTTTTTATGTATTGAAACATTTTCGATACTTACTCTTTATTTTGTTTAATTTTTTTAATAAAAGTTGAAAATTAAATGCTTTGTTTTTCTGTATTTAATTATGGCGTAAACTAAAGAAATAAAAATAGATAAGAAAACTTTCTATTCCTATACCTACAGAAACGACACTGATTTATTTCCTAATTCTGCATACTGCCGACTAAAGGGGTTCCGCAAAGAACACCTGAAAGCAATTAAAAGCGCATTTCAAAAAAATCTGCCAATCAGGTGTGGTGCATCCACCTGGGCTGGGTCGGTCAGAAAACAAAGACTTTGTGCTCGGACCGCAAAGAGTCGCGCCTTTTCTCTGTCGGTAGGGTTGAAATTATACCAGGAAGATTTTATATGAATTTGGATAACTTTTGAAGGGCAGAATGACGCAAAATTTCATGAAATCGATAGAACCCCGTATTATAGGAGCAATTCAGGTGACTTTGCAAAAACTATACACTAATATGCTTAACGAACTTCGCGGGATATTGCTCCCAAATCTGCTGAAATCAAGTTTTTCCTTGTGAATTTCGTCCAAAAAACTCCAATTTTCGACCAGTTTATTTGGCGTGTGGTCGATTAATTCCTATTTTTCGTCCTAAAATGGTCGAATAATACCAGTTTTCGACCGCCAATAAACCAGTTGTTCGAACCACCAAAACCTAGTTTTCGTCCGGTCGAAAAACTAGAAATTTTTGGACGGAAGGAGGGAAGGCCGTGGACGGAAACTGGGCAAAACGACATTTTTTCATTTTAATTGTCTGGAACTGTTAGATTAAAGCAAAAAAATCTAAATTAATTATTTTTGAATTCTTAAGCCATCAAAGAATGGAAAATAGCCACTCATAATACCAAATGATCTAAAATGTTCGAGATTTCGGGCTCTAAAGTTGAACTTTCCACTAACTGGGCGACAATTGGGCAGTTTACCCCAAGAGAACAAAATATCCAGATATGACAGACATTTCAGTTCTAGGCAAAAACTGTTTAAATTTTTAAAAAGAAAAGTGCATGACTTTTTTGAATTAGAAAATGTCAGTAGAGTTTGTCCAGGACGAAAGGAATATGTAACCAACAAAAAAGTCCAAAAGCAAAAACGTTATTTGTCAGATACATTACGAAATTTATATTTACAATTTCTAAAGAAATATCCTACCTATCAAATTGGCTACTCGTTTTTTTGCAAAAATCGTCCATTTTGGGTAAAAATTATGAAAGTCGCGGAACGAGACACATGTAAATGTATACAATGTGCCAATATGGAATTGATTGTAAAAAGCCTAAATGTGCATAAGGTACTTTTGGCGAAAAGTCCCTCTGATGTAATAAATGACATATGCTTTAATAGTCACTTTGAATGATGTTTACTTCGCAACTGTCAAAATTGTATTTCATCAGAACCACAAAAAAATTATGAGTTCCTGAAAACTGATTTAATTCAATACTATCAGTGGGTTTCGTTAAGGTCTAAATTTTATGACAAAAAAACTAGAACTCATAAACAAACAACTAAAATCGTCAAACAACCTTACCAGATCAAAGTAGATGAGCTTTTAAAAATTTTTGATAAAAAGATTCTCTTATGGATGGCGCATCAGGCAAGAATTTTACATCAGCATACGACTATGACTAATTTAAAGGAAAATCTTAACGAATCCAAAATTTTAGTTCATTGCAACTTCAGCGAAAATTACATGACAAAGTACAGTGAGGAAACGCAATCCTTTCACTTTGGTGGCTCCAGGAAACAAATTTCAATTCACACTGTGGTAATCTATAGCAAAGTAACTGTCAAGGCGGTGGTTAAAAGTTACTGTACTCTGTCTGATTCGTTAAACCATGGTCCGGCTGCCATATGGGCTCACTTGACTCCAATTCTGAATGAATACTTGAAAGATGGTACTGTAACTATGGTTAATTTCTTGAGCGACAGTCCTGCGACTCAGTATCGAAACAAGCATATGTTTTAATACCTAACTAACCAACTGTTTAAGACCTATCCACAGTTACAAATTGCAGTCTGGAATTATCACGAATCTGGGCATGGTAAGGGTGCCCCAGATGGGTTGGGAGGTCTAACTAAACGAAAAGCTGATGAAGCAGTGTCCCATGGAAAGGACGTAGCAGATCTGGAAACATTTTACGAGGTCGTTAAAGAAAAGTGTCCCGGTGTGCAATTTTATGTTATTTTGCCTGAACAAATAGAAAAACATGAACATATTTTGGGCATATCCTTTAACTAAAAAATTGCGGATTAGGAGCCTCTCTTGTTATGCTTGCGTAGAAGTTTGTTCTCATTATGAATTAGGTACTCTAGAATATAAGACTTTCGGTCAGAATTTAGCTGCCCCCAAATCATTTTCTTCAGAGTCCTCCTATGATTCTGAAGACAACTTACCATTGTCTTGCTTTAACGCCAAACCATTGAAATGCATAACCAACATAAATAATAAAAAAAACTAAATATAGATGATGTTTATAGTGATGAGGATATACCAAGTACATCAAATCCTAAAAGTAGTCAAGTTAAAACTGGAACAAATGTTCTAGTTCCCATACCATCATTAAAAAATATCACTTATAGATATGTAGCCGTCTGTACCTCAAACTTAGAAGATGGAGGGGTAAAATTATAATTTTTAAAACTTTGTCATGGTGAAAATAACTTACTATTTAAACTTGATTCAGAAGATTCAAGTTACGTAAAAGAAGAACAGATTTTGGAAATACTCCCAGAGCCCACACTAGTTCTTAAAGGAAACCGAATTTATTATAAGTTCAAGACTGACATTAATGTATTCGAGAGTGCTTAAATTCAGAATTAAGTTAAATTTTAAGACAGTTTTTTTGATTAGGTAAAATGGTAAGCTGTTCCTAAAAGATTTGTTTTGTTTTTTACTTTGTTTATTTAATATGCTGTCCAAAAGCAGCATAAAAATGCTTAAGTTAAACATTTAAGCAGTTTGTATTTTATTATCCTGTTCCATTTTATTATAGGCTTTTAAAGTTAAAAGTGTCTTTCCCATGTTATGAATTAAAAAATTACTTCCTAGTTTATTTTTTAACACTTTTTTAGTTGGAATAGATTCTTTAAGTTTTGCTGAGCTGTTTAAAATTTTTGTGTTTTAAAACATTATTCTTAAATAAACCTTTTTGTATTAAAATAAACATTTTATCACTTCCGTGTTTACATCCTCATTCCCCTGTCCAACCATTTCATAAAAATTGCTCTATTTTAAAAAATAAAAAAAATTGAACCTGTTCTCTAGCCAGGAATGATTTAGAATCAAGTTTAACACAAATTAAACACACTTTAATTCAATTTGGATACAATTTTTCAAGAAATTAATTTTAGCTGAAAAATGGATGGTTTCTATGGAATCACCCATATCCGAGGGGTCATCGGCACCCTAAAATTTTGTACAGCGTCCAACAGGACTTGGGTCCTGACGTGTACTGTTGGGTCCTGTTGTGTACTGTTGGGTACTGTCGTGTACTGTCGAGTACTGTTGGGTACTGTCGTGTATTGTCGAGTACTGTTGGGTCCTGTCGGTGTACTGTTGAGTACTGTCGTGTACTGTCGAGTACTGTTGGGTCCTGGCGGTGTACTGTTGGGTCCTGTTGAGTACTGTCGTCGTGCCTCGCCCACAAAAAACATGCGAGCAAAAAAAAAAAAAAACAAAAAAACCGCGGGAACCGCGCCGCGCTCACAAATCTTGCGACCAAAAAAAAAGGTCTCATCCTGGGGAAGGCCGATAGGGCCTTCGCGCGTTTCATATATGAATGAATGAACCGAACCGCGCCGTAGAAATTTGAACCGCGCCGTCTCCAAAAAAAAAAAAAAAAGGTCATCCTGTCGTTTTGCATCTACGCCACTGTTTCGGGTAAGAGGGTTGTGTCGCGTACTGTTGGATTCTATCGTGTACTGTTGAGTACTGTTACGTACTGTCGTGTACTGTTGGGTACTGTCGTGTACTGTCGAGTACTGTTGGGTCCTGTCGTGTACTGTCGAGTACTGTTGGGTACTGTCGTGTACTGTTGGGTACTGTCGTGTACTGTTGGGTCCTGTCGTGTACTGTTGGGTACTGTCGTGTACTGTCGTGTACTGTCGAGTACTGTTGGGTACTGTCGTGTACTGTCGAGTACTGTTGGGTCCTGTCGTGGTACTGTCGAGTACTGTTGAGTACTGTCGAGTACTGTTGGATCCTGTCGTGGTACTGTCGGGTACTGTTGTGAAATTTGTACAGTACTGTTGAAAGCTGATGACCCCTCGCCCATATCCCATTTTACATTAATAGTATTTCCCATTTTACCTGCCCAATTAGAGTAAAATGGGAAACTACAGTGGTCTAGATTTTTCAAAATAACAAATTATTTTTAAGTGTTTAAAGTACTACAAATGAACTATAACAAACGAAAAAGAATATTTCATCAACAGCGTAATGTTTTAAACCAATAACGTCAAAACTTTTTTTTGTATAAATTTTTTAAATTTAAGTATCCCATTTTAAGTACACTTCCCCTAAATTATCTTATGTTGTTGACTCCGATAGAGTACTGACGGACAACTGAGCTACACAGGCGGTCGTGGACCAACCATCAGTATTCAATACGTTGAGAGTTTTTTGCTGGGGATTGGAAAACCCCAACCCACAAGTTTAGTTACGAGTTAAATACAAAAATTATAGGTAATAAAAAGGTCTACAAAATTTGTATGTACTATGTTTAACAAAATCTGAAATTTTCTGAGAAAAATCGACAAAACTGATTTTTCTTTGTTCCACGTTTTTTTGTTTTCCACAAAATTTTGTCAAAACAGATCATTTTAAAAACGTAAAATTTAGTACCCATGAATAAAGAACCAACAATTTTTCGTGGCAAAGTCAAATAGATCTTGAACCCCCATGGGTGTACAGCTTTCGAGCTGCCCACGGAAAAATTCAAGAGAAACAAAATCTTTCTATGCTCGCTTAGCCACGAAAAATTGTTGTTTCTTTATTCACGGGTACTAAACCTTACGTTTGTAGTAAGGACATAAAAGGTCGCGAAGGCGGTAAAAATGCATTGACCCGACCTGAGGGACAAATTATGTTAGCGTTATGGGTACTGTTTCTCGTTTCATCTGCCTGCCTTTTGTTTTTATGTTTATCGCAGGCATTATTTTTCCATTTCTCTTATTATTAAGTTGAGATTCATATACCGTCTCTATAACTTTACAAAAGTGTCACATTGACCATGTAGTGTTCTGAAGAGTCCCTTAAGGATGAAATAGTTAACTGTCAACACTCAATAGGTGTCCATTAGATCTTGGACCTCCGTGTTGGACAGCTTTCGAGCTGCCTACGGAAAAATACAAGAGAAACAAAATCTTTCTATGCGCGCGAAGCCACGAAAAATTGTTCATCATTTTATGTCCAGAACACGCTGAAATTATTACACTTTATTTTAATTTAAAAACTAAAAGGAGGGCCCATTTTTATTCTGAAATGGCTGAGTTCTAAAAGTAGTTTTTTTTTTTTGATAAAATTGTGGTCTTTTGTTTTATAAAACGTCTATTTTTAGATCGTGTTAAAACATAAGTATAGAAAAATTTTAGGAAAATTAACTATTTTTCGGAAGAAATGGAGCCCCGGAAAATTGTTTGTGGTTAAAACTAAGAAAAAACGCCACGGGAAAATTTCTGACCAATTAACTTCTTTTTGGCAAAAATGGCACCATATGAGAAAATGTTTGAAATTTAAAAAACTACTTAAAATTCAAAACAATTGCACGGCAAGCAAAAATGTTGTAAAACTTAAATACTTTTCAGAAAAGATTGCGCTGTGGAAAGCATTTTGCAGATATCAGAAAAATAACGCCTCAGGCGAAAATTTGATAAAAATAAGGTATTTTTTAAAGAACCTGGCGACAAAGTATAAAATTTTGGGTGAAGGAGAAAACAGAAAATGGGGGCAAGCAAAAATTTTTAAAAATTTAAATAATTTAAAGAAAAAAAAAAAAAAACTTTGTCTACTAGGGGGACATTTTTTGGCTATCTTGAAATTTTTGTAACACGTACCCCCTTCGAGGGGTATGCTTTACTCCTATATTTTAAATAGGGAAAGTGGGTCTAGTTATATCTTGTTTTGAAGGCCTTTTGCATGTCTTTACAAACGTCTTAAAATTTCAAAAATCTATCATTCTATTTTGAGATAATTGCCTTCAAACCTTGAATTTTAACATGGACTGACAAAATAAAAATTTAATTAGAATTTTATATTTTTCGGATTTAATTTTTATTTTATCATTCCATGTTAAATTTGAAAACAAATATATTAAAAACTAATCGATGTATTTTCGAAATTTTTACACGGTTGTAAAGACATTCAAAAGGCCTTCAAAACAAGGTAGACCCACTTTCTCTATTCAAAATAAAGGGGTAAAGCATACCCCTCGAAGGGGGTGCGTGCTACAAAAATTTCAAGATAGCCAAAAAGTGTCCCCCTAGTAGAAAAAGTTGACGTGTTTTTGGATTTTGTCGAAAATATCTTTCCCAGCCTGTAAGGCATTGCGGTACGTTTTCGATGGGCCACCCTGTATGTCGAGTGCACGATAAATTATGCTCATTTTGTTTGGCTTATATGTCGAGTGCACGATAAATTATGCTCATTTCGTTTGGCTTATATGTCGAGTGCACGAAAAATTGTGCTCGTTTCGTTTGAAGATGATAATTTTGAGCTCGAGGGGGCTAAGCCCCCCTAAATACAAACCTGTATTACCTCTTATATGATACTAATAAATCTGGGGACATGGCAGTGCCCCGCCAAGTTCGGTTGTACGCTGTACCATCTTTTCTTAAAACATTTCAGCCCATATTTGACCTATCTAACTAAAACTCTACTTCGGAATGAGCTACGAAACTCAAACTTTGCACAGTCGTAGATCTTCATAAAGTTAACAACCCCTTTAAGTTTCATCGACTTCCATAAAGTGGTAAAGTAGTAATGAAACTTCAAAAAACGTCGAAATTGCCACTCACTCACTCACTCACTCAATATGGCAGGCTAATAGAAATTATACCCAAACCCTTGGAAAAAATCAAAAAAACTCAAAGTTCTAATTTACTCCCATCCCCTATACATGTAAATTTATGTAAAATTAACATTGCGCACTTCTAGAAAAGGTAGAGAGCTGAGCTTTAACAGACTGATAGAAAATGTGGTAAAAATATAGGAAAAAAATTAAAAACCCCAAAATTTTAATTTGCTTCCCTCCCCTATAAATGCAAAGTTATGTAAAAGTAACATTGCCCACTCCAAGAAACGCTAGATAGCTGAGCTTTGAAAGGTCGATACGAACTATGATAAAACTATAGAAAAAAATTAAAAAGCCCCAAGATTTTAAATAACTTCCCTTTCCAATAAATGTAAAATTATGTAAAAGTAACATTGCTTTCTTCCAGAAACGCTAAGGATTTGGAAGACTGATAGCAACTATGATAAAACTATAGCAAAAAATTTAAAAACACCAAAATTTGAATTTACTTCCTTTCCCTATAAATGTAAAATTATGCAACAGTAACATTGCCCACCTTTAGGAATGCTAGAGAGCTAAGCTTTAGATGAGAAACCATGATAAAACGACAGGACAAAAATTAAAAAACCTCAAAATTTTGCATTGACATGCATTGCAAAAGTTTTGAACAATTTTCCGCATATTTTACTACTTTAAAACTTAAATATTATCCAAATCCTTTGAAAAAGGAATGAAATCATGACAAAAACATTTCATGTAAAAAAATACAAGTACGCGAAAATGGTATTTCGTAAAAAGAATTGAGATAAAAGTAAAGCCAAGTTCTCCAATACAAATTTCAAGATGTAAGAAAGGTTCTTACTAGTTTCGAAATGTTTTTCTAAACTTCGCTATTAGGGCTGCAAATGACTGTTGACAGTGCTAAATTGAGCATAAAGAAGTTTGGCGGTTATAGCAAAGTTTAAAATAAAACATTTCTAAATAAGTAAGAATTTTTCACTTTAAAATTTTTATTGGAGAACTTTGGCGTTACTTTTCTTAGTTACTTAATTCTTTTTGCGGAATACAATTTTTGTGTACTTGGCTTTTTTTACATAAAATGTTTTTGTCATGATTTCACTCCCTTTTCAAAGGATTTGGATAATATTTAAGTTTTAGTAAGTAAATAAACATGAAAATTGGAGAGAAATTGGGATTTGTTAGGTAGACACACTCCAAAAAAGATTTTTTAATAATTTTAATACAAAGGGGCTAAAAATAGCGATTAAAGATTTAAAAACAAATTCTGTATCTAAATATAAACGAAAAGCACCTGGCACCAGATGTAGGACGGGTGCTTAATAACAAAACAAATGTCTGAGTGTAATGTTGACTCGTCGTTGTACTGGAAAATACAATGTGGTTGTACAGAAGATAAATAAAGTCTACTTTTCTCTTTACAAAACCGCAAGTAACAAAAACACGAGTAACAAAAGCGCAAGTAACAAAACCGCTAGTAAAAAAACCGAACCGAACCGAACCGAACCAAACTACGAGTAACAAAAGCACAAATGTGTATAACTGTCGATACATTTATTTCCATTGTTAATAGCGCATGACTTCTTCCCCGGGACCATAGAGGGTGTAAACCAGAATCGCACCAAACCGAACTGAAACGAACCCGCATATTTTTTCTAAAAAGAACTTCCCGGACTTCTTTCCCGGGATACTAGAGGGTGTGAATCCGAAGTTACATTTTACGTTTAAGTAAGAACGGATAATTAAATAAGAACGTCTTTATTAAAATCTAAGAACAATGCTTAATAATCCTAATCTAGTTAACTGATCTTTAACTTATCTTACAAAAATTACCATGTCATTTGTTTTTTTACTAACTTAAAAAGATAACATTCGAATAAAATAAATGTGAGCAAAGATATAATACGGTAAAACTCCTACTAAAGTAAAAGTAGAGATAACATACGAAAAAATTACTTATCTTGAAAAGGATGCGTGGGATTACAGTCCATTTCACTACATACTTAAGCTTTGTTTGTATGTCAAGGAAAATATAAGCTATTTCCAAACTAATGGGAGTAATCGTTTTTACAAAACAAGAAGTAGAAAGAAGCTACGAAATGTACAACAAAACCTCTAGATATGAAGAATCCATTAACTATGCTAGTGTTCGTATGTATAATCATCTACCTAACGAAATAAATGACTTAGAGAATCCAAAACTATTTTAAAAAAAGGGTGAAGGAGTGTATGCCCGCAGTTAGAAAAACGATAACTGCAGTGGACTGTATATATTTTATTAAATGAAAGCGCGAACAAACATAAATCACGAAATAATCAAAGGTCCATAGGTTAAATGCTGTTACCACACAACGGAAATCAGAAACAAAGTACTCACCAGTTTGCAGCCAATTTCTCCACGTTCCAGGGGCCCCTTTCTGGATCTAATGATGGCACCACGTAGCTGCAGGGCTGAAGTTTCTAGTTCTATGCTTCAGTACACCAAAATCGAGCACTTTCAAGTGTAGAAATTTGTAATAGTTGGAGAAAGTAAATTAACACGCCATTTTCTCGAGGCGGTAGAAAAGGATCTCTCTGATTCTTGGTGCGCATGTCAAAATGCGCGAAAATGTACTCTGTCCGTCATCCAATTGTGTGGTTTTAAAAAGTAAAAACAACCGCGAAATTTAGCGGGAGCTAACATAAATGCCCTCCAAAACACACAATTTTAGAATATCAACCGGTCAGATATAGATATAAGAAAAATGATCGACCGATAAATATAAATAAATGAAAAACAGATAAGTAGCGTAAGTTTATCTAGAGATAACGAAAACCCGAAAAAGGCAAAACAAACAAACAAAAATTCAAAAAAAATAAAAATAAAGAAAAATCTATTGTAATACCCGGTAATAGGTAGAAAAATGAAAATTAGTTTTAATTCGGCAAGAGGCACAGTTTTACAACTGGCCGCTTGGTAACAGCTGTTGTAGCGTATGCAAATACTCTACAGAATACCTTTTCCAAAAATCATTATGTAGTTTTTGGATTAGTTGCCATCTCGAGAGCCGATTTAGGGGAACCTCGGACAAATCTGACTCCGGAATTTCTGAATTAAGGGGTTTAAGGGTCAAAAAAAAAGATCGTGTGGGTCTGAAGAGGCAGGATATAAAGTGCGACTATTAAGTACAGCTTCTATGCGACATGTAAGGGTGGACATTTCCATGATAGACAACTTCTGGTCGCCGACAACTCGCACAAAGTGAGTTTTAACACTTTTGACGCCAGCTTCTGCCAGGCCATTGAAATGTGGACTGAGAGGGGGTCCCAGATGCCAACGAATAGAAAGTCTGGTGGACGCACTTCTTGCGTAATCAAGTAACTGGTTACGAAACCCTATAAAATTACTGCCCTGATCTGACCAGCATTGCGTCACGCTTCCACGTCTGGAAATGAATCGATAGAATGCACCTACAAATCCTTCTGTGGACAGTTCCATGCTTAATTCCAAATGCACGCAATGTGTGGCCGTACAGACAAACACACAGACATATTTTGATTTGAAAGCTTTACAACCACGGTAACGATGAGGAATCACAAAGAAAGGTCCACAAAAGTCGATAGCTACACTCGAAAAAGGTTTAAGTTGATTGATTTGATGAGCGGAAAGTGAACTCATTATGGGCGGTCTATAGGGTTTAGGGTTGATTCTAAAACATTGCAAACACTTGGATATGGTTCTTTGAATTGCCCGTCTGGCAGATAATATCCAAAATTGCTGTAATAGCAGATTATGTAATGTTTTAAACCCAGGATGAAGGTATTGTCGATGAGTGGACTCGATAAGAAGAGTAGTTAAACGAAAGTAAGACGGGGTGTTTTGCAGAATAAGACAAAAGGTCAGATTTTTGTAATCTGCCACCGACTCTAATGATATTATTTTCATCAAGAAAAGGTGAAAGTTTTCGAAAAGGTTTCGGTACTGGTTTATCCTTAGATAACGCGGAAAAAAGCTCAGAAAAGCAAGAACCTTGAGCGCGTTTGATAAGAAGGTATAACACTTTGCATCTCACCGGTGGTAGGAAAAACAATATTTTCAAAAATAATTTTTTGGTCCGGTGGCTTAGTGGGTTTTTGATAGGAATGGTTTTGAAAAAGGTTAACTATTCGAAGGACATAACAAATGATACGTTAAATTTTTGATATATATGGATAATTGATAAGAAGCTGATCTAAGAAGTTAACGTCAATTATCGCATTGCAACAGACCTTTGGCTTTTCCTCCAGGTTAATATCTCCGAAATCAATCGGCATTTTTGATTTATGAAAATCGGGCCATTCGTTTTCGGGAGACCACAAAAACGACGGTGCGTTCCACCACATGTCAAGTGACATGAGCTGTGAAGGGGTGGCCCCTCGTGACGCAATATCGGCTGCATTTAAAGCAGAAGGAATGTAGCGCCATGAGTTTGAGGGAATGATTTCTTGGATTCTACTGACTCGATTTCCAATAAAGGTTTGCCAGCGATTAGGAGGGGATGAAAGCCAGTGCAATACGACTTGCGAATCGCAGAAAGTAACGATATTTGTAAAAGTTATTTTTCCTTCATAGCTAGATAAGACGAAATCAATTAATTCGCTTAAAAGAAATGCGCCTAGGAGTTCTAGCCTAGCCAAAGTTTATGACTTTATAGGCGCGACCCTAGATTTTGCAGATATGAGAGAAACAGATATATTGTTTTCCTCTTCTACAAGAAAATATACGACGTCTGCGTAGCCTCGAATTGAAGCGTCACAGAAGCCGATGATTTGACAGGTATTGGTTTTTGACAGTTTGATTTGTCGGGGTAATTGAAAATTGGAAAGAAGCGGGAATTCAGAACGAAGTTTGTTCCAAGAGTCGATGATAGAAGAATCTGGTTCTTCGTCCCAGCCTATTTTTGATATCCACAACTGTTGCAAAATAAATTTTGCTTGTAGCAACAAGGGACAAAGAAAACCTAAGGGATCGAAGATTGTTCCCATGATAGATAAAATAGAACGTTTAGTTGGGGGTTTGTCCTTCATTCGGCATTGATAAGAAAAAATTTCGTTTTTTGGATGCCATTGAAGTCCTAAAACTTTGATAAAGTGTGGTTCATCCTTGTCAAAAGAGAGAGGCATTTGACGATCGGATTCTGGCAATGTTGCCAATAACTCAGGACAATTGCTTGCCAATTTTTTAAGTTCAAATCCTCCCGACTTCAACAAATCATTGAGATCCATCTGTAGGGAAAGGGCTTTAGAAAGCGAAGGGCTAGTTCCCAAGATATCGTCGATGTAAATTGACGTTTTTAGAACACTACTAGCCATAGGAAAACGTTCCTTTTCTCTCTCTGCCAGCTCATTTAAGGTACGCATGGCTAGAAAAGGTGAGCATGTCATGCGAAAAGTGACAGTAGAAAGTTACCACACTGAAAGTGGGTCCTGTGGAGAAAACCTCCACAATATCCTTTGATAAGGACGGTGATAAGGATTGATAAGGACTTGACGGAACATCTGTTTGATATCAGCAATGTAGGCAATAGGATTAAGACGAAACGTAAGGAGTAAAGAAGCAATATTCTTTTGAAGATTCGGTCCAGACAACAACGTGTCATTGAGCCTAATATTCTTTGGGGTGACTGCCGAACAATCCCAGACTACCCTTAATTTTGTACTTAAGCTTTCCGGCTTTAGTACGCAATGATGTGCCAAAAAACATGATACGTCGACTTTTGGTTGACTAGATAAAACTAGACTCATGTGATTAGAATCGATATAGTCTTGCATGAAACTAGAATAGGCAGTGCACATATCAGGATTTTTGAGTAATCTATTTTCTAGAAGTAAAAATCTACGATAAGCTTGCGGATAAGTATTTCCTAGGTCAGGGTTTATTTTATCTTTAAACGGAAGATCTACCATGAATCTACCGCTCGGTTGTCGTACGACACTCGCAGTAAAAATTGATTCCGCTTGTTTTTCTTCCTTTGATAAGATTTGTTTTTTAGGCAAATGTTCGATTTCCCAAAACCTAGGGATAATGACCTCCAAAGGATGTGAATGACTCGTTAAAAAACAACTGGTTCGTTCCGTAAGACTACCTACTTCGTCCACTTTTCCCATGACGACCCAGCCAAAGATGGTTTGAAGGGCTGAAGGTTGCCCTATTTGTCCAAGAACCTGGCCCTCCTTGAATATCTGTGCGAATAGCTCGCAACCAATAACTAGGTCCACAGGTCTAGATTTGAAATAAGATGGGTCGGCAAGTTTAAGGTTTTCCAAGTGTTTCCACTGATTATCGTTCAAAGTGAATGTAGGCATATTGGAACATGGTTGTGGAACAACAATTGCTTCGAAATTAAGTAAAGGAGTGACCTGTCCTTGTGGCTTAATGTGATATTGAACGAGCCCTTTGGAAGTAAGAGAAGACATTTGATTTAATCCGAATATTTCAGTGGTGTAACTTCGCCTAGGAAGATTAAGACGATGAATACACTTTTCACTCCTGTCTGTGATCCAGAATCAAGCAGTGCCCTTACAGGTTGAAAATTTCCGCAACCGTCCATAACATGGCGGTGCATAAAAGAAAGGTACCTGAAGGTCCTGAGGTATTTAATGACACATGAAGATTATTGACAGGTGGTGTGTGAATGACAGGACTAGTATCTTGGCTTCCAGACTCTTTATTAGTTTCTAAGATATGAGTTAAAGTGTGGTGCCTTTTACTATTGCAAGTCCTGCATGAATATTTTGATTTGCACGTGTCTACCCCATGCGAGGGATGATTTGAAATAAGATGGGTCGGCAAGTTTAAGGTTTTCCAAGTGTTTCCACTGATTATCGTTCAAAGTGAATGTAGGCATATTGGAACATGGTTGTGGAACAACAATTGCTTCGAAATTAAGTAAAGGAGTGACCTGTCCTTGTGGCTTAATGTGATATTGAACGAGCCCTTTGGAAGTAAGAGAAGACATTTGATTTAATCCGAATATTTCAGTGGTGTAACTTCGCCTAGGAAGATTAAGACGATGAATACACTTTTCACTCCTGTCTGTGATCCAGAATCAAGCAGTGCCCTTACAGGTTGAAAATTTCCGCAACCGTCCATAACATGGCGGTGCATAAAAGAAAGGTACCTGAAGGTCCTGAGGTATTTAATGACACATGAAGATTATTGACAGGTGGTGTGTGAATGACAGGACTAGTATCTTGGCTTCCAGACTCTTTATTAGTTTCTAAGATATGAGTTAAAGTGTGGTGCCTTTTACTATTGCAAGTCCTGCATGAATATTTTGATTTGCACGTGTCTACCCCATGCGAGGGATGAAAACACGCTAGACATAATTTTTTCTGCTTGACGAAAGATAGGCGATCGATAGGTGAGAATTCAAGAAATGTTTGACATTTCGAAAGCACGTGACCTTGATTACACCGGAAACATTTTATTCCAGTGCTTGAATTAGTTGAGGTGCCAGCCAGTCCTATAAAAGGCGAATTGAATGATTTATAGGTAGGCTTTTGCCCAAACTGATTTTGCATAGAATTTGATTTTTGATAGGTAGGCACCTTTTTGGGTGCTGTTGATTGAGGAAGTGATTCCAAAACTTTACATCTTTTTTCTAGAAATTGAAAAAGTGACTGAAAAGTGGGAATTTCGGTATTAGTATTGGCGTGACTCATTTCGAAATTTGAACGCGTCGGAATATCTTTTTCTAACAAAATTGAAAAAATAATAAAGTCCCAACTGTCAACGTCAAAGCTAAGTGATTTTAAAATTTCTAGGGATTCTGAAAAGGTGTCAATTAAATTACGCAATTCTTTAGCTGACTCGTTTTTTAATGTAGAGTTCATAATTGTGCTTAAAGCATCATTTGCGAGGTCTCGCTTGTTTTGATATCTATTGACTAATTTGTCGTAAGCAATTTTATAATTTTGATCAGATAAGCTAATCCCTGATATCAATTTTAAAGGCTCATTCTCGAGATATGAAAATAAATATTGAAGTTTTCGAACGTTACTTAGACTTTGATTTTGATCTATAATGTTATTAAAAAGATCGAAAAGGCTTGGCCATAATTTTTTATCACCTCGAAATATGGGAATACCTAACTCTTTGAGTTTTGGAGTTTCAGATTCGTTTTGACGCACATATGATCGCGAAAAGGATGGGGCCTCAACCGGGAATATTTCAGAGTAAACCCCCTTACACGCATAAAAATATTTACGAGCTTCTGAAAGGATCGCATCTTGCGTTTTAAACTCCTCGTCGTCCGAGTCGTCTATCAACATAATGACATCATTATGTGCCAGCATGCATTTATCGAAGGTTTCATCCAAATCGGAATACCTCACTTGAAACTCGTTTCTCGCTTTTGCGTCCGTTGCCGCGGTTTGTGAAAACACATAACACTCGGTGATCGCAGATAAAAAACCCTTGCGTTTTTGCACGGCTTTTTTGATAGACATGATTTTACCTTTGAAATGACGAAATTGTCGGTAAATATACAATTAACGCTAAATGAATGCTTCTGAAATAGAAAAATGACGAATTGTCGAAAATATGCACTAATTTATCGCAATTGATGAAAAATGTTTTAAATATCGAAATGGTATGGAACAAATCTAATCACAGAAATTGTGTTTGTTTGTTTTGATTGATTCTCGATTTTTGTTTACTGAAATGACCACGCGGTAAACCCTGCGTTACCATAGCAGCGGACCGAAAACAGGTGAACTGCGCCGAAACCGAAGGTCGAACGAACGAAAATCTACGGTTCAATACGATTGGCAAATTCAAGGCCGTGTGATCTCGGCGAAAATGTGAAAATGGCCGACTTATTAATACCGTCGTATGGAGTAAATTTAAATATTTGGTTCGAAGGAACACTTTATGTATTCCCTCAGTTAGAAAAACGATAACTGCAGTGGACTGTATATATTTTATTAAATGAAAGCGCGAACAAACATAAATATATTGATACGAAATCACGAAATATTCAAAGGTCCATAGGTTAAATGCTGTTACCACATAACGGAAATCAGAAACAAAGTACTCACCAGATTGCAGCCAAGTTCTCCATGTTCCAGGGGCCCCTTTCTGGATCTAATGATGGCACCACGTAGCTGAAGGGCTGTAGTTTCTAGTTCTATGCTTCAGTACACCAAAATCGAGCACTTTCAAATGTAGAAATTTGTAATAGTTGGAGAAAGTAAATTAACACGCCATTTTCTCGAGGCGGTAGAAAAGGATCTCTCTGATTCATGGTGCGCATGTCAAATGCGCGAAAATGTACTCTGTCCGTCATCCAATTGTGTGGTTTTAAAAAGTAAAAACAACCGCGAAATTTAGCGGGAGCTAACAAGGAGTTAGTTTGTGGTGGAGCCTGCTACTCGGTCGCAAAGTACATGAGTAATTATTTGTAACTATTCAGTTTAACCTTTAAATTCAGCATATTTTACCTTTGTTCCCTTGCTTTTCTGGATATATTATAATATTTTATATTTATATTTGATAATATTTTTGTTTGTAATAAAAAAAATTCTGCAGTGTACTGTAAAACTCATTATTTTGGATGTTATTCCTGACACCAAAGAACCATAATTAATGCTACTTTGGGGATAGGACTTGTGATAATATTGAGTCATGAGTAGGATTTAAGTGTTTTGTGTTCTTAATTTCTACTTTTTACTTTTGCTGATTCAAAGATTATTTTCATTATTTTGTTGAACTGATTTTGGTCATTGAGTAGCTTAACCTTGTACCTAGTTATAGCGAAACACACACTGTAATTTAAATAGTTATTTGGAAAATAAAGTGATTTGATTTCTCCACATTCCTACCTAAAAATATATACTGAGATGACATACTACTTCCTTTACCTATGGCATGGCCGGCGCGCTAAATATGAACGTTAAATATTATAAAATATAAATATAAAATATTATAATATATCCAGAGAAGCAAGGGAACAAAATAAAATAAGCTGAAAGTAAAGATTAAACTGAATAGTTAGAAAGAATTACTCAGGTACTTACTACTTATAAAACAAAGTTTACTTCTTTCCCAAAACCTAAATATATTAAAGGACAAGAAAGAAAAGTGTAACTTTTCGCACCTGTAAGAGAAATAAAAATATATAATCTTTAAACACGTTAAAAAGTAAGTATTTCAAAAAAACGTTTATTGTTCAAAAATAAATAAAAATGCCGATAAAAAAATAAATAAAAATTTTATTAAATATTATCAAATAAAAAAAAAACGTTATTTTAAATATATTACAAGTTAAAATACTGGTTTCTATAAATTTATATAAGTACTTACAAGTTCCTTAAAAATATTTTTATTGCTTACAAATTAGATACTGCCTCAGATGTCGAACACAACAGTAAAATACACTTTCTTTTTAATTTGATAAAGTTTTAAACGTGACAAGTTATACAAAAATCTTAAGACAAAGGGACTTATTGGAATTAGGCCAGACAGTTATACTCCCAAACAGTATTTTGACAGTTTTGCATTGGAATATGAATATATATATATAAGAACCAGAGTAAATACCGTCGTCGTTAATTAAAGATAAATAAACAACTTATTCTTAAATTCTATAATTCTATAAGATAAACTATCAGCCTACAATGTAAATCTGTCCAAATACTGCCTGACATTATTACTCCGGGTGTTAAATAAGTCTCTAATGTTTTGTGATAACTCAAATCTAACGTCATAACCTAAATTACCTATAAAAATGACCTACGAAGGCACAAGCACAAAAATTATTGATTTCTTATTTATAAATAGAATTTTCTTAAATGAACTTTGATATATTTGTTACGTACATACCTCGTTACTCAGAATTTTATGAATACAATATCAATGTTTTTTCGTTTTTTTTAAATTTTTTCGTGTGATTTCAGATAAATGATTAACATGGACACAATTCAATAGGTACATACAGACTAAGGGTTGTACCTAAACTTGCCCACTTTTATATTGTCTCCTTAAAATTTCCTAGAGAATCAATTAAAGGTAATGCCTGTTTTCCAGGTGCTTGATCATAAATCTGGCAAGGCAATTATTAACAAACCATGTACCATTAGAAAGCCACATAGCATTTCTTTAGATCTTAAATGCGGCAAAAGTAAGGCGACATTAAAATAATGGGGTAGTGTACGTTGTTTCGGCCTTTAACAGCAGAAACAGCTGCCTTAAGATTTTTGTAAAACAATCACTTCTGAGCTTGACATCCAAGGCAAATCCTTAAAACTATACACAACTTAATTACCTATTAAATATGTACAAAGATTTATAGTAGTCTGTTTTTCATCATGAGTTTATGTCTTATTTCTAGGAATTGATACCAACTTATTCTGTCTTAAAGTTGGATTGACATACATGATGACCTCATAAACCTGAAATAATAGGAATTTGTATTATACACCATGCACCAAATTGGAGGAAATTTCCTCTCAAATAACTTTCGGTCAAAAGTTATTTTTTGTTTTCAAGATATATCATTTGTCAAGTTTACAGAATGGAAAAATTTTAAAATGATAAATTTGACAATGTCGAATAAATTTGTAATTCAGCATAATCACAAAATATCCCAATGTTTTTTTTTGTAAAATACAGTCTTATTTTTTTTCCGTATCTGAGGGCTTCTTAACAATAACAGAAAATAGTAATATTAGAACATTAATGAAGATAAAAATAAAATTTCAGACTTATCTAATATCTCTAACCGTTATCAAGTGTAAACTGTTTTCACTTGATAACGGTTAGAGATACTTACTAACCGAAACGTCGTGTTAAAAATAAATAAAAACAATGGAAGTCCGAAAATTTATTTCTACTCAATCATTGACTACGAGTTTCAAAAAATAAATTTGTGTTAAAAAAATATCTGTAATTTTAACATTTATTTATTAACTGTTATCGTGATAAAAATTTCAACAAAATTTCGATTGTCTGTTTGAACTTTTTGGGAAGTTGTAACAATAAATAAAAAATAATACTTTCCATGTTGACACCCTGTTTTTTAAAAATAAAGAGCTTTGATGTAAAATATAACAGCAATTTTGCTTGTTTTTAAGACCTTCCCCACCACACCTGAAAGTTTTGGGCATCGGTTATGATACACCCTGTACACCGGATCGTGGACACAACTCTCCGCCAGTGTCTACTTGCTACAAGCCTATTTGTCACGACACAAATCGCCGCGAACCAATTTGTTGTAGATTTTTGATTTCTCCCAGAAATAAAGTGACACATTTCGTTCCTCAAAATCGGGATGAAAAGGAAACTTTTTATGCCAAAAGTGCGAAAAGGTGTTTTTGTTTAGCTTACAGTTTACATCCTTAAAATTTTTTAGCAGGATCTCAGAATGATAATTTTCTACTCACCCATGGTTTCCTGCTGTATTTCCACCTTATATGTGGGATTATCGTAGGCTCCGTTGGTGAGCCTGGTGCTGTTAGGCGGCGTAATAGCCGCCTTATTTTGGTTGTGCCTCCTCACCAGGATAAGGAGCAATATGAGCGTACTGAGTATCGCTATCGACGCCAAGATGGCCACGATAACCAAAGGTCCATAGTAATCGCCCCGGTTGGCTTCAACTAGCTCAGCACGGGCAAGTTTATCTAAAATATAATTTATATTGTGAAATATATATATATAGAATATCAAAACTAATTAATTTAACTAATAGTTATTAACAACCAGGTCAAAACAAAAACAAAAAGAAACTGCCGGTATAACTGTGGTTTTTTTAAAATTTAAATTAGACACAATTATTGAGGTGATTTTGTGATCTATTGATCATGAACCAAAGGTCCATAGTAATCGCCCCGGTTGGCTTCAACTAGCTCAGCTCGGGCAAGTTTATCTAAAATATAATTTATATTGTGAAATATATGTATAGAATATCAAAACTAATTAATTTAACTAATAGTTATTAACAACCAGGTCAAAACAAAAACAAAAAGAAACTGCCGATATAACTGTGGTTTTTTAAAAATTTAAATTAGATACAATTATTGAGATGATTTTGTGATCTATTGATCATATATTGTTTTTATCCGGATAATGGGGTGTCAAACAGAATTATTACAAAAAAAGAAGATATTTTTGAATTTTCTTACCACCTTTATTTGTTGTTTTTTTTATCCATTTTTGTTTTTGTTACTAGTTTGAATTTAGAGAAAAGAAAAGGAAAACTTAAAAAAAAACTTTATCTTAGTTTGTAATGTGTTACATTTTGTTTCATTAAAACGTTTATTTTATTACTTTGCATATTGTGAATATTTTTTCCTATTTGTTTGACTGAGCAATCTCTTCTAACACACTTTATCGATCATTTTGGGGTGGGAATAATCCCCCTTGATCCCTCCCTAGGTACTACTTTGTAAAAATACTACGTACTTATATCTTTTATTAAGCTTTAACCTGAGCTGTTTCAATACTTACCATGCTCCGATCCCAAGAGTGGCCCCGCCCTGGGTTTTGTAATAAAATCTTGTACGTTACTGGTCTTGATTTTACCATTCGTGAGATAGACTTCCAACCACAATCTATATCTGGTTCCAGGTTTAAGATCCATGATAATAGTTCTGGTGGGTGAATCTCTTTTGGCGATTTTAAATGTACTTTGGTCTTCTTTCCCAGTGTCACTTTGATATATTGCCCTGTAAACAAATAAAATTGTAAAATTTGCTCTAGTTAAAAATTTATCTAAAAAGCAGGAATTACGATAAAGATATTAAGTCAAAAATATATGCCCATTGTAAACTATGACTGGCCGTGTTAAAATTGAGCCAATGCGTTGTTTCCAATTTATTTTAGAGGTTTATTTTTTTATTCAGTAAAGCAGTTTTTTATAGTTTAGATACTAACCTGTAAATATTAACATATTTATCCTCGGGATAAGGTACTCCGCTCCATGAAATTTCCACGTTAGTAGCCTTAATTTGCGTTATTTCCAAAACTACTGAGAACCCGTATGTATCCACTTCGTTGGCTGTAGTGAAATGTAGCATGTGTTCGGCGTGAAGTTCAGTCTTTTGTGCTAAAACATTGTTGGTTTGATGTATTTACTGTAGAGCCGTTACTCTTTATATGCGGCTTTATTCTTAATTCACGTGCCCGTGAGTATCTTCTCACTTGCCTTAAACTAGGTGAAATGTGAGAGATGAAATCATTCACTCAAAATGCACTTGTTTGACAGTTCATCAAAAGAACTGGCTGTTTACCGTAAGACGAGTGCAGGCGAGTGCATTATCTTCTTTTTCACATTTCACCTGAGTTAATATAAGTGAGAAGATTACTTGATTTCCGGGCACGAAAATCAAGAACAAAACTACAGGTTGGGACGGTCTTTCCATCATATACCACTTACCCATAGGAGGCATCCAATTAGGATTAAATTCAGCTAGCCTCTTTAACTTGCAACCGTCCCCTTAACACCTTCTTCAAAAGGCGACATAAAAATCAACGATAACGGGTAATGCTACTACTACTATGTCGGTTTAGAACGTTTTTCTACGTTGTCCGACGCCTATTCTCCACCTCCTTCGATCCTGACAACCATCTTCTGTCAGATTCTTTTGACTCATTGATCTTTGGATTAACTATTGCCATTCTAGTTTAGGACGTCCTCTTTTTCTGCGCCCTACTGGTTGCCATTTTAGGACCTGTTTTGGTAATCTTTCGTCGTTCATCCGTTGTACATGGCCGTACCATATCAGTTGCCTTTTAGTGTTGTCATCCGTTATGCTTCCCTCGATTCCCATTCTTTCTTTTATGATCTCATTTCTATATATATATATTTATCGGTTTCACAACGTTCTACGTCTTCCGATACCCAATCTACACTCGTTTCTGTTTGCCCATAATTCATCATCTAGGCCTCTTATTCTTATTTCACTGTCTATTCCTTCTCTCCAGCTTCTCCTTGGCCGTCCTCGTTTTCTTCGGCCAGTTGGTTTCCATTGTAGTATTTGTTTAGGTAGTCTTTCGTCATTCATTCTTTGTACATGTCCGTACCACACCAGTTGTTTTGTTCTTATATCATCCACTAAAGTACGTTCACTTACTGTCATAATTTCTCTTATTCTTTGATTTGTAACTCTTTCTCTTTTTGATTTCCCTGCTGCTCTTCTCCAATAGTCCATCTCCGTAGCGGAAAGCATTTTTTCTGTTCTATCCTTGATTGGCCATACTTCTGAGCCGTATGTAATAATACTTTTTATAATGGTGTTATATATAAGCTTTTTGTTATGTTTTGATATACTTTGGTCCCAAATTATTCCATTTAATAAAGTTATTGCTTTTCTTCCTTGTACGTTTCGATCTTTTATAGCTTTGTCTAGTGTTCCGTCAGCTGTAATTTTTAGACCTAAGTATTTATACTCATCACAGGAGTGAATTCGCTGCCCGGTATTTAAGATTAGATCCTGTTTCATTCCACCGATACACATATACTCTGTCTTATTGAGATTAACCTCTAGTCCCCACTTATTGTACTCTTCTATTAGTTTTCGTGTCATATATTCGAGGTCGTCATAATCCTGAGCCACTACTATCTGATCATCGGCGAAACATAAAGTATACAAGGTGGTTTCGTCCAACGGAATTCCCATGTTTTGGCATTTTCTCTTCCATACTTTAAGGACTTGTTCCAAGTATATCTTGAAGAGCGTAGGCGAGATACAGCAACCTTGTTTAAGACCTTTATTTACTTGAAAGCCTTTGGTTAGTTTTGCTTTTATTTTAACTTTTGCCTTACTATTGCGGTATAACTCTTGGATGGCCTTAATTAGTTGTACGCTTATGTTTGTGTTTTCCAACGCTTTCCAAAGTAGGTTTAGTGGTATACTATCATATGCCTTCTGCAAATCCACGTAAAGCAGATGCAGCTCTTGACCGTATGCCATTTTCTTTTCAATAACTTGGGTTATACAAAAGAGATGATCTGAAGTCGATCTACCCGCCCTGAAACCAGCTTGTTCTTCTGCCTCCATGTCTTTATATTCGCTCTCTACTTTATTTCTTATTATTTTACCGTATATTCTGCTTAGCGTACTAGTCACAGATATACCTCTATAATTGTCACATATATCTTTCCTTCCTTTTTTGTGTATTGTGGATATATATGACGTTTTCCACTCAGTTGGGACTACAGTTCCATTTAAATATTTTTGGAAAAGATTCCGTAATCTCCAAAACAGTTCTTCAGTGCCATATTTAATAAGTTCGGCTGGGATATTTCCGGGTCCGGCAGATTTACCGCTTTTTAAGGTTGTGCACACGTTTTTGACCTCAGAGATTGTGAGGGGTACTGGAGATCCCATCGTTCTAATTATATTGTCTCTTGCGTCTTCCTTGAATTCTGCTCTATCTTCAGTTAAAAGTTTTTTAAAATGCTCATCCCATTCTTTGTCTGGTATTGGTGAAATGATATCTCTGCATGTTTCTTTTTTAATCGATCTTATAGTTTTCCAGCTTTCGGTACTTCTCCTACCTCCTAAGTAAGAATCTATTTTCTGACACTTTTGCGTCCACGAATGATTTTTCTTATCACTGATCATTCTTCTCACCTTTGATTGTGCGATTTTGTATTCTTGTCTGCTTCTATCTGTCTTTTGGGATAAGTAGGTGTGATATAATTTCCTTTTTTCCTCTATTTCTCTCTCAATCTCAGCATCCCACCAGTATGGTTTTCTTCTTTTAGAAGTTTCTTCCACTAATCCTAGTGCTTCTTTTGCAGCTTGGTGGATGCTTAATGTAATACATTCGTATTCCTCATCTGGGGTTTCACCTGAACTTGTATTAAGTTTTTCGTTCAGTCTCTTTTTGTATAAGTTTTTTACGCTGTCATGTTCTAGGCTTAGTAGATTATATTTACAGTGATCAATTTCTTCAATCACTGTATCATCAAGATGTTGTTGATGCAGGCTTCGGCATTGATAAGGAAAGAGAATTTTGGACTCCAGAAAATAGTGATCACTTCCGCATGTTGATCCACGCTTTGTTCTGACATCTTGAATTTTTAGTTTTGTCTTTTGTTTAGTGATAAGATAATCAATGACGGATTTCAGGTTTTGTGAGGGTTTGGTCCAGGTATATTTGTGTATTTCCTTATGTTGAAAAAAACCGTTTTGGATTTTTAGGTTTAATTGCTCACATACTGTAATTAGCCGGTTTCCATTGTCATTAACAAGATTTTCTCCATATTGGCCAACTGTCAGATCATTAACTCTGTTACCGGTTCTACTATTTAAATCTCCCAATATGACAATTTCTCTAGATGCACTTACTGCTGATATTTCATTGTGTATTTCTTCAAAAAAATTGTCTTTCACGGCTACATTTGCATCGTCGTTATACGCATAGATTCCAAAAATCGTAAGTCTCATTCCTTTTATTGTTATATTCATTTTAATTAGCCTTTCATTGACTGCTTCCCAGTTGGTGATAAATTTTCTAAATCTTTTGTTGACCAAAATAGATACTCCTTGTTGGGCATGTTTTTCTTTTGCCACTCCGCTATAGAAATGGTCATATTGTCCTAGGTTTTCAGATCCTTTTCCTTTCTTTTTCGTTTCTATTAGTACAGCAAGGTCTACCTGCACTCATGTACTATTTCATTCATTTTTCGATTCATTCCTTGTACGTTCCATGTACCAAAAATCATATTCCTGATCTCATTTCTTATGTGATCTAATCTAGATATGCTCATTGATCTTAATGCATCCATTTCGACACTTTCCATTCCTGTTTTGTATTTTTCTGTTACGCGACAAGTCTCTATTCCATACAACACCGTGCTTTTTACCATTGTTTCATATATGTTAAATTTTACATTCTTTCTTATCTCTCTGCTCCATAAAATACTGTCAAGACATCCAATAACCTTTTTTGCTTTTACTATTCTTTTTTCCAATTCTTTACAGTCTGTTCCTGTCTTATCAAATGTGACACCCAAGTATACATACTCATTGCATGGAGATACTGTTTGCCATTGTCTAGTTCTAACTCACTGGATTCGTTTCCAATACATAAGTACTGTGTCTTGTCCACGTTCACTGTTAGTCCCCACTTTTGGTATTCTTCCGTTAACTTTCTCATCATATACTCCATGTCTTCTTTATCATTAGCTACAATTACTTGGTCGTCAGCAAACTGTAGTGTAGTAAATCGGTCGTTAAGTTGTATTCCCATGCCGTGCACTTTACGTTTCCAGTTTTTTAGAGCCACTGCGATATATATTTTAAAAAGAGTTGGAGAGATACAACATCCCTGTCTTAAGCCTTTACCAGGAACTCTTTTGAAAGTCGATTTCCAATTTTAATTTTAGATTTTGACCCTTTGTATAGTTCTTTTATCGCTTTTATATATGTATGATTAATATTAGTTTGTTCCAACACCGTCCATAATTTTTCTACTGGAACGGTATCATATGCTTTTTGTAGGTCCCCAAAGGAAACATGAGTCTCTATATTTCTGGCGCTTCTTTTCTCAATTACTTGTTTAAGACAAAAAACATTATCACTACAAGATCTACCAGCACGAAACCCACTTTGCTCTTCTTCTTCTTGTTCATGAAAATCATTATCTATTAGATCTCTAAGAATCCTACCGTACAGTCTACTTAGAGTGCTGGTGACTGAAATTCCTCTGTAATTGTTACAATCCAGCTTGTTTCCTTTTTTATGTATTGAGGATATGAATGCAATTTTCCAATCATTAGGTACTGGATGTCCGTTTATGCATTGATTGATAATATATGTGAGATTTTCGAGTAGTTTCTCTGATCCATATTTGAGCATTTCAGCATATATTCCCCCAGGTCCGCTAGCTTTTCCGGATTTAAGCTTTTTTATACTATTCTTTATCATTTCTTTTTCGATGATTACTTCCTCTCCATGTCTCTCCTCGGAGAGGCTGCCAGATATTCGGGTCTCGTCTCCTGCAGCAGTCCCTTGTAGTGTTCTGTCCATTGTTCTGGTTTGATGATCTGGATGTTTACTTTTTCTTTTGTTGGGTTTTTTACTGTAGAAATGAATTTCCATACTTCAGAGCTCTGCCTACCTCCTACGTGTGTATTTATATCGTGGCATTTGCGCTCGAACATTTCATTTTTTTCTGTGCGTATCAAACTTCTTAGCTGTCTTCTGGTTTCCCTGTATATTTCTAGGTCTCTTTGCTCTTTAGTACTGAGCCATTTCAAGTATGTGCGTTTTTTCTCTTTGACCATTTCCTGTATTTTCTCCGTCCACCACATCTTTCTGTTATTTCTATTATCTTGCTATCCAACAGCTTTATTGCTTGCTTCCTTCCAGCTTTTTATTATGTTTGTATATATCTCTTCAAATGAGTGATTTGTGTTTATTAATTTTTGATCTATTCGGTTCTGATACAATTTTTGAGTACTTTCGATTTCTAGACTTCCAAAGTTGTATTTTTGATTGTCTTCGATGCACTCTAGGTTTTCATTTTCTCTAATACTTTCGTCCTTATTTGTTTTTCTTAAAGGGAATACTATTTTTGCTTTTACCAGATGGTGGTCAGATCCACAGGTAACACCACACCACGAAGTGCTCGCACATCATACCACTTTAATTGCGAGTGTTGTCCACCTATAGCATAATCAATGATTGATTTAAGATTTCTTGTTGGCTGAATCCAGGTATATCGATGAATATCCTTATGTTTAAAAATACCATTATTTATTTTTAGGTTGTGGCTTTCACACAATTGCATCAGTCTTAAGCCATTATCATTTGTTACTTACACCAAATGGTCCTATCACTTTGCTCTGGGTTTGTCTACCAGTTCGGCTATTAAAATCGCCAAGCATAATTATTTTTCCGATTTTGGTGATAGTCTCATCCAGTTGGTCAAAGAATATTTGTTTTGTAGCTACTATTTCGTCATCTGATGGTGCGTAGACTGCTATTATGCTTATATTATGTCCAAGCATCGTCATGTTCACTCGAAGTATGTTTACACTAATGCAATCGTAGTCTGTAATTTTATTCTTTAGATTTTTCTTTATTAACAAAGATACCCCTCTGGCTGCTCTGCTTTCTTTTGGGACTCCAGTGAATATATGGACAAAATTGCCGACACTATTCGTACCTGTTCCTTTCTTTTTTGTCTCTGTGAGTGCAATAATATCGATCTTACAATTCTGCACTTCAGTTGCAATAATGTCCAACTTTTGATTCACTCCCTGTGCGTTCCATGTAGCTGTATTCATAGTCCTTTGTCTTTGCTTTTTTCGTCTTCGAGAGTTTCCATCCATTGCTCCGAGGCTTTGTTGAGGCTTTTTGGTAATTGCTTTGTTTTACAAGTATTAGAGAACCAGTCTAATGCCTCAATCCCCTACTTGGAGGGCCAGGATTTTTAATCAAGGTTTTTCTCCTCTAGCCTTTGACGAGCCAACGCCATACTGTAAGGCAACAGCTGTGGTCTTTTATACTATCCCTAAAAGAAAGGGTTGCCACCTACGCTACGATCACCGTATCGAGGTCCATTCTCTCCGCCTTATCGATGTGGTCTTCTCCCGTAACCCTGGAAAAGGGACCCTATACAGGTGCTAACTCTCCGGGTCGGAGAGTACCTGGAATCTATGGGTAATGCGCAAGACTAAATATAAATTTTCAGATAGTATGTTAGTTATTTCTCAAAATAAGAAGTTCAGATATGAGTACCACTCCAGGGAAATAAAAATAAACTTATCCGCACTGCGAGTCTCGATTTTCAAGAGTATGTTAAAACACAGTGTAGAATATACACTGTGCTTAAAGGTAAAACTTTTTGTAAAAAATTAAACAGTCAATCTGTTAAATATTTACAAAACCTTTTTTCTTACTTACCAGGGAAAGGTATGAAGAAGATTCCAATCTCATATTTCACATTTGGTTTTAGATTTTCCAATGTATATGTTGTAACAGCCCTGTGAATAAGAGGTGTAGCTGCATATATTTTACCATCGACTTCTCGATATCTAAGCTGGACTCCATCAATAAACTAAAAAGAATTATGAATGAAATAATATGGTATATAAATGACATATGAAAATGGTATTATAAATACCTTTAATTATATATTTATCTTTATATATAATCTATCATAAAAAACTCCTCGAGATGATACTCAAAATAAACTTGTGAGATGTCAACAAAAGAATTCAAATATTTTAAATGAAAAAGGTTAACAATTTAAGATGTATAAACATTATAATTTGTTAAAAAGTGGCGAAGGCTCTAAAGTGAATTTTTTAAATGGTTAATAAAACCCATCTTAAAGCAATGCCTTTTTGTTGGGCGAGTTTAAGAGCTTTTATTTTTGTTGGGTACTTATATTACTAGTCTTTATCCGCAAACCAACCTACCTTTCTTACATTTCTTAAAAAAAACTTTTTTTATTTTTTTATTGTATCTAAATAGAAACAAAAAAAACAACTATTCAGATATAGTGTGCTCTTCCTTGAGTGTAACAAGTTTTCTGTCTTCTCCTATGCTTACCTGAAGTTCATAGTCAGTAAACTTTCTCCAAACAACAGTGACCCAAGTGGAGTTAATATCTGAAATTTCCATGTCAGGTTCAATTGGTATTGTAGTTGGCATTGTGGTAGTTTGTTCGTCTTTTGGTGTCCTTATCTAAAAAAATTCCAAATAAGAACGTTACAAATATCTATTTTGTGTGAGATTTGATAGAAGTAAACTATTTTCGCAGTGTTTGTAGTAACTTGACAAAAAATGCAACAACCCTTACTTTATAAATTCGAGATGAAGGCGAATTATGTAAATCTCTCATCATAATGTTGATCTTTACTTGATACTCTTTATCGGGCATCAGGTCGTGTAGATCGAATTCTAAAGATGGCGTCTCGATCAAATCATCAGGTGGTGCGAATATTTGAGAGTCCCAGCTTTCTTCATTGGTGGATCTAAAAATAATAATTTTTATATAACTTTTTTTTCTGAAACGATCAAAATGTGGCTGATGTGACCTTATTCAAAATTTTATCTCCTAAAAAATCATTTTAAAGTAAAAAAATTCCATTGATACGAGTCTAAGATATGGTATAATATTTTGGGAAAAGTAGTGACACTGAGCAGGCTTTTTAAAAATTATAGCGGGGTGTGCGTATTCATTTTCGTGAAGGCTACCGAGACCCTTGTGGAGGTAAATTTAAAGTTTTGAGTGACTCTTGTTTCGGTTTAAAAACAAAGTCAAATTTAAGAGCTTTAAATGTAATGTAACGTGTCGTTTTTACGTTTAAGGCAACGTTACATATTTGTTTATTTAGGTAAATAATCAAGGCTCTTCGACTCGTCTTTCTGTACACAAATTAAGGGTATTTTATAGGGCTAGGTTTGGAGGTTATATAGTGTCCAAAAAGTTACCTTATAAAGGAGACATTCCATCGAATTACTGTTGACATTACGCACACCGTATTATCTGGACATCGTAATTGGAATTTAGGATCACAGGTTTCGGAAAAATCACATTAAAACTTTTGATTGTTTTGTTTATCTGTGGAATTCCGTGGGTTTCTTTGACGTTCATGAAAATAAACAGCTGTTCTGCTGGGGAATGGCGGCGTTGCCGCATCACAAATGGTTTCAGTAACAGGAAGGAAACATTTAGATGAACATTTCATTCTCTTATGTTTATTTTCGAGGATATTGGGAAAATAACTAATCCACGGATTAGCTAGTTTTGATAGCACGAAAACATAGTTAGGTCCACGGTTTGACCAGGAACAACCAAGGCTCCGCCCCTTTGATATCTTTATTAATTTGATAATGATTGGATAAAAACTATATATTGTTTTTCTCCTTTGTCTACAGCCCTGTCCATTCCATCGACAGTTGTGCTGGACGCTGGTGTGAAGCCGGGTGTAGCCTTGTAACCCTGGGAAAGGTACGTTAGGATTATTTTAGTTCATCTGTTTAAATCTGCTTTATTTTATTGAGTCGACATGGGGTTTTTGATTTAAATTACTCGGTGTAGGGGAACTTCGTGCAAAATAGACGAATTTCAGAAAACTGAAACATTTCATTTTCCACAGGGTTTTACGCTCGGGCAAGGATCCCACAACCTTTTCACAACCATGGGCTGCCCTAGTACCATGTGCTAAGGGATCTTCAAGGGAGGCGCGAACAAACCAGGACAGGAGTAGCAGGAGGAGAACAGCACCACTTCCAGGTTTAATAAAACACCAAACTAACAATTAAATAATTGCAGGACCAAGGTAGGAGCAAGCCTTTAGACATAACCATTTCATATAATTTTTTCAATATAATTTGGACAATCTTTTCATATAATTCTCAGTATAATTTAGACATTATCTTTCCAGATAACTTTTCAATATAATTTTAACACTTCTTGTGAACGCAAGATAAAGGTATGACGCCATGACCACAATTTTGCGGCTTAATTAACTTAAGTTCTACTGTCAAATTGCTATTGAGTGTTATTCTGCCCCTAATTTGTTTACATCCATTTCCTTTATTTATCTATTTTTATGTTTTTGGTATTTTATCCAACTTTGCCATTAAAATGAACAAGATGAACTAAATTTTGGTGTTATTTGTACAACCCAATGACCAACTTTGCAGAGACAAAAGAGAGATGAGGTTATATTTTTTTGCGGTTTCCTTACATTGTTTTGCCTCATGGGGTGGATCTCGGACTGGGTTGCTGTCTGTCTCATTCTACCTAACGTAGAATGATGATAGCAGATATTTGGTCCAGATCTCCCCTATGACGGAATAATTTTGGAAGTATATATGTTTTTTTTAACAATCATCCATATAATTGAGTCCTACGCTACTGACTCAAAGGTAGGTACACTATGACCTGTTAAAGGAGTCCATCTACCTGTAAAGTGCTTCTAGTTTTGTCATCTTAATCCAATCTTTTAGAATTTTATTTTGTTTATTAGTCAATTTTTTTTGGTTTTTTTTTAAATTACACAAATACTCTGGGAGCCTCGGAAGTAGGTAGAATTTCATTGTTTGGCTACAACGTTTGGGTTGAACTCAACGTTTGGGTTGAACTGTATTTTAAGTAAGATCTTCTTTGTAAAACATTGATATTAAAACACTGTGGCGCACGTAAAATTTTCTTATTTCTGAACCCCCCCCCCTTCTCCACTGTATAAAAGTTACCGGGCATATCAGTGTTTTACCTAGCTGGAAAATACAGTTCTGCTTCCAGATATTTGTTTAATTATTCAGTGGTTTTTTTTAGTGTTAGTAGGTAGTTACAGTGTCACAAAATGGCGGCAACGTCTTTAAGCTGCCACAAATGTCACCCAACGCATTTTAATTGGCCACAGTAAATACTACTTTAACACGAGCGATATCATAACCGAGAATTGTGTGCTCTTCTCAAATAATTATTATTAATGTGTTGGATTCAAAAGTTTTTGCTGCCAGAAAGACACAAATGCATCCGGCATAAAATGGACAGAGAGGACATATTTTAACACTTTCCGCTTAGTCTATAAGTCCATTTAAAAGAATCGAAGGATTGCCACCAGTAAATTTCGATAGTTATACAAAAAATAAAAAAGAAGTATACCTTTAAATTACCGTAAGGTATTAGAAGGATAGAATGGAAATGGCAATAAAGATGCACAAAATCAACTTACTTAGTATAAGTATATCTAACTTCAACTCGTCCATGCAGGCCAACATAAATCGGAGGAACCATGAATGCGAGTTTAACCGTATGAGCGTCAATGGCTTCTAACGTGTGGATTTCAATTTCGTCGCGTGGTTGATAATAAGCTGTGTTTCCAAAATCTTCAGGGAAGTTGTTGTTAAAGCCTGTAGATGTTAAAAATGAGTTGTTAATATTATTGTTGCTTAAGCGACTAGCACGCGGCGTGCAGAATTATGCAAAAATTTATTTAGAAAACCGCTGAATAGTAAAAAATAGTAATGGATCCATCACGGATCTGATACCTTCCTAGCGCAAGAGCACACTCCAAGTAAACTCCATGGTATACCAACCTTGAAAACAGTTTTTTGTAAAGCCTCTTTGAAGTTTTTGGTTTTAAAACAAATCTTTAAGAAAAAGCTCCGTTAAAAAGTTTTTTTTTAATTTTGTCAAAAAACTGTCATTAGCATTAAACGATCACAACCAAAATCGAATCAGCTCGTAATAGTATCGAACCATTGACTTCTATACCCTACGGGTAGACCCGGCATGGGCCAAAATTGCCATTATATCAAGCTTTTATCGCAATTAACCAAATACAAGTAAGAATTTAATGAGCAAAATAGGGATGAAAATAGAATTTCGGTTTGGTGAGTCCGGAAACATGCAACATCGCAAAAATATTCTATTTGCTTGTCTTGGATAAAAAAGGGCAGTGGCGGCGCAAAATAAAAATTTTGAATTCTACTAGAATTTTTTTATCAACAATTTTCTGTTTGAATAATAAATAATTCATGAATACTTACTTGTGTGTGTTTACAAAATTCTCTTCAGTAAAAAAAAGAGTAAAAAGAATTTCTAAGCATGCTAAGTGCAGTGGATGTATTAAAATTATTGTTTTCATCTTAGAACTTTACAAATGTTGTACCTTCCAGGTAAAATATTTTCTTTCTTTGAACAAGGGTCTTCTTCAACTCTTCTTTTCTTGGGTGGACTACAAGTTATGCTCGAGTCAGATGAAATTTCGGAACTAAAAATTTCAATTCGAAATGGGACAACCGGGCGCCGGGCCAACTCGGCGCCGCCAACAGGGCGCCACGCCGGGCCTAATGGGCGCCGGGCCAACTCAGCGCCGGACTATTTTTTTTTTCGATAAAATGTGCAGATAAAAACAAAATAAATATGTTATTTATACAAAACTTTCAACATCTATTAAGTCAAGTGTTGAAATTTGGTAGGTGTAGTGTTCTGCGACTTGAAACACCGCCAAGTTCCATATTCGATACATATCGATGCATAAATAAGAAAGTCCGCCATTTTGGATCCGCCACTTTAATTTTTTTAAGGTTGTTTTTCATCTGCACATTTTATCAAGAAAAAATATTTTAGTCCGGCGCCCAGTTGGCTCGGCGTCAAGTTGGCCCGGCGCCCAGTTGGCCCGCCGCCCAGTTGGTGGCGCCGAGTTGGCGGCGCCCAGTTGTCCTAGACTGCAACACATTTCAGGGGTCTGGTACGTTTTACCACCTTTCTTAAAACTACGAAGTTTTTTGAAAAATGATAATTTTAGACCATTTTATAGTGATTTCTAAAAAAAAAATTGCAGACTATCCTTGATTTTGTTAAAAAAATTGAAATTGAAACATTCTTAAAACCCCATTAAAACCCATACAAATTGCTACAAAAGAAGCATTTTCTCATTTCAAACTGAAACAAAACGGTCCCTGACGTCTATCAGCTGTCAACAAAAACTTGAAATAACTAAGGTCACTGATCCAAATCGAGTCAGTTTTTTTGGTCCTTTTATGAAACTGCACAATTTTTAAAAAAGCATGAAATTCAAAACAAAATCAAGAAAATTATGATTCCTACATTTTTACAAATAAAAATTAGTTTAATTGAACATTATATCAATTTTTATTCCTTAAAACACTAAAAATTAATAATTATTTACTTTTTTAAAATTTATCGAAGGTCTAACTGAACAAAAGCAAACTGAACCCATCCGTATCGAAATGAACCAAATCAAACCGAATCTAACGGTTCGGTTTGGTTCGGTTCGATTTGCTTAAACTGAACCGAACCTAACCGAATATAGCTAAACCTAACCTAAACAATCCTAGCGGAACCTAACCGAACATACTCAAACTGAACCAACCTAACCCAACCTAACCCAACCTAACCCAACCTAACCCAACCTAACCCAACCTAACCCAACCTAACATAACCTAACCCAACCTAACCCAACCTAACCCAACCTAACCCAACCTAACCCAACCTAACCCAACCTAACCCAACCTAACCCAACCTAACCCAACCTAACCCAACCTAACCCAACCTAACCCAACCTAACCCAACCTAACCCAACCTAACCCAACCTAACCCAACCTAACCCAACCTAACCCAACCTAACCCAACCTAACCCAACCTAACCCAACCTAACCCAACCTAACCCAACCTAACCCAACCTAACCCAACCTAACCCAACCTAACCCAACCTAACCCAACCTAACCCAACCTAACCCAACCTAACCCAACCTAACCCAACCTAACCCAACCTAACCCAACCTAACCCAACCTAACCCAACCTAACCCAACCTAACCCAACCCAACCTAACCCAACCTAACCCAACCTAACCCAACCTAACCCAACCTAACCCAACCTAACCCAACCTAACCCAACCTAACCCAACCTAACCCAACCTAACCCAACCTAACCCAACCTAACCCAACCTAACCCAACCTAACCCAACCTAACCCAACCTAACCCAACCTAACCCAACCTAACCCAACCTAACCCAACCTAACCCAACCTAACCCAACCTAACCCAACCTAACCCAACCTAACCCAACCTAACCCAACCTAACCCAACCTAACCCAACCTAACCCAACCTAACCCAACCTAACCCAACCTAACCCAACCTAACCCAACCTAACATAACCTAACCCAACCTAACCCAACCTAACCCAACCTAACCCAACCTAACCCAACCTAACCCAACCTAACCCAACCTAACCCAACCTAACCCAACCTAACCCAACCTAACCAAACCTAACCTACCTATTGTTAATAAATATAGTAAAAGTTGTTAGGTTTATGTCCAGGGGGTAACCATTGTCCATAATCGTCGGAAATCGAGTTAGGATTAGTGTATGCGACCATAAACATTGAGTGGCGAGTGAGTGTTTGGTCTTCAATTTTTTTAGGGAAATTTTTCAAAATCTTTTTTTGCGCACTCTGGGCACCCTAATAAACCGTAATCTGGTCACCCTAATCCATCGCAATCAAAGAAAATGGGTAATCGAAGTGTCACAAATTTTTTGTTGGTTTCTATTCTTCTTTTATATTATGTAGGACAAAATTATTAATTAAACTAAGTGACCTTATTAAGTAAGACAGCATGATAGTCAAATGACATTAGAAGGACATAAACATATGATACCGGCCTGTAGACCGGTCGCGGTGGTCATATAATAATAAATATATACTTTCGCGATGAAAGACCAAAATTTAACTTAAAATTACTGCAAAGTCCGCAAAAAACATTAAATTTATCGAAATTTATAAAAACATAGATCAGTGTGTGTAACAATTCATCAAGATGTATGAAACTCGACCGTGACATGTCAAAAGTTTGGTTCGAAAAAACAAAAACAACTGGATAAAAATCGGTATGTAAGAATTTAAAAAGAAATCATTTTTAAGAAAATCAAATACTTTTTGTTAATTTTCATGCAATGCAAAAAAAAAGTGCGGGGAAGTGACACTTTCTGAATCAAAATGTGTGAGGGTAAAATCGCACGGTCGCAGAAAAAACTATCTATCGTGACGCTACTGAACTTTCTCGTGTTTTAGGAAAAACTATCTGTCAAGACGACTTACCCATGAAATGTTGTTTTTTTTATGGATTTTTTTTCTTCTTTTGCACAAAAAACAATTTTGGACCATGTTTAAACTCAAATAGTTACTTCTAAACTTGTTTTTAAACGTTTTAAGATTTCTTTTTGTAATATTCCCGCACAAAATTCAAAAAAAATCATTTCCGTACTTAGACAACATTGTCTATCAGTTTTCCCTGTATACACGGACTAACAGGTAGAATCACTCAAAATACGGCAGGTGGATTAAAGGTAGCCAGCTGCTTTTCTGTCGCACTTATGCCGTCAGTGTGAATGAGATAAAAGTACCCTTATATTATCTAGGGTATTATTAGCATGCAAAATCACCCTCTCTTTGTCCGTTTCACATGTTCAATAATGTCTATCTCTGTTTTTATTGTAAAAGAAATACCCGACCATAGGAACCAAATTGGATAGGGTCAATAAAAAATGCCTTGTCTTTCCGTCTCTAACGCCCTTTTAGGGCGTTATACAACTCAATGTATCGAACACTATTTTACCTAAAAATTTCATGATAATCATTTTAGAGATTTAGAAACTATCATCTTACAAACATCACGACCATATTGCTATGATATATCAGAATACACCAGAACAAAAAATAAAATGTTTAAAATGAATTAGTGGTTTTTTTAATGACTAAATGGTCACCTGAGAAAAGTTCTGCAGGCTAAAAATTGTATTCAATAAAATATATTTAGTATGAAAAATTTTCTTTAGTTGACCTGCTGTCTCTAAAATTTCTTTGCAATTCACAATTATAATAACTATATTTTTGTATTAGACAAAGTTTTATACAATTTGTTATTTATTAAATAAATCAAAAACGGCAGTTTGGTGGATCAAGATTTAATAGGACAAAGTGACTATTTTTTAGTCTCGCCAACTGGCCAATCGTGACATTTAATCTAAAAAAATAACACTTTTGTCGATAACATAAAAAACAAGGGTAAAAAAACTTGTCAGATTAAACTTTATCGTGCTCTTAAAAAGGAAATTTTTGAAACCGAACAAAAATATGTTTATTATACTATTCAACAGCGCCGGTTTTTTGAATTTAGCCAATAAATTAAAAAGTTATTAATTTATAAATTTGTCATGTGTCAGTATTTGCGCTTTGAAGTCTTTAATTGGACTAATTTTAAAACATAAAAACCATTGTATTTTATGAGCAATCCGTACTTTTTCTTACCCATTTTAGTCACATTGTTAACACTGTCAGTAGTTGTTTTTTGTCCAATCGCAGTTAAAATGTGTCCATTGCTAGAATGTGCAACATCTTGGTCTGTCGCAGGTCTGGTATTGTGGATGTCATTTAAAATTTGATGTAGGTACTCTTCGGGAACTACATATTGTGTATGTCGATGCGGGTATTTGTTAGAGTTTTGGGGAGAAATTTCGTTTTGTTGGGATGTTTCTGAAAGATTAGGATGAGGAAGCTGCTTGATATCAGAATCAATTCCCTGAGATATTTGGTTGTTAAAGTGGTACAAGAAATGTTTATGCTCTCCCAAATTCGGTTGGACGTTTTTGGATGGTTTGTGGATAATATACGGTTCATCTTTAGCTGGTTTTTTTATTTGAAGGACTGAACCGGATGGCAAGTCAGTTATTTCTGGATGATTTTTTATAAATTCAAGAAGATCATCAGGTGTTCCATGGCCGTGAATCTCTATCTCATGATTTTCTACATTTTGCGGTGTAGAATGTTTAGAAGAAATTGGAAAAGGGTGGATCTCGGGTTGTGTATTTAAAACATGAATATAAGGATTCTGCTCAAAATGTTGAATATTTGGATAAACGTTATCTTGTATATGATTGGGAAGATTATTCTTCAAAATATTTGAAACCTCGTTTATTGATATTGCAGCAGAAACATTAGGTTTATTTAAGTTGTGTGAAAGTTCAGATGAAATTGTTTGACCGCTTTTGATATGAGAAGTGGAATTGGAAACATAGTTTGGTGAATTATTATTTAAAGGATCCAATGTTTCATGTAAATAATTAGATTGTGTCACAGCTTTGTTAATATTATTTGAGTTTAGTCTTTCTGGACTGAGAACCAATGGAGGTTGTAAATTATTATTTTTAAAATTAGGTTTCGATTGCTTAAAGAAGTAAGGTCTAGATGATGCGGGCGTTTTGGAAATTATAAAAGATTGATTTTTCATATTCATGGACATACTAAAATTGAAATTTGAAGGTTTTTTAAAGAACGGATTCTCAGCTTCCAGAACATGCGGTCTTAGTGAGTGCTTATGTCCCTGTTTTTTATCGTTTTCGTATACAATCAATGGCCCAAAAAGCTTGGATTTTTCTGATTCGTCATCATCAACAATAGACGCAAAAGGCCCTACGAATGTTTTGTCATTGGTTTTGATTTTGTTTGGTCGATTTTTGTTGTCGGGTTTAGTTGATGTTGGTAATTTTGCTGAAAAAAACATACATGTTTGGTCATTTTAAAAAATGTGATAAGAAGTCCTAGAGTTTATTTTTAAAATTATAATGGGGTACAAAGTCAATAATGCATTTTACTCACAATAATTGTGCCACAAATTTATTATTGTAAATACTTGCACTTGAGGAAAATAGTTGTATTTCGTGTGGGCAGGTGATTGAATTTAAACCATTATATAAACATTATGTCTAAAAAACAACTTGTTGCGCTTTCAAACGCTGAGATTCCTAGTTTTCTAAAAGATAAATTTTTAAAAAATCAAATAAAACTGAAATTTCTAACAGGCATTGTTTTTGTTAAATATTTTTTAATCAAATTCTTTGCATGGACTTTTAATTTTTTTGTCAAAAACGTAATCCCCTTCTGTGGACCTTACTTGAAACCTATAACGAAAACAAATCATAAAATTACTAAATGAGTTCTGTGAGAAAAAAAATGCTCTTTACGTAAGTAAAAAAACGTTTTTTTTTCAACAAAATATGTTTATTTTAGTAGAAACTGCGCACTCTGGTCTTTGTTTTTACATAAAAATAAATGAGTTTTTTTACTAGATTATTTTTATTATTGTAAAAAAAATATTGGATCATTTTTCTTTTTTAAAAAGGTTTCTTACAAAATTCCACAAATGGAGTCTCCTGCTTAAATTGATCAATTAAAAAATTATTTTAGTATTACAATGTATTACTAAAACTTCAAAAAACACCACCCTGTTTATTAGCTTGAAGTAGCTCTTACTCACCATGTTCAACGTTGCATTCCCAACTCTTACAACATTCGTCATGAGGTACAGTTTTTAGCACAGCCTCATGGGGCGCACAAGGAAGATTGTTCGGAGGTAGAGCGGGTACTGGAGGACAATTGTTTTGACATTCAACGTGCCCCATTTCACAATAACATCTGTGAAAGTAAAAGTTAGCTATTTTTTTATTTACAAGTAACATATCGATGGCCTAACTGCAATATCCGTATCTGAAAAAATGCAACTTTACAGGGGAAGCGAAAAACAGTTTAGGCAACACATATAGGGTTATTGGCTATAAAAGAATATCATTGCTATATTTGTAATTCCTACGAATTGTCTTATATCATTATAAGTACACCATGAAAGTGGGCAGCCCATTTTGCCTAAATCACAAATAATCTAAATATTATCAAAATGTTAGATACGGGGTATTGTAGTTAGGCCATCGATATGCTGAATTATAATTAGTCAATTAAATTTAGAGCGCAGCCTATATTTACTTAGAACTCAACCATAATTAATAATAAACTTGCTATATGGTCTATTTTATAATATAATTATATTTTAAATAATGCCTGGTGTGAATAGTGGACTTCAATTTAATAAAAATTGGGTCACTTTTTTTTTAGTTTTAGTTTTTAGCTAAATATAACACATATCAGATATTATTTGGTTTAAATTTCTATTAAAAATAATAAAGTGATGTGTGCTCAGCTTCGTCATCTCATCAAAACAAAATTACAAAAATCTTCATAATATCCATTCCTGTTTTCAATTCGGATATCCCAAGAAAAAACACAGTAATTGGCATTAAGAAAAAATCACGGTATAAACGTTTTTTATCGAGGCATAGACTAAGTATACCTTAAATCTCAATATCATCCTTGCTTAAAAATTGCTTGGTCTACCTTGATAAAAATTTTGCATTGGGTAAATCGACAATGAAACATTTATTCCATGGAATCGTAGATTTCTCCAGGGTGAAGTAGAATCATAATGAAAAGGATTGAAGGGAAAGTCCAAAATATTTCACAATCTTTTTTATTTCTCAAAACACACTACGCGTTTCGATATGTAAATATCATTATCAAGTGTGATCTGCAAGCAAAATAAAACCGGATCTTAGTTAATAAAAAAGAAAAGTATCAAAAAAATTTACTTACAGAAAATAAAAATCCCTCTTTTAAGAACAAAATCTGGAACACAAGTCAAAAAAAAAAATTAAAACAAAACCACACAATTAAACAAACATCTTAACCTTAAAATTTAAATACAAACAACAATATTAAAAACAAAATAGATAAAATAAATTAAAAATTGGTACAACTAACGACATCTTACAACAGTTTCAAATACTAAAATTAGTTTAAAAGAGTAAAGGTTCAAAGTTAAATACAATATGTTAAAAATCAATAAAATATAAAACAAAATCGATCGGGACAAGAAACAGTTTTTAAAAATAATTGATAACTTTCGCTACCTCTCTACAGTGGGCGCTGGAAGGTTCGTTCAAGCTTAGAACATTAGTATCATTTTCCAATTTAGCAATTTCAAAGTTTTCCAAAAAATTAAGTTTTCTACCCACATGTAACATTTTAAAGTTATTATCAATACTAAAATTATGACCTAACTCTCTCAAATGCATACCGAATGCCGAACGTTTATCAGACGGCGATTTTTGAGAGTTAAGGTGTTCTCTAATTCTAACTTTAAAACTACGTCCCGTTTGTCCTACATATTTAGCAGGGCACGAACCACATGACAACAGATAAACTCCGCTCTTTTCTAAATTCGGAACATGGTCTTTTAGTCTACTAAAATATGTTTTTAAACTGGAAAATGACTTATAAACTATTCTAATATTTTTATTTAACGAGTTTAAAACATTGCCAATCTGTAAAGAGACAGTACCCAGAAAAGTTAGTTTAACATATCTTGGTGGCTGATAAGGAGGAATGGATACATCTTGAGGATCAGACAGAAGATTTTTTAAAAACAAATTATACTTTTTCTTAATCAATCTGTTAATTAACGAAATTTTATATCCATTATTAATAGCTATTTGGTAAATCACATTTTTCTCCCTCTCAAAATCTAAAGGCAATAAAGGAACTGAAAATAGTCGATGAATTAAACAGTTAAAAGAAGCTAATTTATGGGCAAAAAAATGATTCGAATCGGAAGGAATGACGTTATCAGTTTGAGTCGGTTTTCTAAAAATTGAATAGCGGAGTTTATTATTATGATCTCTTCTTATTGACAAGTCTAAAAAATTCAGAGTACAATTTTCTTCAACTTCCATCGTAAACTGTATTTTACTATTTAAAGGATTCAGATAAAGCAAAAAATCATTCAACTCATCATTTGTGCCATTCCAAACAACGAATGTATCATCCACATATCGGGTCCAAAAAGAAATTTTGTTTAAAAGATAAAAATTAGAAGAAAAAAGCTTACCTTCAAAATCCGACATAAATATCTCGGCAAGCAAAGGAGATAAACCTGATCCCATAGGTAGTCCATCTAACATACGAAAAAATTTACTGTTAAACTGAAAAAAGTCTAAATTTAAACATTTATTTAAAAGCATTAAAATTGTTTTCCTAACTCTATCCGATAAGCTCAAGTTTTCATTCAATTTTCGTTCAATAATATTGACTACGTCCAGCCTGGGGATACTGGGGAACAAATTAACAATATCAAATGAGACTAAGCAACAATTATCTGATAGTTTCAGATTTTCAAGTTTGTTTATTAGATGAAGAGAATTTTTGATGCTATACTTGTTAGAAAAGTCTAAAACATCTTTCAAAATATTATCTAACCATATCGCTAGATGATAAGCTGCTGACTGAACAAAACTTACTACTGGCCTGATGGGCATGTTATTTTTGTGGATTTTGACCATTCCATATAAAAGAGGAGTTTTGCAGTTCATAGGAATATAAGGTTTATTGATATTTAGTTCATTAAAAAATTCTTGCTCTTTATTTATTATCCTTTTCAGATCAGTTGTGTATATAGAATTTGGATCTCTTTTTAATTCCAAAAACATAGAATTATTGTAAATAAAATCTTCAACCTTTTTTATGTAAACTATTTTGTCCAAAACTACCAAACAATTGCCCTTATCAGCCTTACCTACAACCAAATCATGTTGCTTTATTTTAAGCTTAATTGAGGAGAACATTTTTTTCTCTTTCATACTCTTTTTGGTGTTCAATTTGTTTTTACTACTATGTCTACCTATTAATTGCAAACAAAAACCTTTAACTGCATTTATGACATCGTTATTTGTCTCGTTCAAAGCCACCTCTATGTCAGCCAATAAAGAAGTAATTCCTTTTTGATCATACCCTAAATTAGGGCTGTATTTAAGACCTTTTTCCAAAAAAGATAATTCCGGTTGGGAGAAATGGCAGTTGGATAGGTTTAAAATTCTTGGATGGAATACATGATCAGAATATTTTTTAACCTGGTTCATTTCTAGTTGACGCTTAGTAAAAATTAAATTTTGAAGTTTTTTGTTCAATATAACAAAATGTCGTTTCTTTGACAAGTCAGTTTTTCGTTTTATACCGCATGAAAACGATTCACTTCACTCTCAAAAATCGCCGTCTGATAAACGTTCGGCATTCGGTATGCATTTGAGAGAGTTAGGTCATAATTTTAGTATTGATAATAACTTTAAAATGTTACATGATGCACATAAGGGTAGAAAACTTAATTTTTTGGAAAACTTTGAAATTGCTAAATTGGAAAATGAGACTAATGTTCTAAGCTTGAACGAACCTTCCAGCGCCCACTGTAGAGAGGTAGCGAAAGTTATCAATTATTTTAATTAAATGTTTTTAAAAACTGTTTCTTGTCCCGATCGTTTTTGTTTTATATTTTATTGATTTTTAACATATTGTATTTAACTGTGAACCTTTACTCTTTTAAACTAATTCTAGTATTTTAGACTGTTGTAAGATGTCGTTAGTTGTACCAATTTTTAATTTATTTTATCTATTTTGTTTTTAATATTGTTTTTTGTATTTAAATTTTAAGGTTAAGATGTTTGTTTAATTGTGTGGTTTTGTTTTAATTTTTTTTTGACTTGTGTTCCAGATTTTGTTCTTAAAAGAGGGATTTTTATTTTCTGTAAGTAAATTTTTTTGATACTTTTCTTTTTTATTAACTAAGATCCGGTTTTATTTTGCTTGCAGATCACACTTGATAATGATATTTACATATCGAAACGCGTAGTGTGTTTTGAGAAATAAAAAAGATTGTGAAGTATTTTGGACTTTCCCTTCAATCCTTTTCATTATGATTCTACTTCACCCTGGAGAAATCTACGATTCTATAAGATCTTCTAGTCCAAGCAACCTCCTCCAGATGTACAAAAATCTATCTTTTAAACAAAGCAAAATTGAGGGACACATTTGGTTTAATTTGCAATGCATTATAAGAAATGTTATTCCAAATTACATTCAACATAAATTCAAGGACAAAATAACAATGCCGTACAGAGCTCACCAGAATATCGAAAAAATTAAACGTTCATCTATCAAAGAAGAGAATAAAATTTGGTTCTCGAAAAAAGCTATGCTGGTATTAAAATTGAATTTTATTTTTTCTTTATTAAATCTTCATTTTACTAGCAATGAAGTGAATCGTTTTCATGCAGATATAAAACGAAAAACTGACTTGTCAAAGAAACGACATTTTGTTATATTGAACAAAAA
The DNA here is from genome assembly GCA_963576565.1 of Aspidapion aeneum. Classification (NCBI taxonomy): domain Eukaryota; kingdom Metazoa; phylum Arthropoda; class Insecta; order Coleoptera; family Brentidae; genus Aspidapion; species Aspidapion aeneum. Next base: position 72,145,341 of record OY755038.1, on the reverse strand, counting down.
ACTTCAAAATTTAATACTAAGCGTCAACTAGAAATGAACCAGGTTAAAAAATATTCTGATCATGTATTCCATCCAAGAATTTTAAACCTATCCAACTGCCATTTCTCCCAACCGGAATTATCTTTTTTGGAAAAAGGTCTTAAATACAGCCCTAATTTAGGGTATGATCAAAAAGGAATTACTTCTTTATTGGCTGACATAGAGGTGGCTTTGAGCGAGACAAATAACGATGTCATAAATGCAGTTAAAGGTTTTTGTTTGCAATTAATAGGTAGACATAGTAGTAAAAACAAATTGAACACCAAAAAGAGTATGAAAGAGAAAAAAATGTTCTCCTCAATTAAGCTTAAAATAAAGCAACATGATTTGGTTGTAGGTAAGGCTGATAAGGGCAATTGTTTGGTAGTTTTGGACAAAACAGTTTACATAAAAAAGGTTGAAGATTTTATTTACAATAATTCTATGTTTTTGGAATTAAAAAGAGATCCAAATTCTGTATACACAACTGATCTGAAAGGGATAATAAATAAAGAGCAAGAATTTTTTAATGAACTAAATGTCAATAAACCTTATATTCCTATGAACTGCAAAACTCCTCTTTTATACGGAATGGTCAAAATCCACAAAAATAACATGCCCATCAGGCCAGTAGTAAGTTTTGTTCAGTCAGCAGCTTATCATCTAGCGATATGGTTAGATAATATTTTGAAAGATGTTTTAGACTTTTCTAACAAGTATAGCATCAAAAATTCTCTTCATCTAATAAACAAACTTGAAAATCTGAAACTATCAGATAATTGTTGCTTAGTCTCATTTGATACTGTTAATTTGTTCCCCAGTATCCCCAGGCTGGACGTAGTTAATATTATTGAAAGAAAATTGAATGAAAACTTGAGCTTATCGGATAGAGTTAGGAAAACAATTTTAATGCTTTTAAATAAATGTTTAAATTTAGACTTTTTTCAGTTTAGCAGTAAGTTTTTTTGGTATGTTAGATGGACTACCTATGGGATCAGGTTTATCTCCTTTGCTTGCCGAGATATTTATGTCGGATTTTGATGGTAAGCTTTTTTCTTCTAATTTTCATCTTTTAAACAAAATTTCTTTTTGGACCCGATATGTGGATGATACATTCGTTGTTTGGAATGGCACAAATGATGAGTTGAAATTTATTTAAATCCGGTTTTATTTTGCTTGCAGATCACACTTGATAATGATATTTACATATCGAAACGCGTAGTGTGTTTTGAGAAATAAAAAAGATTGTGAAGTATTTTGGACTTTCCCTTCAATCCTTTTCATTATTTATTCCATGATCTTTTCCTTATGTCAATTACTGTGTTTTTCCTTGGGACAGTCGAATTGTTGCTTACGTTTTCTCACATCCAGTAAGGTTGGCAGGAATTTTTTCCCAATTTTTAAACGTCATTCCAGAATGAAAACAGGAACCGTTATTTTTGCATTTTATTTGGTCTGGGCAACATTTTGGCGGCATCGCTTTAAAATGTGGTGGAATTGTTTCCCATTCTATGCAGTTTGGATCTATAAACAAAAATCGACTTAAACGAGAAAGCAGTTATTATCTTTTGAAAACAAAAACTCCATAATTCTTTCTAATTGCGCTTTAATTTTACTGACACATTTTTATGAAATTTTTTAATTTTCCTATCTAAAAGTATGACTTACCCATAACATCTACTCCAAAGTATGTAGGACATTCTAACTTTAGACATTTCATCTCTCCTTTTTCACAGGCGCATAGATGTGCACAATCGTCGTTATAAATCTCACCTTCCTCAAACGATTTTCCCTTATATTTACAAGCATTTGAAATATTGGATATGGCTTCTTTGTGTTTTTTGACTTCTTTTTTGGTACCTACAATTTATTAATTATTGTTACTAGCAGTACATATAGTTGGGTTTTATTAAAATGGTCTAAAATAACCACCTGCTGGGACATGAATAAATGTGTCTTAAAATGTCGGTTATTTCATTTATTGCAAGAATATTTTTTAAGGGATGAAATACAAATCTTAAGTTGTCGTCATGTTGAGATAGCATGGAACATGGCAAAAAAGCATACTCTGGCATACTTGCTGGACTTATAGGTCACCCATTAGTAATAATAATTCATTACTGCTATCATTGCTCGGTTTAATTTTAGAAAAACGCTTCCGGTATTTGTGGGCTTAAGCGCACTAGGATTTTGGCAGAAAGGGCCTAACTAGTATTTGCTAGATTTTACAAAGAAGCTTAAAACTAAATTAAGTTCTTTACGTTTCTGTTGTTGGCCAAAAGTGTTTTTACTAAGAAAGTGCGATATGGCACTTTGTAAAAAGAGTTTCATTAGAACAGTTAGACTGCTTGTTAGTTAAGTTAGAAAAAGGATGATGTTTTTAGTCGTAAAAGCATATGGATATGGCTAAGATCATACAGATCACTCGCAGTTTTCTCAATTTTTCGAGAAACAAATTCTGTAATAGGGTGTCTCCCTTCTATTTTTCAATTTTGTAATGTAATGGGTTTATCACATTTAGGAGTCCTTTATGTCACCACTATGTCAGTCATTGTTCGTCTTTTTTTATTAAACAGTGATATTATAAAAACCCATACAGACGTTGAACTTATTGCTTTATAAAAAAAAATATGTTAATATTCGCATTAATAAAAATGACGGCGACTTTCAAAAACAAAAGGAATGGGATGAAAATACTTAATTTTTATTACTACTGAAAATTTTATTTTTCTAGAAAAATACTCTTTTGAGATTCAAAAGCTCCCTAAAAAGTAAAAATTCCCTGTAGTTGGGATAACTGGCTGTTTAACTGAACTAGAACATTAAAATCCCTGTGTTTAGTATATGTTCAGCAAAGTTGATTTTTTGCGTCCTTTTAACGAGTTAGTTTATATACGTACCTTGTTTGATTTCTAAAATATCATCGGACCCCTCTAATCTTAAATATCTTGATTTTTCCCGTATGTACACTAAACCTCCAGGTAAGGTTTGATAATAGGTCCAATCTGATTTATCATTGCTAAGCTCTAAAAATTATGGATATTTAGTAAGTTATTTGTGTATGTAATTACGGAAGGTGGGTGTCATGTTTCTCTATGACCCTGGACTTAGTTGTCGAATGAGTTAAAAGTCCAATGTCAATTTCACTCAAAACTGAATCGCTTCATTTACAATAATAATTTTATTATATTTAGTGGTTATGTTAGTCCACAGATATTAAAAAGTCTCGATGTCGGTCAGCCTAGCACTGAGAATAAAATGAATAGACTTATTAGCTAAATTCATTCATTCAAACATTATTTTTTACCAAAATTATTAACATTTTATTTTTGGTGTTTGATGAGAGAGAATATCAAGATACTGAAATTCATTGTCACCCAGTCCTCTGTCTAAAATATTTATACATATAAACCATTATGTCTAGGTCGAGGAATATGTTTTATCTCCTGCTGCCTGCCTCTTCCCGCCGTGCACCGCGCCGCCTCAATACATTTATCACACGCATTAAGTCTGGTTAAGTCGCGGTGAGTGTACAGTTCGTCGAACGTCGCATGGTGACGATTTTATTACACCAGATGATCTAAATTGGACAGGTTTTCTTGCCGTTATCAACTAAGTGAATTTAAAAATACCGGTCTCATTTAAATACTCTGTTTCGATAAAGATTGTCAAAACGCGGCGATCGACAGGCTACCCGCTTACCGCGACGGAATGTTCAAAGAAAGTAAGGCTTTAGAGACACCCCTGCTTTATGGCCGCGGCTGCATTTACTTACAGCGTTGCCAAATTCAGCAGGGCTTTAAAGGGATCTATGCAAAGCCAGTAAAATCAAATATTGTAAAAATAAGATAGAATGACGTTCGTTGTATTTGTTGGTATATTATATATATTATTTTGCTTAATTTGACATTTTATTCTTCAATATTTTAATTTGTTTTTTTAGTTGTATAAATTTAGTTACCAGCCACTGGCAGATTTTCGGCACTTTCCTTGTCACTAAATTTTGGGTCGGTATCCAACATGATTACACTATCATTTACTTGAGTTGCAGACAAGAGCTTAAATTTTGGTTTCAATGTGTTTTCGTCTTTTTCTGGATCCTAAAAAAACGATGTTATTTACAAAGTTTTTGGTATTTCAATTAATTTTAACGAACTAAAACTGGTTGCAAGGAACTCTAGTGGGTCAAGCTAAAAACTAACCAATGACAAAAAGTTTAACGGGGTCAGGTCAAAAAATTATTTTGGTTCGGTTTGCTGCTTTTATTGCTTCAATTAAATACCTGGTGATCATCCAAAGTTACATCACACAAAACTTGTTTACAGCAAGAATCTGTTGGGTCGGGTACTTCTACGCAACGATCCGAAGTTTTCTTGGTTGGTGGACATCTAAAAATAAAAAAGTTTTATTTAGGGTGCCATGAGATATAAGACATATCGCGAATCAGCAACATTTTTATTCTTGAGCGGAAAACAGCTGCATAACACAATGATTTTAAAATTCAAAAATAATTTTTTAACTTTTACATGAAAATAAGTTTTTACCTTGTCTTGCAGGTAATGTGCGCTGCAGCTTCGCAAGTGCAGACTTCTGAACAACTTTTGTTAAATATGTCTCCTCTTTGGTATGTTTTGTTTTCGAAAGTACACATTTCAATAGGTTCAGTCTCTAAAAGTACAATGGAAACTAAATTTTTATATAAAAAAGTCATCATTAGAGACTGAAGATTAAAATAAGAATACCGAACACTAAACTAAAAGTATTGGATTCTCCAAAAAGTTTTCAGAACTTTCTTCAGATGGCTTATACACACAACTCATTGGATGAATATGTTTAAATTTGTTGCCATATTTGCATCTTAGCACACCCTTCTCCAAAGGGATGAAATTTAATTCTGGAGTCGTTTGTGAATAAAACTCTGCCAATCATTCGCAATTCTCATATTCTTGACAGCAGTGTATTCTTATAGAAACGGACATTTGCTCTGCTATGACAATTTGCTTTCTGATAACGGCTTGTCAAGTATCTCGATGCATGGTTACGTTATCTGTGCATTAAGTGCGTATTATAACTCCATAACCCATTTAATTCATATTTGGAGGTTGCCTCCGATCAGTTAAGGGTAAAAAAATCTTAAACTTAAGTTTTAGAGAGTTTAAATCCTGTACCGAAGGCGTTTCCGAACGAACGCCACTGGTTGAAATAAAATCACATGTAATACATCAGAAAATGCCTTTTGATAAATAGAACGGGTGTACCGAATTTTACAAAAATATTTAGAGCAGTACAACAGAAATTAATATAAAAATAGGATATTGATTTTGACATTCTTTAACATCTTGTATCTCAAAAGTTAAGATGTTTAGGTTATTTCTCTCAAAGTGGACCCAAGAACTAAGTCCTTAAATAAAATATTAGTTATTCAATAACACCTTGTATTTACCAGTATCTCCAGCACAGACCAATACTGAACAGCATGGGTCGTCAGCATCCTTGGCAGTACATAATGGATCGATTAGCTTTTTTCCTCGTTTAAAAAATGGACCAGTACAACTAAAATAAAGCAAAAAAACATTTGTTGAGTTTGAGGCGGAGGGTTTATATTAAAAAAATCGATTTTCGAGTTTGTAAATAATATGGTGACATGACATGAACTGAACATGTCTGTATCCAAGTTTGTATTAGCTAATACTACCGTCCCCGAGAAGAACGCCGCATGTAGAAATTTGACGTTTTTAAAAAACGCGTTTGAAGGTATTTACTTTTTTATCGTCTGACAATTTTAAAAAATTTACTTTAAAGTAGTGACGGCATCGTTATATAAATTTTGTTTTTAAATTTTTTACTATTTTTTCGATTATTTAAGACAGTTTTTTTAGATATACATAAATGTGATCAAAACTGATAATTTTGGAGGAGGTTTAGAGTACTTCTGAGGGAGATAAAATATCTGTTTTCGAGCTATGGTGGGTTATTCAAAAGTTTACATTTTGGGAGCGCGCCTATAACTATTTTATTTATGAAAATTTTGACGTAATTTAATTTTTTATAGATCTGTCATTTTTGATTTTTGAGTTATAACATAAAGTTAGTATAATATACGGATTTTATGTCTAGAAAAACTGTGCAAAACTACTAATTTTCTAAATTGATTTTCTTTACAAAAATTTTTTTTGATAGGTTCTTGACTAAAATTTCTTAAAACACGTATTAACCGAATATACCGAAAAATCTACATGCGGTCGTCTTGTTAAGGACCGGACGGCAGAACAGCATATACGTAATTATGTAATATGCAGAACAGGTAGTGCTATTTTTTCACCCTGTAATACAATATTTTTTTATTTACGGGTATGTGCACTCGCAAGGAGATCCCTATCACGCTTGAGAACCGGCAAGTGCGCGGAATTATTGGTGTATGTTGGTTTTGAAACTGTTCAGGTTGTAATCTGCAGGGAAAACTGTCGCAGGGAGTCCATTCCACAGCGATGCTGTTCTCCAGAGATATGAATTCTGATATAATGAGGTTGTTGGTGCCTCTATTTTGACAGTAAATTGATGGTTACCGTCTGTTTGACGTGCTTGCCTAGTAAGGTGCTACTCCCGGGGGGATCATACGTGCCAGCTCTTCAGAGCATTTTCCGTGATAATACCTGTAGAAGAGAGATAGATCACCCACAGTTCTTCGATGTTCGAGACTATCCAAGCTACGGGTAAGTGCGAGGTCATTGATCAGCTTGATAGCTCGTTTTTGCACGGTGTTCAAAAGCATTAAGGTATGTTTGGGTGCCGCACTCCATATGTGAGCAGTACTCCATAGTTGGTCGAATCTGGGCTTTGTAGAGTGTCAGCAGTTGGCTTGGTGTATACAGATGTCTTGTACGAAATAGCACCCCAAGCTTTTGGGACGCCCTTTTAGCTATATCTGCCACGTGACTGTTCCAAGGCATGTTGGTCTCTGCAGTGACTCCTAAGATGTTCAACTGGCTCTGCAATGTGACAGCACTTCCAGATAGCATGATGTTTGGCTCACCGGTGCTGGTCTTTTTTGAAAACAGGGCTGCTTGGGTTTTCTGCGCGTTGAACTGTACAAGGTTTTTGTTGCCTCAGTCCTCTATTATCTCCAGGTCGTTATTTATCTGCGATATTTGAGTTAGTCTAAGGTAATAGAATTCACGTAGGGAGAGACATGTGGGTGGTATGACTGAGGAGACTACATTACCATCGTCTGCAAAGCAATAAAGTGGATTTACTGTTTTATCTATGAGGTCATTTATGTAAATCAGAAAAAGTGTTGGCGACAGGATTGCTCCCTGTCGTACACCAGCATTTATTTGGTAAGAGTTGGAGTTCTGACCATCCAGTGCAATATAAATGGATCTATCCTTAAGGTAACTTTCAAACCAAGTGCAATGTTTCGGCGACAATCCCATTGCTTTGAGCTTGTTGAGCAGATTTTCATGCCAGACTTTATCGAATGCTTTAGATATATCAAAAGGAAATTTTTCTTGTTTCACCCCGCAACTCAATTGCTTTTTGCCATAAGTGAGTGACGTATGTAAGTAAATCGCCAGTTGACCTATATTTTCTAAATCCGTATTGCTTCTCGTTGATAATTTTGTACTTTTCCAAGTACTTGGTTAGGTGATTGTTCACAACTTTTTCCATTACTTTTGATGTCACCGGAAGTAGAGAAATTGTTCTATAATTTAACGGATCTGTCTTTTGTCTTAAATATTATTATAATATGTATATTATGCTCGCTTTTTTAACATATAGCAGCTGCCCACACAGCATAAAAATCACATCATTTAAATTAACGTGAAGAAAAATAATAAAGTTATTTTCTACTAGAAAACAACCTCGTACCATGTAATATTTGTTTTGTTAAATCTACATGCTTAAAGATGAAATATTCTTAGGTCAGAGGATTGAGAATTAAAAGAGTTAATTATAATTGTCACTATTTATTGTTCACATGTTAGTAATAAGGATGAAATATAATTTTATAAATATTTAACGTGCGTTCACTCACACGGGTTCTCATAGACACCTCACTTCCACCTTCGTTCTGGGCCCTGTGCCTCACTGCGCATGAGCGGAAACGCTACTGTTAACGCCGCCAATATATTTAAATTAGAAATACAACTTTTGCTATTTATTTATGTAAATTAATTCTGTTAAAGATATACTACACACCCCCAGTCTGAAATATTAACTAATACTAATGTTAGTACCTTTGTTTACAATACTGGACTTAATATTTCTGGGTTTTACTTTTTGTTATTGTACAATTAGAAATTTGATTTACTTTAACAATGTTGTTTTAGAAAAAGATTTTTAATTTATTAATTTTTAACTGTTTTTATAATAAAGAATTACACTTTAATGCATTTAAGAATATGAATATGCATTCTTAACTCTACAAGAAGCAAAAGTTGTTTACCTATATTTAGTTTAAATATATATATATTTTTTTTTAAAGATTTTATAAATGTGTTTTCTTTTTAAATAAAAACTTGATATGCAGTGGCACCTACAATGATAAGCTTGTGCTCATTCACTCAATTGCATTCATTCAACTTATAAATTTTTACAATAAATTTGTTTCTTAAAAATTACAATACTTCTTAATTACTTAATTACAAGATAGAGAGTTATTTACCCTTTAACCAATACCTTACAATATTTTTCTATCCTTATCACTAATCTGCTTCTCTCTATTTTAGAATTTACTTATAATTTATTTTTTACAATTGAATATCACAGATAAATTATTTTTTTGTCACAATAATATTTTTTTTATTAACTTTGTAGTTGTACAATTACATTTCAATATGAGCTTTCATATTTTACAGAACATTTTTGTTTTGTTTACTTTCTTATTTATATGTATACTTTCTCACCCCCTCCAAAATCCAAAGTTGGTAATGAAAGAATCTTGTAATTTGTTTTTAATTAGTTTAACTTTTTTTTTTCTTCGTAGTTTGAAATGAAAAAAAAACTTTTTTCTTGCCACAAAGACTAGCTAATCTTAATCGACCTACCAATTCTCTTGAGATAAAAAATTTTTTGTTGAAAATGTTTTTAATTTTTATTTTTAGAGAAAATATAAATTTGATAAACAATGGATTTTGTTAGGTGTTGTTATTAACTTTAAATACCAAATTCCTTTTTATATCTTTATCTTGAGAAACATTAATTTAATGAAAAATGGTTTTTGTTTGGAGTTCTCTTTTATGTTGAATATTAATTATAATTTTTTTTATTATTTTATTTTTAGACCAAACCTTAAAAGAATTTAATTTTACTTGTTTGTAAACAAAACATATGAACAGTTTATTTACTTTTTTTTTAAACAAACAATTAATTTTAACAATACACATTACAATATTTTTTTGTCATTTAAATTGACAGTCAGGGTATTTATATACAGAGTGCACAAAAAAAATGTATCTTAATAAGAGTTTTATCTTTTGGTCTATTCAATTCTTTTATTTTCGTCAAAAAAATAGTGGATTATAATAAGAGTTTTATCTTTTGGTCAGGTGGCACCTATTCAATTTTTTTAATTTTCGTCTGATAAAGAAAGAAATTCGTCAGAGTTGCACATTGGTAATCCCCAAATCTGACTGGTGTTTTCTTTCTTCTGGCAGTTCTGCTACTGCCAGTAGGCACAACTTTTTCTAAAACAAACTTTACCTTTTTGTTTTTTGACTGACTGTCAATTGTCAATGCTCTAGTCTTGCTAGACCTCATGTTACCCTTAGCTTTTGCCTGATCTTTTTTTTGAGTTTTACGTGAATTTAGATTTTCAGAACATTTATTTACTTTAAAATTTACCCCCCTTGAAATTGTTACTACATTTGACCCCCCTTGATCCAAACCCGTCTCAGACTGCAAACTCTGAGAGTTAGCCCTAGATGTGCTTGGCAATTCCACAGCACCATCCACGACAACTGCTCCAATAGGGTCACTACCGGATGATTCAGTTAGAATGTTGGGTGATAAATTTGGCATTTCATCAGTTATCAACTCTTGTTCGATATTTTGCATTTGAGGTGATAGATTTGGCATATTTTCAGAGTTAATTTCTTGAGACTGATGTACACTGTTCATGATAGATTCACCTTCCTCATCTAAATTGGTGGGCTGGGCAAGAGGCAAATTCATAAAATAGTCTCTGTTTTGCCTTGCTTTATCTGAGCTTACAGTGCGTTTTTGACTCACCCTCTTCTGCAAATCCTCGTCCTGCTCAACTCTCCCACCCTGCAGTGACATGTTTGACATAATCTGATTTAGAAATAAAATTTCGGACTTCCATTGTCTTTATTTATTTTAAAAACACGACGTTTCGGTTAGTAAGTATCTCTAACCGTTATCAAGTGTAGTTTACACTACACAATCATTGTCTACGAGTTTCAAACATAGAATAATCTGATTTGTGTGACGTTTCCATAGCTCACCAGACTCCAATCTGCACAAATATGTTGATCTACCTATTGTTTTTTTATCTTGGCTGTAACCCAAGCTTTTTTTGGTCTGTTTCTGTAATCTCTCACTAAAACTTGATCTTCTTCTTTGAGCTGTCTTTTTCTACCCCCGTAATTTTTTATCTGCCGTTGTTGTTGTTTTTCTTCCACAGTCTCAGGACATTTGGTAACAATTTTTGCTCTATTCTCTGTGATTTCTCTATCTTCTCTAATTTGATTTGAAATTGTCCTGGCTTCTCTGTTAAACATTCTGTAAAAAGGAGTCTCCGATGTAGTTGAGTGTGGAGTTGTCCTGTATGTGAACAAGAATCTTAAGATTAAAGTTGTCATTGATGTTCCTTCATTCCGTTCATCTGACAGGTAAGTATTTAATTTTTGTTTGAATGTTTTTACCGAATTTTCTGCAGCACCATTACTCTCTGGATGGTAAGGTGGAGATAATACATGTTCACAGCCGTTTTTCTCTAGGAACTTCTGAAAACTTTCTGAGTTAAAGGGTGGGCCATTATCTGACACACAGCTGACCGCTATTCCAAAGCGTGCAAAGGTCTTTCTCAGTTTTTTTTCTGTTTCTGAAGAGGTAGTTTTCTTCATTTTGTATATTTCAACCCATTTTGAAAAAGCGTCTAATACAATTAGATATTTTTTGTCTCGAAATTCTAGAAAATCAATGTGAATACGTTCAAATGGTATTTTAGCTAGAGGCCATTTTGTTAATACTGTTTTTGGTGGATCTTGTTTGTTTTTGAGACAGGGTAAACATCTTTTTGCTGTCTTTTCTAAGTCATTGTCAATTTTTGGCCAATATACTATTGATCTTGCCAATGCTTTCATTTTGCAAATGCCATTATGATCTGAGTGTATCAAATCCAGAATCTGAGGTCTTAAAGCAGTTGGTATAATTATTCTGTGTGACCATAATAACATACCATTTTCTATTGATAACTCATTTTTTCTATGTTTGTAAGCCATTATTTCATCTCTTACATTTTTAGGCCATGTCTCTTTTTTTACATACTTCATTATCTCTTGCAAACTTTTGTCTTTTTGAGTTTCTTCTTTTATTTGTTTGTTGTTTAAAGGCCATTGTTCCTGCTTTTCACAAAAATTGACAAATAATCCAGGCTCTTCAACATCATTTGGTGATTCCCCAGGGTATCTGCTGTGGTAATCAGCTACTGTGTTACTTGAACCTTTTATGTATTGAATTTCATAATTGAACATTGATAAGAAAGCTGCTATTCTCTGCAATCGGTTAGCTGACATTTGTGGAATTTCTTTATTTTCTCCAAAAATGGATGTCAAACATTTGCAATCAGTTCTTAGTATGAATTTATTTCCACAAAGATAATGATAGAGTCTTTTAATTGTGTAGTATATAGCAATAGCTTCTTTCTCTACAGTTGACAGTGTTCTTTTTTCGCAGTCTGTCAATGTTCTTGATACACACATTATTGTGTGTTCTCTTCCGTCCTTAATATGAGATAAAACCCCCGAAATTCCCACATTTGAGACATCACAAGTAACAATAATCGGTAACTTAGGATTAAAATGAACCAACACTTGATCCGAACTAATTATCTCCTTAATTTTATCAAATAAATCATGACACTCTTTATTCCAATTAAACTTATTTTCATATTTTAACAAGTTGTAAATAGGATACAATAATGTAGATAATCTATTAACAAACTTAGAATAATAATTCACCATCCCACAAAAACTTCTGACATCAGTGATGTTTTTAGGGACTGGAGCATCCAAAATTGATCTTATTTTCCTCTCATCTTTGCGTATACCAGCCTTGGAGATACAATTTCCCAAATAACGAACTTCTTTCTGCATAAAGTAGCACTTCTCCCGCCGAAGTGTAAACCCTGCGTCTTGTAGCCGTTGAAAAACCTTCTCCAAATTTGACATATGTTCATCCAGAGTCCTTCCAGTGACCACATAATCATCTAAAAATCCGCACACACCATCTAGGCCTTGAATTACTTGATCCATTATTCTTTGGAATATGGCAGTTGCTGTTTTTATTCCAAAAGGTAATCTCCGATGTTTCATTAGACCAAGATGTGTGTTGCAAGTTAAAATCTTTGCTGTTTCTTCATCTACTTCAATCTGGTTATATGCTGACCTAATATCTATTTTTGAAAAATACTCCCCCGTCATTTAGTTGCGCAAAAACATGTTCAATATGTGGTAAATGATATACAAAATCTTCTATTTGGAAATTCAGAGTTTTTTTATAGTCTCCACACAAACGCCAAGTTTGGTTTTCTTTTAACACAGACACTACAGGTGTTGCCCAAGGACTGTGTTCTACTGGCTCTAAAATATTCTGTTCAATCATATTCCTAATTTCTTTATCTACTTTGTCACGGTAAGCAAGTGGAACAGGGCGAAATTTGCAAAATACAGGCTTAAAATCATCTTTCAAATCTATATGCACTTTCCCTTTGTTATACTTCCCCAGCTTATCAGAAAAAAGATCGGGAAATTTATCAATAATATTATTTATTTTATGCTCAATTGAAATGTTATTAATTAATTGAATTTTTACCTCAAACCTTTTACACCAATCTCTAAAAAAATGAACCTAGGAGGTTGGGTCCTCCACCCCGAACAATATACATCCTCATCGACTTGCTCTGATTTCTGTACTTGACTTCTGGTATGAAATAACCTTCAGGTGTGAATGCCTCTCCGGAGTAGCCCCTTGAACCAAGTTGTCCCTGATGACCCTAAAAGTTGAAAAGTGTCTCAGGTAATTGTCATAGCTAATGGCTGAAATTGCTGAGCCGCTATCAAAAAGAAATTCAAATTCTTTTCCATTTATTAAAATGTTTATATTATATTCATTGCCACTTCCATTATCTGCAATGTGAAACAGAGTCGGACCAGAGACTTCCTCAAAATTTTCCGAATTTTTACTTTTATTCTCATCCCCCGAACAATACTCGTGTTCAAAACTCCTTTCCCACTCATCAGATGTGCAATCGTCCCCCGAAAATTTCACTGGAAAAAAATTTACATCATTATTTTCATCATCATCTGTTGACCTACTTTCCTACATTTATTACATTTCCTTGACAAAAAATCGCATCTGTTTTTATGTTTTAAACCACAATAATTACACAAAAAAGAAAAATTTGAAAATTTACTTCCCTGCCGATCTTCTTGGCTGCCATGTTGTTCGTTCCTACCATTATTGTGACGTCCATATTGCTGTTTTCTATCGTCATGTCTTCCCTCTCTGTCAGGCCTTCGGTTTTCGTCATTATGCTGTGTGAAATGGCGCGATTGTCTCGTAGTAGACGGACCAGCTGTTCGGCTCGCGCATGGATGTTGGTATGCTTCTGCGTTGTTGCCGCTGTGTCCATATGTTTGCTGTCTGCCATTTTGCTGCTAATCAGAAAAGATTAGCTAATCAGAAAGATGACGTTGATGATTGTCGTTGCGCACTTGAGGTTGGCGCCTACTCCTACCACTTCCATAATGGCTGCTCTGCGACGGGCTCACAGGCGTCGAATGCGGGAAATTCGAGCCTCCGTTCACAAATCGTACAAATTAACCATCATTTTCGTGTTTCATCGCCAAGGCAACAATATCATCCAGGGATTTAGTCTCATCCTCTTCACAAATTCTGTCAAAAATCTTGTTATTGGATAGTCCTGTTACGAATTTATTTAATATCTCGTGCATTAATTTGTCCCCAAAATTGCATTTTACCGCCAAGCTCCTGACTTTGGCATGCCATTCAGCAATTGACATATCTTCTTGATTGCTATTTCTGAATATTCTGCGATTTCTCCAAATAGGTTGTTTTATTTGATATTGTTTTTTTAAAACATCACACAAGTCTTTGAAATTTTTATCTTTTAATGCTGTTGGAAAAACCAAGTCTCTTAATAATTTGTAAGTGTCAGGACCTACGCTGCTTAATAAAATGGCTGTCTTTACCTCCTCTTTGGTGACATTATGGGCAATAAAATGCATTTCTAGTCGTTCGACATAAATCTCCCATTCCATACTCTCAGAACTGAATTCGTAAAATTTGGATACCACACTGGACTCCATTATGAATTTTTATAATTTTATATTTTTGGACAATTTTATTAATTTGATTAATTTTTCTTTGACAGAATTTGGTGGTATTAATAATTTACTTTTAATTTATTGAAATGAATAACTTAATTATGGTTTAACATGATGAATTAGCTATTTTCGGATTTTCACACATCGATTGACAATGGCGGATAAAATTTCGACACGCACTACTCTGTTCTTAAAAGAACTTTTTCGCGTTTTTATACCGTTTTCCTCGTCGCCATGAAATATTCTTAGGTCAGAGGATTGAGAATTAAAAGAGTTAATTATAATTGTTACTATTTATTGTTCACATGTTAGTAATAAGGATGAAATATAATTTTATAATTATTTAACGTGCGTTCACTCACACGGGTTCACACAGACACCTCACTTCCTTCGTTCTGGGCCCTGTGCCTCACTGCGCATGAGCGGAAACGGATACGACGCTACTGTTAACGCCGCCAATATATTTAAATTAGAAATACAACTTTTGCTATTTATTTATGTAAACTAATTATGTTAAAGATATACTACAAAAGATAATTTAAAAACAAGGAGGAATCAAGCTCTAAAAAATCCTTTTGAAGTTTCTGTGTATATAACGTCTTTCTTATCCTCAACTGTTCTAAAACTTTACTAGAATTTAAATAACTTTTTTTAACTTAAAAGTGACGCGAAAGGAAGTTCTAAAAGTTCACCAGTTTAAGCCTACAACATTCAAGACAATTTAAAAAGATGGCGCTCAAGGCAAGACAAAATCTCTATACATACATTATTTTTTTTTTAAAAGGTAAACAAGATTTTTCAACATTAAACACTTTCACCTAATATTAATGTGTCTTTATCAGGTTAATAACTGATGCGACGGGACCGTAAAGAATCAGGGGTCAGTTCATTAACTGGTTTTTGGAGTTTCGAGTCAGCACTCTTGGATAGATTTCGTTGAAGTGAAAAATGTCGCTAATAAATGGTGCTACTTTTAGTAAAATCTCAAAAATATTTGCTATAAAAGCCATGCAAGTCTCGTTTTAAAATTCGTGTAGAAAAGGCGCGAACCTAATGTGATTTTGACGCTGATAAAAATCTACTTAGAATTCACTTGAAAATAACGTAAAAACATAGCTGTTTTGATTTGATAATGGCGTTATTACAACTCCGTTATTAGCAACGTTATTTTATATAACGTTAGTGAAAGACCTATTAAGCTTGTTTTCATATATGAAATAAACGTGTTTTTCTAGCAGCTTTTAAAATCATAATTTTTTTTTCACGCGTTTTTTCCTGTTAAACACGTGATTGTGCTATGTGGATTGTGGGTGAATGATTTCTTGAGTATCGTCAAGGTATTCCTCTTAATCCTAAAAAATGCTTTAAATGCTCACTTATACCAGGGTACTAAGTTTATAGGCTTAACGTCGATCGGTTTAAATGTATTTTTTTAATAGTTATAAGTCAAACAACTGCAAAAATTTGTTTTACCCTAACGTCCAATAGCATAGTTATTATTTCTTAGTGAATTTGATCTCATAATCATTTAAATTAACTTTAAAAATAAAAAAAGACCAAATAAAAATTTTGTAACGATATGTTATTTTTTGGAAATCCACTCCGTGCAAACATAGGATTCCTGTTAAAACTAGTCTTAAATTGTAGTACCACCCCTAAGGGTGGATTAAAGTTGGAAAAACTATAAAAGTGACGATCAATAAAAAAATTCAATACAAAAAGTTAAAGTATAAATAACCTAAAACTGTCTCTGTAGATGCATTAGTATTAGGATGCTTTATAGATAGTACAAAACAATTAAATATATTTTATTAATCGCTAACCTGTCTAAGTTAGCATGTAAAATATAAAGGATAGCTGACACTGACTTACTCCGTTTTCATTGGACATCTTCTATTGACGTTTGAAGGTTTAATATTATTTCCTTTTTGTTTATTTTTAGGTTTTATGTGAATATAATATTATTGCCAAAACGAAAAACGATGGCCTATGTTACAAAGTATTTATATACAAATTATATAAATATTAAAAATAATTGCATCCGTGGGATAAAATGAGTTAAACCTTAAACCAAAATCTAGCCTTTTAGATCTAAAATTTTAAAACCGAGGACTTTAGACCCTTTGGTAAATACCGGTGTAAGAGTAACTTACCGATCAACGCAGTCCATTTTCCCATAATTACAAGTACATAAAGTATCACATCCATGTTCCAGTTTTTCGCCGTTTTCATAAGTCAAACCACCTTGCTCACAAATAGCTGAAACTAATACATTTATTTAATCACCAAAGTTAGTAGTTAGTAGTTTACACAAGAACCATGTTATGGTGGTCACTATTATACGCGACGATGAAAGTTAAGAGGCCGGCCGGCCGAAAGCGAGTGTCTTAATTCAATTACCATAACATGCGAGTTCGGGTACTATACATACATTAACAATTACCAACTCTAGTACCACAGGTACGTTTTAAAAACGTTTTTAAAGCGTCCATTTCGGAACTGTATTTTAAAAATGTACGCCTAGGTCCCTCAGGGATGAATGAATGAATGAACCGATAGAGATGCCAGGAAGGTTTTAGTGGGTCTTTTACTTTTTTAAAACGTTTTTTAATACCTTCTGCAAAATTTGAGGACGATTAATAAACGTTTCGGAAGCGTTGCAAAGCGTTTCGATGACATACCGGGTGGGCCAAAAAAAACCGGACAATTTTTTTTTCATTAGAGTTTTGGCCACCAACGCAAAATCCAAGATGGCGGACGAAATTAAAATGTACCCTTCAAAGATTCTCGTTTATTCTCATGTTGCGAACATGTCTTAATCATTTTTTTAAATTAGTAAAAAAGCTGCATTCTTGCCACGCACAACAAGGTACGAATTAGCAAAATCGGTTTAGTGGTTCTAAAAAAATATATCTTTGTTTCAACCAATGTTTTGCATATTATACTATTGCTTTGCCAATCATCATTACTACTGAACCGATTTTAATAAAATCCAAAACATGTGAGAATTGATTGCTTTTTAAAGATCATGATCAAAGTTTAACGTTATCTTAAAATCTAAGATGGCGGCAGAATCATACTTGATTCTTCAAAATGGCCTGTTTATTCTCAGTTCCCGCAAATGTTTTAGTTTTTTTTAATTTATAGAAAAGTATTATTTTTTCTCCACACAGCGAGATGCAAATTAGTAAAATTCTCAAAAAATCTATTTTTGTTTCAGCCATTGTTTTACAGATTCCATTCCATTCATTTCCTTATAAATTCGTTAATACTAAACCAATTTTAGTTAAAAAAAATCATGTTGAGAATTGATTGGTTTTTAAAGATCATGATCAATATTTAATAACGTCTTAAACTTTAAGATGGTGTTCAGAATCATAATTGATTATTAAAAATGGCGTGTGTTAATGTTAATATTTTTTACTTCATCAAAATCGGTTCAGTAGTAATGAATTTATAAGGAAATAAATGCAGACATGATTGGCAAGGCAGTCGTATAATATTCAAAACGATGGATAAAACAAAAATATTTTTTTTAGAACCACTAAGTCGATTCTGCTGGTTTATAACTTGTTGTGCGTGGCAACAATGCTGCTTTTTTAGTGATTTAAAAAAATTATTAAAATATGTTCGCAACACAAGAATAAACGAGCATATTTGAAGGCTACAATTTTATTTCTTCCGCTATCTTGGATTTTAAAATGGCGGACAAAAAAATGTATTTATTTAAAACTCTGATTAATTCTCTGCCAAGTGCAGTTTGTCCCATTAAAATCGATGGTATAGTTCAAAAATTATCATGAAAAAAAATTGTCCGGTTTTTTTTGGCCCACCCGGTAAAAAAAATGTTCCAGGGACGTCTAAAAAATGTGTTAGGGGACGTTTAAAAAACGTTTAGGAGACGTTTTAAAAACTTACCAGAAACCCCCTTTTTCTCATTGGGCCCTTTGATATTGAACCCCATTAAAACTTTACCCCACTCCAGTTTGTGTACCGTAAACAAATTTGAAATTGACTGTTTTCTAATCTGCCTATGTAAATAATGATTATGATGCTAGTGCGAGAAATTTGAGGGACCTTCAAAGTACGTTTTAAAAACGTCCTTAATTGCCCTTTCTTAAAACATCATTCTTGGGACGTTTAATAAACGTACTTTTTAGGTACTCTTAAATTAGGGGCCTAAGGGACCTAAAAAGTAGGTTTTAAAAACGTCCTGATTTGTGCGTTTTTTAAAACTTCCTTTTTAGGACGTTTTCAAACGTACTTTTTAAATACGCAAATGTTGGGACTCTGAGGGACCTTAAAAGTACGTTTTAAAAAGTCCGGTTTTGCGACTTTGCTAAACATGTACTTTTTAGATACGGGAATATTGGGGACCTAGAAAGACCTAAAAAGTATGGTTTAAAAACGTCCAAAATGTACGATTGCAACTCGTCCCATTTTGAAGGTTTTTATAACGTACTTTTTAGGTATGGGGACCTTGGGACCTAAAGGGTACATTCCATGGACGTCGGGTTTTACTAGGGAATTAACACATGTGATGATGCAAAAATTTTATAAAAAATCAGGTCTGTATTTTACTTATACCGTTTTTGATCAACAATAAAAAAACCGCTCCCAAGTGATTTAAAGCGTCGCGTTGCTCCCGCTGAGATTTCTTTGTTCGATTAAGGAAAACGCTTGCTGCTAAATCTCGGGAGTATCGATCTCTCTTGTTCTCTGTCCTGAGACGGACCAAAGGATTTGGATTAAAACAATAAACATAACCTTACGTTTTGCGTTGTTTTTTTTATGTTTTCTGAGGTTTGTTTCATTTTTTTTGTTTGTGTATAAAATTTATAAAAAAAATAATGCAGTTAGAAGCAGTTTTTGATGGCCCAACCCCAGTTTTGAAGTCGAATAAAAATATTACAGGATGTCTCGTTGTTGCATAAAAAAATTGAGGTATTTGCGGCATACAAACAGTATCTATTATAATTATTAAAATTCTTTTGCTTGTTTAAAATTGTTTTTAAAAATAAAAACACAAATTTGGAAGGTTTGCGGCAAAAGGGCGTTCTATTAAAGATCCGACTCGGAGCACACCAATGAGGATTTGAGTCAATCAGGGATAAATTCTCAATTGCTCCCACAGAGATCTGATTCAGCAAGGAGCGATTGCTGAGCGGTCCAGAGCAGTGTTGATTGAAAATGGTACAAGCGCGGATCTGGATCTAGGAAAATCTAGGGTGGGGGGGGGGTAATAGTTGACGAAAAAATTATTTGTAATGTAATTTTTTTTCTAGGGAGGGTCAATTCGCATATTTTCCCCTTTAATCAATAAAAAAAATTCATTTTTATTGTTCTAGAGGGGAGGGGGGGGGGGGGGTAATTACCACGGTACCCCCTCAAATCCGCGCTTGAAATGGTATTAGTCATTTTTTGTCTGAAATCTCGAATCCGACTTAGAGCTACGCCGACGGACCAAAGATCTCACAACGGCATTTTATTGACAGAATCAACTTTCTGTAACAAAAATTTGAACAGAATTGAGAATTGAAATATTTGCCTTTTTAGACCTCCGAATTTTTTATTCTTCACTCGTAGCTTCAAAACCACAAAGACCAGAAAAATCTTTTGACAAATTTATTCTCGTCTCAAAATTTAAGGATCATAGTATAAAATCCCGAGTTCTTTGTCCTTTATAATAACTAAATTTCCTATTCAATACCATAAAAAATGGGACATCCTGTACATGTAAATTCTACTTCTAAGTCAGCGAGATAATTAATAATTTATCTAAAGTGTCTCTTCTAAATGAGTTGTAGTGTTGCTGATAGTAAATTTAAAAACTTCATCTGTCTTTCAATAATTAATTACGTTTTTTATTTAAATTTAAAACATAATACATATAAGCAAGTAATCTGTTTTCCGCCCAGTAAAATTTCAGTAGGAACTTACCGTAACTATTATTTCTATTGTCAAGCCGATTAATATTATTTGATTTCTTTTCTTCTTCCGGTTCCGCCTGGATACTTCCACCCTTTTTGCCACTTAAAATCTTTGGTACAATAATAACGTCATGTGATACATCACTTGAAATATCTTCTTCATCCTCATCACCAATGGTGACGTCACTTAAGTCAAAGTTAAAAGCGTCGTTGTTACTATGGTGAACGTCATTTTTTTCGAGGTGCCTTATGCTTGCATTGTTTTTGTTACTTAAATCAAAAAGTACTCGCTTTTCATTAAAGAGATCATTTCCGAGATTGCCAAATGGTTTTTCTTCCATTGTAAAGTTAAGAGCTCGTGCTCTGTTGTTGGATTCTGTTGTTGACTTATGGGTTGTAACTGTGTGTTTCGGATATAATAAATATTGAGTGGTTGATAAGGACCTGATGGTGCTAAAAAATAATACATAAATTTCAATATATTATTCAGATGCTGGATCAAAACGAAGTCCGGGCATTTTTTCGTAAGGCTGTTTTTTTTTTCTATGTGTGGAAAATGTGATTTTCATCACTATATTTATTGCAGAACTAGTGCGAAAAAAATTTCCGCAGAAATATCAAATTTTGAAAAATCTGTATAGATTTGAAGTTTCCGTTCATAATATTTCCTATGAAATGCCTTGGTTGCTATGGTGTAAAGGTAATATACTATATTTCGTTGATACTTGTTTTGAAGTTGCGTGATGTGGTGTCTATGGGTTTTGTTTTATGTTTCTTATAAGTTTATTTTTTTTATGTTTTCCTTACGCTCGTAGAATAAAGTAGAAAAAATATTTGTTCCTAACAGTTCCTGCAGAAACCTATTTTTCTGTACTTAAATGCTTGAAAGAACTCGCTACGCATCGTTCTGTCAACGGCATTTGCCTGCAGAAAAATTAATTTCCTGCACTTGGTAGGAAAATAGCTATTTTTTACAAATGTGTGGAAAATTAGATTTTCGACACTATTTCCCCACAGAACTGCCAAATTAACAAAAAAACCTATATAGGTTTGAAGTTTCTATTGAAAGATTGCCTGCGAAATGCGCTGGTTGCTATGGTGTAGAGGTAGGATGTTAAATTTCGGTTAAACACTTTTTTGGAAGAGGTAGCGTGATGTTATATGGAAGTTTTTTGGTTTATTTTTCTTATAATTTTATCTGACGCTTTCAGAAAAACGATTGTTCCTAACGATTGCAAAAACCTATTTTCTCGCACCGCATTTGCGTTTGGAAAAATCAATTTTCTGCACAGGAAATCATCTATTTTGAATTATATTCACCATTCAGAATGGATTACTTTTCAAATACTTTTAAAATTTTTCAATACATTTGGCAATTTAACCTTCAATAATAACAAGTAAAGGTTAAAGCCATATTACGAAGTTAGTGGTTTTTTCGACTTTGCAAAAAAAACCTATGCGTCATTAAAAATCTAATAACTCTGTACCATAAAAACACGTGTGTTAACACAACAAAATAAATGAATTAGAATTTTGGATGATTTTAGTAAGGTCATAATAAAATTTACTGGTCGTCTAATAGGAAGTTGGAACAGAACGCAGTTCTTTGATTTGTGTCCCCTTGATGACATTGAACCAAATCAGTTATCTTCAATGATTGAATATGTTGAATACTTTGGGATTTCTGGGACACACATAGAAATAGAAAAACTTAGAATATGTCAAACCTGTGTGGAATAAAAAAAATATAATTACTTTTAAAGCTTTCAATAAAATTTGGGCAAATTCGCTTATAATTTTCTATTACATCACCAAAGTCAACGCCATAGCTCTAGAATCTGAAGCCACGGATCACCGAATGGCGCTCCGTGGTTAAGCGATCTATTTGAGATAATCACTATCTAAATATATGTTTTTCCATCTTTTAAAATGTAAATCTGCTTGTTTATGTCAACCCTGTCAACGCGACTTTCAGGTAGTTCCCCCACAATTTAAGTAGGCTCTACACAGTGGTCAAAGCGTCTTATTTTTTTTTCTATTTCTAGAGTGTTAAGTACTTCTTACACCTTGATGAAAAAAAAAACTAAAAATATTTACTTACTTTTTTGTACTGCTAGTTACTGGAACAGGAGTTGGTTGAAAATCATCTGAATGATCATCTTCAGCTAGCATATTCATCGCTTTGGGTTCAGGTGCAGGACTGGGTGTGTGAAATGTGATTTCTTCAGTAATTGGTTCATGTGTGGTGATGCTATGACTACTGCTATTACTGCTACTACTATTGCTATGACTATTTGTATCTGAAAAATAAGTAAACAATAATTATTATAAGTTTAAGTTTCTTCGTAAAATTCCTTCGACTGTTAAAAATAAATCCGAAAATAAATGCTGCGCTACTTAGGGTCCCTATTCTAAGATGTTACTGTTCTAGTCTAGTAGCGGAATTTAAAAACAAAAATAATTTTTTAAATACAATCCAACTTTACCTATTCTATATATATATATACGTTAGATTAAGGTGTTCTAACACAATTTAGTTTTCCTGTAATTAACTCCCCTCGAGTTCGAAGTCAGTGTTAACTTAACCTCAATTCATCGCAAAAGTATCCCAAAAAAAAGGTCAGGGGGCATGTCTTGATAGATTTGGATACGTTTGCGATCAATAAATCGTAGTTGGGTTAACAACGATTTATTCCTTCCAAAAGGAGGACAGGAAAGCTATTACTATGGGTTAGAGGCAACCTTTCTTGTAGTGTTGTAGTTACTACCCTAAAAAGAAGGTTAGAGAGCTGACCAATTAGGATACGTGTGTGATCAGTGGACGAAGGTTAGTTTAACGCCGATTCCGATCTCACGAAAGGAAGACACGGGAACTAGTTTTAAGGGCAACCTTCGCTGTAATTTAGTAGAGTTGTTTTTAAATAAAGAGCGTTAATAAAAAGGATTGTTTACCTCAGTACAGCGGCTGACTTAACTGGAGCAGAGTAAATATTTTATTTAAGAGGCCGGATCGGCCGGTATTACAATAGAATGTTTTTGGTTCAGTTAAAATAACAGCAAATTTGACAGCTGTTACCGTTATTTTCAATAAGGATAAAGGAAACTACCAGGGTTAAAAAGATAGATTTTGGTACATTAAAGATACGCATAACACAAACGTTAATTTCCTAGTTTCACACTCCTTCAAAGTTTTGTTTATTTATATTTGTTTATTTATTTTTATTAGACCTATTGTTTTTTACGACTCAAGAATTTTAGTAGAAAATTGGACTGCATTAAAAAAAACAATACAAAACTAACCTTAAAAAATAACGGTAACGGTAAGTACCGGGTGCCGTTACCGTAAATAACAAAAAAGGAGCGAGAAGCTGCTAATGCGCAGACAGTAATAACATTAAAAGTGTAAAATACGCGACCTAAAATGCCTCTCATATGTAGATAAGTCATTTATGTGGCAGATACCTTTAACTGCCAGATAAGCCCCTACTTCATCACCATAAGGTAACTAGTTAATTATCTTTCAGTAAAAGTTATCTGGAATTGATAAACCAGCCCTTGCTAGTTTTTACACAAATAAATCTGTGTCAGTCAGTTTAATAAACAGTTATTATGGTCCTCTTGCAAGGTAAACCATTAGGTAAACCGACCTTTAAAAATTGAAAATAAATAAACATCGCAAGGTTAAAAAGAAAGTGAGAATCCGTTTTACACAACAGCGCGAGACAGTCATTAAAATTTTCTTATTTAACTAAGAAAATTTTCGCAAGAATTCTTGAGACTTTCCATATAGGTATATACGTGACACTGTTGTTGAAATTTTTTAATGAGTCACATAAAATTCAATCGTTTACTTTAATTGTCTCCGGTCGGTTTAATTGAATAAATAATTCAAATGCAGGGGTATTTCAAATCTAATCGCGTACGCGTGGGCATAATGAAGGTATATCATGGGCGCGCACCCAGGGCCCTAATATCACAGGTACGTTTTAAACACGTTTTTAAAACGTTTTTAAAACGTCCATTTCGGACCTAGCGGACTTTTTAAAAACGTACGCCTAGGTCCCTCAGGGTATGATAGAAGTCCCTGGAATGTCCCCCGAACGTTTTCAGAACGTCTCAAGAACGTTTTTAAAACATTTTAAAAACAATTTTCGGACGTGGGTCAAAATAATTTTTTATACCTTCTGCAAAATTTGGGGACGTTTAATAAATGTTCCAGTGACATTCGGAAACGTTCCAAAGCGTTTCGAAGACATACAAAAAACGTTCCAGTGACATCTAAAAAACGTTCTAGTGGAGATTTAAAGAACCAGGGGACGTTTTAAAACCGTTCCAAGGTCTCTAGCCCCTTTTTATGGACCTTAATTTATTGAGATCTTTAATATTAGACTCTTTAATATTAAGCCCTCTTAAAAACTTTACCCCACTGCAAATTAGGTACCGTAAAAAAGTTTGAAATTTGTTTTGTTCTGATCCGCCTATGTAGATAATGATTATGATGCTAGTGGAAGAAATGTGAGGGACCTTAAAAGTACGTTTTGAAAAGGTCCTTAGTTGCACTATTTTAAAACATTATCAATGGGATGTGTTTAAAACGTAATTGTTTATGTACTTATAAGTTAGGGACCTGAGGGACCTTACAAGTAAGTTTTGAAAACGTCCTGATTTACGCGTTTTTAAAACTTCCTTTTTTTTAGAACGTCCTAAATCGTACGTTTTAGATACGCAAATGATGGGACCCTCAAAAAGTACGTTTTAAAAACGTCCTGTTTTGCAAGTTTTTAGTAGGTTTTAAACATGTACTTTTTAGGTATGGGAATATTGGGGACCTAGAAAGGCTTACAAACAATGTTTTAAAAACCTCCAAAATAGACATTTTTAATCGCCCCATTTTGAACGTTTTTAAAGCGTAATTTTTAGGTATGGGGACATTGGGGCCTAAAGGGATCTAAAAAGTACGTTACTGGGGGGGGGCGTTCGGTGTTACTAGGGAGGCGGGTTTCGGTGATATTTCTCACATGTTTCATGAATACAAAAATAAAATACGGCATTATGTGGTCTCGCTCCCCCCCAAGATATTTCTGAGTGCGGTACGGTTGTACAGTGTGTCCCATTTTCGATGGGATTAAATGGGAAACTCGGTTGTTATTAAAGATATCGACAATTTTTTTATGATAAATATCATATCCCAAAAACTAAACAATACTTTAACAAACAGACAATGTCATTATTTTGCTCTAAAAAAGTTGCCATAAAAAGGTTTTTCCAGAATAAATCTTGCAAAATTAGCGAGAGGAATTATTAAATATGCAATTTTTTCAAAAACTCCCTGTATTAGCGAAACTACGGGGTATAGCCAAAATCTGATTACACCATTTTTAAGGACTTAAAAAAACAGCACGATAGGTGCAATCTGAAAATCGATATCTTTAATAATAATCGAGTTTCGCATTTAATCCCATCGAAAATGAGGGACACGCTGTACTCCAAAAGTCTGAAATCACTGATTTTTTGGAAAAAGCTTTTTGAGGTAACCAAAAAACGTCAATGCAACTAGTTCTTGTAACGTATTCTCAAGAGACGCTGGATACATTTGCCCAAGCACGGATTTGAGGGGGGGGGTAAAGTGGAAAAATAAAAAAAATGCACTTTTTGTTAATAAATAAAGGGAAAACAGGAGAATTGCCCCCCACCAAGATAAAAATTATATTACAAATTATTTTTTGTCGACTATCTCCCCACCCTAGAATTTGACCCAGGTCACGCATGTATTTGACCGATGTGTCTCCCCAGAGGTGAGCAACGTATATTGCCCTCTATTTTTAACATCCAGTATTACATATAAAACCAATTTCTAGAGATAGATAGACCTTTCTTCATATGTGTTATTTCCCTAGACATCTGTTTGTCGTTTTTATTATTTAAGGTAAAGAGATAACTCGAAAAACAAAACATTTTGTTACTGCACATGTTAGGCTCTTAATACCTTTATAATAAATATATAGGTATAAAGAAGAATTTATGACCTTTAAACAGCGCCTTTGCTTAGCTAGCGAATTAAATAATTTTTGACACTGTTCACCCTTTATATAACTATACTTTCAGTCACCACCCGCTCGACATCAGTTTATGGTAAATTTATAAATTACAGCGTCATCGCATAGCTAGCGCAGTTAAATCCAAAGTATGGTTGAAATATTTGCCTGGAAATTACATTTTTTAAAGTTTGTGGCAGGGTTTGATAAAAATAAATGCAATGGCAACCTACAAGTAGCGGCCCTGTATGTATGACATATTTAAAAAAAATAGAGACGCGACAAACTAATCAATGTCACGAAAACTCATATTTTTTGGATATTTTGTTTTCTTGCCAAGTTCATTGGCGTTTCACTAAAATAATTTATGTTGTCAACGGTCACATGCAAAATTAACAGGGATTTGCACGATTCTTAAACAAACGGTTCGTTACGTAAACTTGTGTTATTTATTAAGCAAAGTTTAATTCTTTGCCGTTGCATCCATAAAAATTATGTGACTGACGTTTAAACTAATATTGCAAACTTCACGTTCTAAAATATCAACTAACCAAATTTGGGATTGTTATTCTGGTAACACCACATTCTCTGTTTGTTTATGTTTTTTTATGATCTTAGCTTTTTTTTTGTTTTTTTTTTTGCATAAACGGGAGAAAAATAAGTGAAAACATGGAATAAAAACATAAGCACTCAAAGTAATAAATAATAAACTGAAAGAGGCTGCTGACTTTATTCTTGTTTTCAATTTTATAGCATATTGCAGAACTTTAGATACTGATTGGCAATGGCTTCATCTACCTAATCGTACATATTGTGCCACACTTTGGACACGTTTTCTGGATAAATTTTTTAAATCAAAAATGTCGGTTTGTTGACATATTTTCATTCCCAAATAAAAATTAAAAGGGTGGATTCAGATTTCTGTAAAGGAAGCCAAATTTAAGAAAAATAAAGAATCTGGGAACAATGTTGTTCATACGTTTACATTATATTCCAGACTTTTTTCTATTTTTTCAACAACAGGGACCGCTTTCTGGGTAGTTCAGCACTTTTATTAAACTGAAGTACAGTAGAACCCCGATTACCCGTGCTCCATGGGACCGGACGAGGCACGGATGAGTGAAAAGCACGGATAATCCGAACATTTTATTATGTATACATAAGTTCAAACTAAGTTTATATGTATGTATTGCATAAAAAGATAACAGAACAAAAAATATAATTCTACATAAGGTTTTGGTCGAGTGATTTCCGGTAACGCTATTTTGATAGAACTTCAAAAACACAATTTCAATGATGGGAAATTATAGCACGGATAATCCGCAGCCCGGATAATCCGCGCACGGATAATCGGGGTTCTACTGTATCTTCAAATCAACGGCGGTATGTGCTTTATTGATGTGGGGCGCCCGAGATGTTGGTATAGGTCGGTCCGGTAATATTTAAAAAGAACGTGGGTCCTAAAAAATAAGGGAAACCGAAAGAAATCATTATTTTCGCAGAAAAATCGAAACAAAACTTAAAAAAAGCGTCAACAAAACATAATACAAATTCAGCATAACCATAAAAACTAGTTAAACGTAGAAGTAAACGGCCAAGATTGGACGTTTAACGTTAAACGGCCATTAAAATCGAATGGTGCAAGTCTCTGATAAAGAAACACGTTTGTCCGGCACCCCCAGTAAATGTTAGTCAAAAATCATTTATTTTTATTTTCCGACGCTTATGAATTAACAAGGACGGAACAAGGCTAGAGTATAGAGGACCGATATTTCCCTCCCTTGATTTTGATTTAAATAAATTTGACTTTGATACGTTTGTTGCGTCTCTGTTTCTCTAAAATATGTTATACATACAGGGAACATTTTGTAGTGACTCCTATTTCCTATTTTGTAGTTTTTTTTTGGTGGGCAAGAGGTAGCGAAAACAGAAACAAAATTATTTATTCGTTCGTTTTTAACAAGTCTGAGCTTTGAAGTTTAGCACCACAAGCAAATAAAATGTGCTTAAAATAATTTTTTTAAAAACCAAAGTAATTTTTATGAAAAAATTTAAAAATTATGTATTTGTAAAAAATTGTGGTCTATGCACATCGATGTATAAAGTGTTTCAAAAGGTAACAGCGGCTTTTTTGTTTTTTTTTTACTAAAACTAACAATTATACGCTTTATGTTAGTGAGGAGGGGCGCCCCTCTGGCCTCCCCAAGACCCCGTCACTGATATCGACAAGAATTAATTCTTCAAAAAAATTATGATATCCCAATGAGATACAGGAAACAAAACCTTGTGGGGAATAGACCTATCACGTTCGTTCCATTGGTATTATAGATTTGTGGTTGCAACTATTGGTAGATTAATTTATTATTGGGTAGCGTAAATACCACAAGGACATTGATTAATTTAATTCAACTTCTAAGAGCACTTGTCGTTGCAAAAATATACAGGGTAGCAACTTTAAATGGAACGCTGCCTCTAGCGGGTTAATGTTTGGTACACGTCGACTGAGTTTGAGCTCACACATAGACTAGAACAGAGTATTAGCTCACACATGTAATACTATAGCATAATAGTTTGAGCTTCGGTGATCGTGTCAAAAATAAGAAAAAAAAAGGTTCGGAAGCTCATTAAAAAGAAAAATAACATCATTTAAAATATCAAAAGATATTTTTTTAAATTTTGCTTATTAAAGAAAAAAATGGTATATTTTTTTGACATCAAAAAGTCAAAAAGTGATGATGTAATTTTGTTTTTTTTTTTCAAAAAATTAAGAGTTATCAATTGTTTTAATTATTTTTTGACATTTTCGTTGGAGCATTAAAAAAAAATAACCCCATTGTTTTTCTTTTTTCATAAGCTTTTAAAAGAAGTACTGTAAACCGGGGTAACCTTGTGACTTGCGTATAACTTTAAAACAGTGTAAGGCTGTAATCTGTAAAAATTTTAGCTTTTGCCATGTCGCATTTATATTGAAAGAAGATTTTAAAGGTTGGTGGTGTAAACAGTTGTGTTTTAAAGCCTGAAAACTTTCACTTGCGTGGCTCGAACGACAATATTTGGTTTATATATTTATCTATATTTAGCCTTGTTCAATCCATCTTTGGACATAGGTCTCCCCCAATATCTTACAGTCTTCTCTGCCTGTCGCCGTGTTCATATCTAGTTCCCGCATGTTTCTTCAAATCGTCCGCCCATCTTATTTGGGGTCTTCCCCTACTTCTTCTATTTTCCCAAGGTCTCCAGTTTACAATACATTTGTTCCATCGATCGTCTTTCTGTTTGATATTATGACCGGCAAATTTCCATTTTAATTTTGCTACTTCTCCTCTGACATCCCTTACTTTTGTTTTATTTCTTATCCACATATTCTTTTTCTATCTGTTAGCTTTACATGTAAAATTTGTCTTTCCATTGATCTTTGGGCTTTTGTTACTTTATCCATGTTTAATTTTGTACGTGTCCAGGTCTGGGATCCATAGGTAAGTACAGGAAGGATACATTGGTTATACACTTTCGTTTTGAGGTATTGAGGATATTTTTATTTTTTAATATGTAGCTTAATTTACTTACTCGTCTCTTGATTTCAGCTGTTTGGTTTTCTGTTTTTAGTTTAATAATTTGTCCTAGGTATATATATATATATATATATATATATATATATATATATATATATGTATATATATATATATATATATATATATATATATTCCTCCAGTTGTTCTATTTTCTTTTGGTTTATTCTGACCGTATTATCTTCATCTATGTTTGTTATGATTTTAGTTTTAGTGTAGTTCATACTTAAGCCCATATTTTTAGCTGATGTATCCAGTTCTTCCAGCATTTTTATCAGTTCTTCTTTCTTGTCTGTTATTAAGGCGATATCATCAGCATATCTTAGGTGGTTCAAGAATTGTCCGTTTACTTTGATGCCTATTTCTTCCCAATCTAAGCTTTTAAAAACATCTTCTAGGGCCTGATTAAATAATTTAGGGGATATTGTGTCACCCTGTCTCACACCTCTTCTTATGCTGATTGGCTGAATATAAGGCGATATCATCAGAATATCTTAGGTGGTTCAAGTATTGTCCGCTTACTTTGATGCCTATTTCTTCCCAATCTAAGTTTTGAAAAATATATTCTAGGGCCTGGTTAAATAGTTTAGGGGATATTGTGACACCCTATCTCACACCTCTTCTTATGCAAATTGGCTTGACTCCTTCGTGGATTTTGCCGCAATGTTATAACACATTTTAAGAGCGAATTAGGTTTAGGTGCGAACCATTCACCTACCCTAATTTGGGGTGTTTTTGGTCCACGCATTGCTTACTTCAACCGTGGTTATTCAAATTGACGCAATAACGACTTATCGGCTATTTACATAGGTTTAGCGGTAACTTTTATGAGATGTTAAATTAACCAAACATTAAATCGCGGCGTGCTGAAGTT
This sequence comes from Aspidapion aeneum, assembly GCA_963576565.1. NCBI lineage: Eukaryota > Metazoa > Arthropoda > Insecta > Coleoptera > Brentidae > Aspidapion > Aspidapion aeneum. The sequence continues at coordinate 72,114,324 of OY755038.1, read as the reverse complement.
GACCGGATTTTGTTCTTTTAAAAAACGAAATGTTAACCCTCTACTTTTATTCGATTTTATTATGCCTTAGTCCGATGTAAGCCGATAAATCGATGAAGAAAATTCGAAAAATAGAAAACAGGTCGAAAAACACAAAAACAATAGCAAGTGGGTTGGCATTGTTCTACAAATAGACGGTCGATTGCATAAAAAATTGTTATTAACCAGCACAGTTGTTAAAACTTGAGTTAAGACTCTTTTATAGACTTAAAAATTAGAACTTTTACTAGGCTTGCCATGCATACTGGTTAATTTTGGTACTTCTACATTTTAGAAGTTTCATCCATCACAGTCGAGCCTAACTTTGTTTGCATCAGGACTAATCCGCATGATAAAACTTGACGTTTGCCAGTAAACAATTTTTCAACTATATCGGCTCCAAGCAAATGCTCTATTGGACCGTCTTCAGTATCTGTCAAAATAATATCAAGCTTTTTAATTTCTTCCTTTTAAGAACCATCGTTAATGCGGGCAATATTTCCATAAATAACAAATAGAACAGGGTATAAGCTTTCAATATACATAAGGCTGACCGCTTAAACTGACTAATTGTGGCTGATAATATGCATGATTTACAGTTTAAGTTTGATAACAGCCAAAAAGGGAATGAAACATTCCCCCTACTCACAAAACTTCTAAACACATATAATCTGCAGTTTTCTTTAAAATTTACGATTTTTGAGATCCAGTATCAATGACTACTCTAATTCGTTTAATCTTATTTTGATATATGATGTTGGCAGCTAAAGTTTGCAAAAATACGTACTTGTAAGTATGATTAACCATTCTAGTGGTTACTTGATTCGGTTCTGAAAAAAAGTTCTGGAGTAGCAGCATTTCTGACAGATTCAGATTTCATATTTTTGTTACATATTATGTTTACCACCGCAGCTTTCGCTTTTGAACTTTGAAAATAAAGCGCATTTTCTGGCTAAATGATCATGTCTTAAACATCGTTAAAAAATTTGTAACAGTTTCTTTTTGCGATTGTCAAGTGTCAATCTTAAGGCCTTGCACTGAGTTGATTTTTAGGGAAAAAACTACATTTGACGTCCTTCTTTAGTAACCCAGTTGCACACGGCTAGTCTTCAATTTCATTTCAAAATTCGTAGCCAGAGAAACCCTTTCTTTGTTTCAACTTCTTGTTCTAAGAAAGCCGCCAGTTTTTCTATTATTATCTTAATAGGATCTGTTTTATAAAAATCTATATTTCTTTGCCATTTTCTGAATATTTCTTCAGGCAAGCAAGATTCTAGTAAACGATAAAACATCGCGGAGGAGGTTTCAGTCGTTAATCCCAGAGTTTCCAGTTTTCTCAGTTGTGCCTCCATTTTATCATATAGTGCAGCTAAAACGTAAGCTTTATTGTTCTAGAACATAATATTTAATTAGCAAGTCTTCTCTACCAAATCTTGATGTCAAACTTTAAAATGCCTTGCCATTATTTTCTCGTGTTGTTGGAGAGCATTCGATCAGTTATCTAGCTTTCGATTTTAATATTTTTGATTGTAACAAATACGCAAACTTATCATCATGTTCCATTTCTTTATCTTCATTTATTATTTTAAAAATACTACAAAATTGTAACCAATACTTGATCTCACCTCCAAAGTTCCTTAATTCAATTTTCGGTAAATGCAGTTTGGATTTGGATGAGGCAGAACAGTCATAACTGGTTTTCTCTATATTATTTGAAGAAAATATACTTTCTTATTATCTTTGCCTTTCTTATTAATTTTCATTTTATGCAACAACATTTTTGATTCTTACTTTAACTCATCTTTCAAAATTCGTTCTAATTCGTTTGCATACTCATCAGAATGTTTTTAGAAGATTTAATGTCAGACTTTCTTCGCTTATTTTGCAATCCTTTCAGCAGGTGTCTAGCCGGCCTCCAAGTGGTTATTCTATTTTGACCACTGGTCAGAATGAATTCAAAAATAACGTGATACTGCTTCGATATATGAAATAATTACAAAATTTGTGGATTAAAGTTGTTTACAATTTATTTCAAAATGACCCCTAAACCAAATGCGTTATTTGTTATGGTGGTGAACTGCTACCGCTAATGTTTTTTTTATCGCGCGTGTTTATACCGAACCAAATCGATAAAAAAATAAAAGTATTAATAGCGCAAACCATTTACAGCACACCATACAGTTATCGCGAAATAAGAAACGCACAATTTTTTACCGGAGAAGACATTGTAACCGTGAAAATTCGGATCCAGAAAAACTTTTAAAGCGCTGTTATTTAGAGCGCAATAAATTTACTGTTTACGACAATAACCGCGCAAACCATGCATCGTCGTCTTAATAGACTTGTGTTGTTTTTTTTTGGTCAAGGTAAAAGTATAAGCTCTCTAAAAAACTCACGCAATAAATTCCTAGATCTATTAAGGCTCTACCTGAGCAGTCCGTTCACGTTAAATGTTTTGCGCTACATATGTTTGCGCGGTAAAAATTTCGATTAGAAGATATGTCATCTATGTCATACCAAATGTTAGCTTATTCTATTTTTATGTTGGTTCAAGAATTCTACTACGAACAAAGTAGTAAAATCCCCCTCCAGCCCCTCATATATCATACAAAACAATTTTTACTTTGAATTAATAAATTTTGTTCATCGGCCGAAAATCATAAAAGGAAAACATAGAAACATATATATAAGTACTTTTTTCGTTCTGTGTGAAAAAAACCGCAATGCTGTCAGAGCAAAATACCTCAAGAAAAAAAATAACCGCGCACTATCAAATATTTATTATTCTATGGAAGTTATAAGAATTGAAATTTAATTTTTTTATCTATTTGAATAAATTGATTTTTCTTTTGTGTGAGACTTAAGAAAAGAAATTGTTTCCTAATAAAACTTCTGTTTAATTCATAAAATGATCACGACAAAATTACAATTTGTTTGACATTCCCTTAAATAACATGAACTGTAGTGATCGGTAGACCGTGAATATGTACACAAATAACAAAAACTTTGTGAATAAACCGGTTAAATCACTGACCGTAAATTACTCTAATTACCGCATTTTTCTATTTTATTTAAATATTTTAACATTAACCCTTTACTTAACTCGCGTCTGCTATTAGTAGTGTAGGCAAGTTAGATAAAAAAATAGAAGAAAAAATTTATAAAGTTTTGGAATTTTGGTTATGAATTTCCAGTAAGAACCCGAATACAGATCCGCAATGTTCGCCCCCCTTCCTTCACCCCCGTGAAGATCTTCATCCCCTTTTGACAAGACAACCCCCCCCCCCACCAAAGGTGACTATGACGGGTTTTTGAGTTTTGCAAGTAAACTGTAAATCTGACAAGAAAAAGTTATACCACTTTTTAGATTTTCTATTAAATTTTGTAAAAAAACTGTCATATCTTTGCGTATCTCCCACCCAACACTATCTAATAAATGACCTTATATAATAGGCATAGTTTTTAAGCGCGAACAAAAAATGAGCCTTGCGCCGATTTTGTGTCGATTATTTCGAAAATTATTTGCCCGAGCAAAAAAAATTATAGAAACAAAATTGTTGAGCAGTTTTTTTTCGACAAGATTCGTATTGGAAATAATATTCTTCAGACAGTATTAAACATTGCTAACAGCTATCAAATTCTCCACAACCTGTTCAGCACGTCCAATCTCACCACTTTCAAGCGTCTTTTCGCAAATAACAGCTTGTTGCCACTATGATAACCACACAATTGATGGGGATGCTCCGATAAGAAGTTAGAATATTTTCAATTTTTAAACTGACCAAACACTATCATTAGCATTTTAACCAAAACCTAACCAGCGCTTAACACCATTTTACACTATTATACTTGAAAATTTAATGAAAATCGGTTTAGCGGTTTAGGAGCTATCGTGTTACGGACAGACATACACACACGCACAGACATCACGACGATATTGCTAAGATAGGTCAAAATACACCAAAATTTAAAAAAATTCGAGGTTATCCCAAAAAAAAATTTCTTGTCGTAAACAATACCTTCTTAAGCAATGGCTTTACGGGGTAGGAAGGTCAAAAGATATTGAATTAACGGGATATATAATAATTTATCCAAATAAATACTTGGTCAATAATGGACAAATAATTGATTATATGAAAAAAATGTATATTCATAACTCGTTTTAAAAAAATATATTTAAAATAATTAATTAAACAAGTTTTCGTGGCTGATTGGGTAAAAGGAAGTTTTTGCTTCTGTCATATTTTTCGGTGGGTAGCTCGAAAGCTTAACCTCAAGGGGGTCCAAGATCTAACGGACACCTAATAAGTGTTGACAGTTAACTCTTTTATTCTTATGCGACTCCTCAGAACACTGCTTGCTCAATGTAACACCCTTGCGAAGTTAATTAGACGGTTTTGTCTCTAATCCTATGTCTATAGTGAGAAAACCCTCGCAAGAAGCGCCATCTACCGAGATGCGAGAGAAATTAGAACAAGAGCAGGCGAGTTTAAACTGCTATTACATATCGATCGATGACAGCTCTTTTGTCTTTCAGGCCAGAAGAACGCTGATTAGCTTTTTTACCCACCATCAGACGCGAGCGTCAATCAACGGAATTTTTAAGCCAAATAAGACCAACAAACGTAAATTTTAGTACCCGAGAATTTAAAAATCAAACAGGTTTGCGTGGCTAATCGGGTAAAAGAAAGTTTTTGTTTCTCTCATATTTTTCCGTGGTGAACGAAGAACCAAAGATGCATGAATTCATACATCCTTAGAAGAACTTAATGTTTAAATAACAAGATTCATAACGTTCTCACACCAATCATAGTCATAACATTTCAACGCGGTTCTTAGGGCAGCCAATAAGCAAGAGAGCCCTTTTCTGGCGCATTGTAATTGCAAAATAAGAAATGCATTAGTGATAATTATAACCACCTATTCGTAATACCTTCATACAAATATTTGGAAATTTACCAATTCATTTTTATCAATTCCGCCGTTTCTATTTTCGCTTTCTACTTTGTTTAAATTTATTTAAGTGTGGTGCGTTCTTTAATTGATTATTTCCCATTTTCCATCAAATGATACAACCTGTAAAAGAACTCAAGAAGTTTTCAAAAAAATACCAAAGATTATAGTACATTATTTTTCATAATATTTATTTTTAAACATACGATTTATTAATTGTGCGTGATTAACAAATAAAGATTTGTAACATACGTAAATCAATTAAATTAATAAATCAAACTTTTTTCTTCTTTAATGTGTTTTTTGTGATTATTTTTCTCGTTTAAATTACATCATACCAACAGCTTCTTGATTATTTTACATACATCCTGACTCGCTCCAAGGTCTACCAGCTTCATCTTTTGAATTTTTAGAAGCTTGGTTTGTTTTATTTTACCGCGGCTTATAATACCGTATATGCAGTACCGGATTTAACTCCATATTAATGACTTTTTTTTAACCCATATTGGACTCAAGACCATAATAAACTGAATCTAAAAAATCTGTACCTTTCTCTCCATTTTAATCCTGAGCTAGGTGCAACTGCAGAAAAATAGCTAACTTTATCCTTTATAAAGGCGACATTAAATGACATATGTTCCGGGATATTTAGAAGCCCAATTTAGACCTTTTGCAGACACATTTTTTTATCCTTTATGGTTTATCTATCTATCAAAAACCTGTTTTCTATTCTGTAGGCAAAACTAATTAAAAAGTTCCGAAAGCAACTAGGGAAAAACTTAAAGAGCAATGAAGAAGCACTGAAAAACTGCCAGGAAAATATAGGATTAGGTCTGTGTTTATTGTTTACTTTTTATTTTTTTACACATTTTACAGAACCTTAATAACTTTTGGTTAGTTGGTGAACACTGGTGCCAAACAACAGATACAAATAATTTTTAATAACTGGCATAACATTAAATCTATGGATTACCCCGCATTGGTAGCTCTTGAAACAATTGTCTGGTATAAAAATATTTTAAATTTACATTACATTTTGACATAACATTATATACATGGCAAAACTGCCTCTAAATAAAGGAACTAATGCCTTAGGTTCAAACCAGGTAACTGCGCAAGCCCTAAATAGAAGATAAGAGAAAAATGGGACATGCAAAAGGTCCCTAATATCTAGTAATTCGATCTTTACATAAGGCACTTTTACAATTTTTGGGATCTCTCCCGATTTAAAACTTACATAGCCCGACAAAATTTCAAAATGTTTATCAATACAAGTGTATATGTGGGTGAGACACATCGGGCGCACTGTCTTATTTTCTTTGTTTATTATTTTACACTGATAAAACTGATAACGTGTGTTCAAGAGTAGGCTTTAACCCTCTCGAGACTAACGGGACAATACGTCCCAAGGCAGAATTTATTTAGACTAATGGGAAATGTGATCCCAAATAAACGTGCAAAAAGCAAGTTCAGTCTTTTCAACGCCCAAGGCGGTGTTTGTATATAAATTAAACGACATAACCTCGATATTTTCGTAAAAGTGTGTGCATGTAGTTAGTGGCAGATCCAGGATTTCCGGGGGAAAGGGGCCAAAGTGGCAGCAAACATCTAAAAAACTTTTTTTTGTGGTTTTTGATTGAAATTGAGGTGTAAAATTTAGCAGCTAAAGAAGATTAATAGCGCCCCAGGCAAAATTTAAAAAAATAGAATTTGTGACAAATTTTAAATAAATGATGCTGCTAAACTAAAAAATAAGTTAATGTGTTTGGGAGGGGGGGCGGGCCCCTTGTAACGTGTCATTTTTACGTTTAAGGCAACGTTACATATTTGTTTGTTCAGGTAAATAATCAAGGCTCTTCGACTCGTCTTTCTGTACACAAATTAAGGGTATTTTATAGAGCTAGGTTTGGAGGTTATATAGTGTCCAAAAAGTTACCTTATAAAGGAGACATTCCATCGAATTACTGATCACAGGTTTCGGAAAAATCACATAAAAACTTTTGATTGTTTTGTTTATCTGCAGAGTTTCGTAATTCTCTTTGCCGTTCACGAAAATGAACAGCTGTTCTGCTGGGGAATGGCGGCGTTGCCGCATCACAAATGGTTTCAGTAACAGGAAGGAAACATTTAGATGAACATTTCATTCGCTTACGTTTGTTTTCGAGGAAATTGGGACAATCCGAACCTCATAGCTAGTTGTGATAGCACGAAAACATATTTAGGTCCACGGTTTGACCAGTAACAACAGAGGCTCCGCCCACTTTCATATCTTTATTAATTTAATAAGGAGAAGATAAAATAAATACGAGTTATGCACTTTCGTAAATGGAAGATAAACGAGGAATAAAAACCAGGACTAAAAGTGTAAACAAAATCGTATTTTTATATTATATAAATTTATATATAATCATAGTTATGTAAAGTTAATAACTAGCTCAGTTAGTCGGATTAAAGGGTTTGTAGGGCTAGCTAGTGGTGAGCAAACTTAACATCTGAACACTCTTGTGCCGAGTTTAAGCAGTAGTTCAATGTGTATTTTTAGGTTCAAGTTCAGAAACAACTTTAATAATGTAGAAATGTTTTACAAGAATGGCGTCAAACCATATGAATCTTAGAGAAAACATATATAAAGAGCAAAGGAAACTTTTGACTAAAACTGTAACTAAAATACAACTAAATTCTACACTTAGTATAGCTATACCCATATGGGAATTGGTTGAATGTTCGAATATTCCTGGGTTTGCTGCATGCTCTGATCTCCAGTAATTGATTTTACAGTTGATGGTTTCAATGCTGAGCTTCTTATAGTCCTGCTGGTTATTTTCCTCCTACTTGCTATGTCGGCAGGGGTCCGGTAGGCAAATGTTCGGTCTATGTATGGAGGGTGTCTCGATGTCCTTGTTATAAAAATTTCAACCGTGGAAATAGATCCGACAACACCTCAAGGTGCGTTTTACGTATTTTCAATGTCCCCTTGGTCGATGCTGCCCCCTATATACCGGTATGGAAGTATTGGTGTATTTCCTCATTGGTTAGTTTGAAAACCGCGGGTTTTTTTCCTCCAGTGTCGCAACCGGATTTAGTGATTTTTTGGCGAGAAAGTTTTTTTTATAAATAGGTTTGCATCCTTATTTGAATTTAACCGGGAAAATTTGGTTGATACTGCGTTTTACTGTCCCCACCAGATCTACGAACGGTTTCCGGCCACTTCATTTTTTGTGTTCTCGACAAAGTGCTTTGTCTCTTTCCTAACGAATCTTGGCTGGGCTGGTGGCCGTCTGTTAGTTCCGCCATTGTTTTTGGTGGTTATTGGCACTGCAGTAGTTGCGGATCATACCAAAGACGGTTTACTGTGAGTCCGTCGTGTTTAGGCGAATTCTAAAGTGACGCTCACACTCTTTTGAGGGGGATTTAAGTCGGCCTACGCCATTTGTACGGGAAATAAGAGCGGTAAGTTCGATTTTTTTTATTATTTTTTTGAGTTCTTCAAGACGGTATTTGCCTCCCAGATTGTAATTATTTTTCGTGTAAAATGTACTTTTTCGACAAGAGACATGGGGAATTTTTGGAGTTTTTTTTATTTTTTTTTTAAACCACGTTTTGGATAAAAGCTATATATTGTTTTTCTCCTTTGTCTACAGCCCTGTCCATTCCATCGACAGTTGTGCTGGACGCTGGTGTGAAGCCGGGTGTAGCCTTGTAACCCTGGGAAAGGTACGTTAGGATTAGTTTAGTTCATCTGTTTAAATCTACTTTATTTTATTGAGTCGACATGGGGTTCTTGGTTAAATTACTCGGTGTAGGGGAACTTCGTGTAAAATAGACGAATTCCAGGAAACTGAAACATTTCATTTTCTACAGGGTTTTACGCTCGGGCAAGGATCCCACAACCTTCTCACAACCATGTGCTACCCTAGCACCATGTGCTAAGAGATCTTCAGGGTGGGCGTAAGCAGGACACGGGACCCGGTGCAGCAGTGAGGAAATGTCTGGGACAACAGAACTTCCAGGTTTAAAATCAAACTAAGTAACTAGAAAAAATAAAAGGACCAAGGTAGGGGTTTTTCTTCAATTTTATGGAAGCAAGGATATTTTAGATATATTTTTTTCCAATATAATTTTTACAGTATAATTTAACATCTCTTGTAAACGCAAGGTGAAGCTATGACGTCATAACCAAAATTTTGCGGAGTATCTACTAAGTTGACTTGTTTTCCTTCATTTCATTTATTTAAGACAATTTCTCTTGTGAAATTTGGAGTGTCTTGCTACTTAGGCCCTGACTTGTTCCACTACATTTCATTAATTTTTTTCTATTTCATGTTTTTGGTAATACTTTCCGGTTCTACCTTTTAAAATAAACAAGATGAACTAATTTTTTCGTGTTATTTGTACAGCCCAATGACCAACTTTGCAGAGACAAAAGAGAGATGAGGTTATATTTCTTTTAGCGGTTTCTTTACACTGTTTTACCTCATGGGGTGGATCTCGGACTGGGTTGCTGTCTGTCTCATTCTACCCAATGAAGAACGATGATAGCAGATATTTGGTCCAGATCTCCCCTATGATGGAATAATTTTGGAAGTATATATATTTTTTTTCAATCGTTTATATAACTGAATCTCACACTACTGACTCAGATGTAGGTACACTGTGACTTGTTGGAAATGTCCATCTACCTGTAAAGTGCTTCTAGTTTTGTCATCTTAATCCAATCTTTTAGAATTTTATTTTGTTTATTAGTCAATTTTTGTTGGTTTTTTAATTACACAAATACTCTGGGAGCCTCGGAAGTAGGTAGAATTTCATTGTTTGGCTACAACGTTTGGGTTGAACTGTATTTTAATTAAGATCTTCTTTGTAAAACATTGATATTAAAACACTGTGGCGCACGTAAAATGTTCTTATTTCTGAACCCCCCCTTCGCCACTGTATAAAAGTTACCGGGCATATTAATGTTTTACCTAGCTGGAAAATACAGTTCTGCTTCCAGATATTTGTTTAATTATTCAGTGGGTTTTTTTAGTGTCACAAATTGGCAAATTGTTATTATTCTAATTACAGTGTCACAAAATGGCGGCAACGTCTTTAAGCTGCCACAAATGTCACCCAACGCATTTTAATAGGCCACAAATTGGCGCCCAACGTGAGTTTTTGGCTAGTTTTTTAACATCTGATGTAATTTTTTTTGTTTTTTAATTTGAAAAAAAAAGAAAAAACTTTTTTTTGAATTTTTTGAATTTTTTTTTTTTTAATTTTTTTGTGGTACAGCCAAAGCCAGGTTAAAGGCTTTCAGTGGCTGTCGGTGTTTTTTGACACCCAATCATTTTTTTAATAAAAAACAAGATCATCAACACTTTTTAAATATTTTTTGGTAATTTAAGCTTTGATTTGAAATTCGTTGTTGCTCTGTTGATCCTCATAGTTTTTTATTAACTTATCTTCACAAGTTTTTTCTTGGAAAATAAAAGATTCATTTTTATTTATTAAGGAAGAATAAGTGGATAAAAAAACATAGGAGTTTTTATTGAACGGAGTCCACCTCATGTCTTAATTCTTTAAAGTTTTTTGTAGGAAAAACATGTTTTAATTTTTTTTAAGAACAGTAATGTAAATTTACTTCAAAATTTTTTGTTGATGTATAGGTGGATGGACCTCCAGACATGTTTTTTTTATGTTTTAAATATATGACATAGGTAGTGTGTTCTTTCTAACAATTTTTTTTTTGCAGGTTCATTTATTTATATGTTATTATTTCCTGCTTGTGATAAGATAGAAATTGTTTCACAGATTATTTTTTAGTGCAGTCAATTTATTTAGGTCAACAAGTTTTTTTTTGGTGATTTTAATTTTTTGTGGGATATCACCACTTGGAAATTGGAATATTTTTACAGGGTTTCACACAAATTTTTCTTGGCTGGGTTGTTTTAAAGTAAATATAGCTTAACAGCTGAAAGCTTTGTTTAGTTGAAAGTATTAATCAGTAATGAAAGAAAAGAAAAATGAGTTTATTTTGCTTTGTCATTTTCTTTTCTTGTTTTTTTGGTGGTAACTGTTGATGACAATTAAGATCTTACGTCACTCAGTTACATCGGGTCAGAGGAGGGTACTACTATTTAGTGTCAGCTCGGGACGTTAGAAAACACAAGGCTAAAATCCCTAGAGCAACACATTGGCTGAAGATCAACGCCAGAGGTCCAGTTAACATTTGTTTTGGAGTATTTTTTTTGTAGGACAGTTTTTTAGGTCTTTCGTCCAAGTCTAGTTGTCTCGTTGTGTTTTCGTGACTGGTCAATTTTTTTTCTTGGTAGAAAATACAGCGTCGGGCTTTGGAGTTCATTTTTTTTTTAAATGACCTACGGGTATTTCTATCAATTAAAGTTTTTCTGGTTCACAATTATTTTTTTTTGTATTTTTTTTCTGCGTTCAGGTCATAGCTTGGTCATGGCCAATGGAGAGCAAACATTTATGTTTGAGCCTTGAGAAGTTTTGCCTGCTCCGGATTGAATACAGAGAAGATGAATTTGAAGCCCAACTAGATATAATACCACAAAAGAAATGTTTAACTGAGACAGATATAGATATAAGTTTTTTTGATTTTTTTTTAGTTCACTTGTAAAGTTCGGTAATTTTTTTAAGTAATGTCATTGTGAGGCCGTGAAATTGGTCAGCGAATTTAAGAGAGACTTTCAACTAAATATAAATGCTAGGCGGGGGTAATTGGTAAAAATATTTCAAAATTTTACTTTTTTTTCAAATAATTTAATTTTTCTTAGAAAGATTATTTCTTTCTGTAAACATAACTTCTCGAATTCTTGTTTTGGTCAAAACGGTTTGTATAGTGGTCGTAGTTTTAAAGGGTGACCAGACAGGTAATATTTTTTTTAGGGGACCAAACGGGAACTTCTTGAGTAACAAAAGGGGAACTTTTTTTGTCTTAGTTGATCAGGCAGGAATAAATAAATCTTTTACTTCCAAATCATAATTTTAAATAACAAGATTTATTGGTTAGGTGTTTGGGTCTTATAATAAAAAACGTTTTGTTTTTGAGGATACTGGTATGATATGGAATTATTTTAATTTCATGCCAAATGTTTTTTGGACAGTGGTGTGTACTTAAAGGGGCCTTACATCTGCGCCCATTGTAAAGCAACTTCCAACTTACTTGCTTAGCTTTTTCACTTCATCTTCGTTTTGTTGCTTCTGAAATTAAAGCGTTATGTTGGATAACGATGGATGGTGTTAGACTAAGAAAGTACCTATTTAGGGATGAAGACTTGGAAGTTGTGGACAATTGGGAAATAATTTTTTTTATTTAATTTTTTTTTAATATTAAAATAATTTCATACTGGTGACCTCAAATAATGAAGCAAATTTTCAAATTACAATACACTGTTGTGGAATTAATGGGAAAGTGTTCAGGTTAAACAATAAATTTAAGATGATTGATTTTTAAAAAAGATTTCAATCTAAGAATAAATTTAAAAACAATAGGTTTTCTTTGATGCGACTAAACAATGATGAGGGCATATATTTTTTTTGTTATGCATAATATGATAGTAGTACCTTTTGTATTGCAATAATTAGGGGTTTTCCTCCCGCGAGCTGGGTGGAAATGGAATGAATGTTTGGTTCGGAGTGTAGAAATCGAGGAACGAGGACTTCCTGCTAATCTTTTTAGGATTTCGCAACTTCGGTTTTCGCTAAATTAAAATACATCCAAATTTGGCCTACAGGCTGAATCTCGCATTTTCCAGGACCTTGCAGATTCGCGGAGAAAGACAAATTTTGTGATCTATTTAATTGTGATAGGAATTAAGATAGTAACATGCACATGAGGGAACTAGATATATTTAGGTTAAAAATTAGTAAGAACACTGATCTGAACAATTTTCCATAATAGTGTCCTATTTTCACAGGGTGCTTCAAAATATCTTCACCTTTCTTTGAAATAAGATATGGTTTCGCCTGTGGGCGTTTAACCGTTTGAAAAATATATAGGGATCTGAGAATGCATTAAGCAGTAAAATTTTGTTAGGTGTTGTGTGTAAAGACACTTGAGTAGGCAGATTTAGTTTTACAACGTTCTTATAGGTGAACCTTGGAATTGTTTTCATAGTTGTTTTTCTGAAAGTGCACACAAGATAATTCTTTACGGGGTTGAGTGCAGAGTTTAAAACTTAGGTTCTTCACATTATAGTGGTACAGTAAATAAGTACTAACGTTGCTTATTTCCTTAAGTAATAATTTTAAACAAATATATTAACATCGTTTGGTTTTTTCGAACATAAATATTTTTTTCCTTTTCCTAAACTGATTGGGATTTTTGCAATTACGATTTTTTATACCTTATGGTTCTTAAGTAAATTTTATTTTCAATACTTTTTTTTTTCGTATAGTAAATTAATTTTTCTAGCTCATTCACTTTTCACATTCACACAGTTTTGGGAGAGGAAAGGGAATTTACAACTGTTTTAAAGGAAAAGAACAAAAACTGTTGCCATAACTCGAATAAGATTTTTCTAGTGCTAATTTTATTTAAAAATTTTTTAAAGTTCACTAATGGGAGCTGCAACCCTACTTAATGATTTTCTAATTTTTTTTTGAATTTTTTTTTAAATATTTTTTTAAAAAGCGAAACTTGATTTTCTTGTTGGTGCATAGTAGTACCTTGCCCTACAATGGTTTTACCAGTTTATTCAAATATTTTTTTTTCTGAATCATCATTTGTTTTAATTTGTTTTCTCCCTACTCCAAACCAGGGTAGAGTAATATTTTGAAAATTTTAGCGAGCCACTAATTAATTTCTTTTGATTATTATTAGACGACACCAAAAAAAAAATTTTTTTTAAATCTTTTTTGGGCACCTTCCGGTACGATCCTAGGGTCTTCTTGACCATGGTTTGCATCAATTTAGTTAAAATTTTGGGAATTTCATTTTAACGATTATTAGAGAGTTGCAGTCCTACCAAGACGTTATTTGTGTAAATTTTTTATTACCATCGGTCATTTTTTTTTAAATTTTCTTTAAATTTTTTTTAATTACACACAACATCCTTACTAGTCTAATTCAACGCAATTTCAGCGAGCGGTTTTTTTTAATCGAGCATATTTTACGATTTCTATTACATGAACATCTGTTCCGATGTTTATTGCGTTCTCTTATATATTAAGGGATGATTTTGCCTTAAGCAATGCAAGTTTCGTTAAGCAGGTTAGAGTGGGTTTTGATTTATTCTTTTTAGAAAAATCATTGTATACGGCGATTTGGGTTTTTTTTGAGGAGTTTATTAGTGGAGCCGTTCTGCAATAGCAGGAGTATACCCTAGCCTTAACTGTATACAACAGCTTTGGGATTTTTGTTATAGGTAGTTTGTTGTACGTTCCATTTAGGGATTAATTTACCTATTCGGTTGCTGAGGTAAACAAACATCACTTAACTTTAATTTTAATCCAGTTCAGCTAGGATAAGCGCAATTATTTTTTTTTGGTTTTACTCACGCAGGAGTGGAACATAATACCTGAACACTGCCAAAGCTCTTGTCTCTCTTTTATTTTTTTAAAACTTTTTTATGGCTACTTGTTAATTCTAATTTAGGATTTAAGTAGTTATTTCTCTCTGCAGGGTTGGACGTCATAGTTGGTTGTACAAATACTTAATATAAACTATGATTACATTTTTACATGCAAATAAATTTTATTTTCTTACTGCTCCGGTGTTCTTCGGTTTCGTTCGCGTCTGCCCGTATTTAAGTTTAATATTTTCTACATTTGTGAGAAAATTTATAGTGATTTTCATTAGTGAATTTAAAGTGAACTTTGTGTTTGTTATTGCGTGGTTTAGTTTTATAATTGGGAGGTATAATTAAGAGTTTTAAAGTTTAAAGTTTTAATATAAAAGGCACCATGGCTATTTCTTTGAGTCGGTTGTCGGACATAAGGTACTTAGTCAAGGACGAGTTAATCTACGAATTAACATGGAGAGGCATAGCCATTGGATCGGTGGAAGAAATGAAGCAACAGCTCGTGCTGATTAAGCAAAGAGAAAAGACTGATGCAAGTATGAGACACCCTCCGTATCCCTTTACGTTTGGCCAGGATGCTTTTAGCTGCATGAAGAAGTTTGATAGTCTGGTACCGCTGGTAGAGAAGTTCTCTGGTACGAGTAAAGGGGGAGAGTTTAGGAAAATCGCTGTAAGGTTGGAACACGTGTTAGCCAGGATTAACAACATGAATCCGTCCAACTTCGAAGAAAGTCAAACAAAAGGCATACTGGTTGCGGAAACCTTGAGTTTGATTGGGAGGTTGCAGAGCCAAGCAACAGATTTATTAAGAGTTGGCGTGACCTCAGATGATGATGAAGCATCTGAAACCCAATCAACGAGTCGAAGCTCAGATCACTCGACAAATGTTGGCAACATTCCCAGCCAGTCTCAACTCCCGCAACCACAGCACTCGAGCACACAAAGAACAGCTCAACAGCCCACAAACCAACCGTCGGTCATTGTTCCATTGCAAATGCAAGTGCTTACAAACCCGACTCAAACACCAGTACAAGCACCACTCCCTATGCCGATTGAGAATTACGGTACAACAGCTTTTCAGTATCAACAACCGTCTACCGTTCCTTTGAGTTTAGCTGCCCTCCAAAGTAGCATAGCACCAATTGCTCAGTCACGACCATTTTCATGTTCGTCGCCAGTACCAATGTCAAGTGATCCTGGTATTTCATATCATGTTGCACCTGTACCTCCGCATAAGTGGAACTTAAAGTTTACAGGCGAGAGGGGTACGATCTCCGTCATCGCATTTTTTGAGAGAGTGGACGAGTTAAGTCAGGCGAGAGGAGTTAGTAAAAAGTTTCTACTGAACTCAGGCATTGATCTTTTAGAAAAGTCAGCCTATACTTTTTATAAAGATGTTCGAAGAGAAGTCCATACATGGGAACATCTGGAACAGAGATTCATGGCAGAATATCTTCCTTCTTCATATGGCGAGAAGCTATTGAAGAAGATTCAAAAACGTAAACATGGCCCTGGAGAGTCTATAGGGACCTATATTTCTGTCATGAACACATACTTCCAAAGACTTGGCTGTCCTGTTTCTGAAGAGGCGAAATTAGCCATCGTCTTCAGAAATATCGCGGACATCTATAAAAATGGGTTAATTGCTACTGAGGTCAATAGCCTATCACATTTGAAGGATCTGTGTCGTAGAATAGACCAGAGATATGGTTTGGAGGAAGAAAATTTTACACCTAGAAGAAACCAATCAATCGAACCTGACTTAGCCTACGTTGACGTAGAGAGCGACAGTGACGATTTTCCAACAGAAGTCAGTGCAATTCAAATATCAGGTGCCGGGAAATTAAATCAACAGCATGTGAATATTCCTGAAAATAGATCTAGCAGAGATAGGCAGCAGCCAGCAAGCAGTTTCGCTGCTAGAGCTGATAGAGATAGACAACAACCAGCTAGTGGTCAGTCTAGTGTAAATGACAGAGATGGACAACCACCACAAGGTGCTAGACCTGGTAGGGCGAATAGGGACGTTGTTTGTTATAGATGCAACCAAACAGGGCACATGACGATCGGGTGCGCATTACCTAGAGGTAAGCAATGTTATTCATGTGGTCAGGCAGGGGTAACAGTCAGAGAATGTCGTAATTGTAATCGTCAGGGAAACGGACCCAGGCGCTCGTAGGCGGTCGACCTTCGAGTCAGCCTGAACAAGCATCGACCGATAGGCTAACGTACGTGTTAGATTATGTGATAAGTCATGCTCGTAAAGATGAAAGGCCTTATTTAAAAGTGGATGTGCTCGGAAATAAGTTATTAGGTTTGTTGGATTCCGGGGCTTCACGTACCTTTTTAGGGAATCATGGTTGGTCAATCATCGAGAGGTTTGGTTTTTCACTTGATACGACAAAGAAGACGAGTTGTATTGTGGCAAATGGTCAAAGCACGAGTAGTATTGGGACAGTGCAGCTTCCTATGCGAGTTCAGGATAAATTTAGGTTAATAGAGGTCGTCGTCGTTCCTGAGTTGCCGCACACTTTGATTTTGGGATTAGATTTTTGGATTTCGATGGGTATAGTACCGAACTTAAGTACTAATGAGTGACACTTTGCCGATAGTAAAGATGTGATTTGTTCTTTGGAAACATCAGACCAACAAACTACTCTTACGCCTTATGAATCAGAACGACTAGAGGAATTCGTCGTTAAATATAAGACTATTATGGGTCACTCACTGGGATGTACAGACAGAGTAGAACATAAGATTACAACAGATGCAGCACCGATAAGACAACGTTCTTATAAGGTCTCACCGGTCATTCAAAAACTTATTGATGACGAGATCGACGAAATGCTGAAAATGGATGTAATAGAACGGAGTAGTAGTTCATGGGCTTCACCAGTGGTAATGGTACAAAAGAAAAACACAAAGAAATATCGGTTCTGCGTAGACTACCGCAAATTGAACTCAGTGACGGCGCGTGATAGTTATCCTTTACCACTCGTATCCGAGACCCTTGACAAGTAGAAAGATGCTAAATACTTGTCAACTTTAGATATTAAAAGCGCTTATTGGAAAGTACCAATGGAAGAATCATCGAAGCCACTAACAGCATTCATCTGTCGACGAGGTCTCTTCCAATTTAAGCGTTTACCTTTTGGTCTTCATAATGCACCTGCAACTTGGCAGAGACTCATAGATAGCATAATAGGAAACGACTTAGACCCCACGTGTCCGTATATCTTCATAACCTCGTAATTGTCACACAGAGCTTTTCTGAACATCTTAGAATTCTTGAGGAAGTCCTACGAAGATTGCAGAATGCAAAGATAACGGTAAGTTGGGAGAAATGCCAACTGTGTAGGCCAGAAATGACTTATTTAGGATTCGTAGTGGACCGTCGAGGCATTCGAGTTGACCCTAATAAAATTAAAGCCATGTTAGAGCTCCAGAGGCCAAGAACTGTCAGAGAAGTTCGTAGAGTTGTGGGTACAATTTTCTGGTATAGACGTTTCATAGAGAATTTTTCAGCGATAATAGCTCCAATTACAGCTCTAACTAAGAAAAATCAAAAGTTCGATTGGACTCCAGACTGCGAAAAAGCATTTATTAAGATTAAGGAACTTTTAGTGACTGCACCGATTCTTACATGTCCAGATTATACCAAAGAATTTGTCATTCAAACAGATGAATCAGGATATGGAATAGGAGCATGTTTAACGCAGCCTTATCCTGAGGGAGACAAAGTCATATGCTATTTAAGTCGATCTTTAACTAAGCAAGAACGTGTTTACACGACCACCGAGCGAGAATGTTTGGCATTGGTTTGGGCGATAGAGAAGCTCCGGCCTTATATTGAGGGGGTCTCATTTAAGGTCATAACAGATCATTTTAGCTTAAAATGGCTTCATAGCTTGAAAGAGCCCAGTGAAAGACTTGCTCGTTGGTCTGTAAAACTGCAGCAATATGACTTTGAAGTAATCCATCGGAAAGGGAAAGATTTAGTTATCCCGGACATGTTGTCTCGCGCAGTACCTATGATTGATACAATTTCGCAGCCCAGAGACGTTTCAACAGCAATTAAAGATCGATGGTACCAAAAGATGGTAAAGAGGGTCGTAGAATCGCCGTTAAAATTTATGAATTGGAGATACACTGATAATAACTTGTATAAATATGTCAAACAAGAATACCCTCAACTTTCACCTTCTAACGAATATTGGAAAGAGGTAGTCGCCAAAGATCATAGGCGTAGAATTATTGGAGAAGCTCACGATCCTCCTACCGCAGGACATATGGGTGTGTATAAAACCTTCCACAGACTGGCAGAAAAATATTATTGGCCAAAAATGCGCCAGGACGTGGCAACTTTTGTAAAGAAATGCTTTGTCTGTGCAGCTCATAAAGGTGATACACAAGGTGTATCTGATCAGATGATATCTCACCCAAAACCAACTCGTCCTTGGGAAATTATTTCAACGGATTTATGTGGACCTCTACCTCGTTCGACAAAGGGTAATTGCTGGATTCTCGTCGTTACGGACTATTTGAGTAAGTTTTCCTTAGTTTTTCCAATGCGAATAGCCCCTACTCAAGCTGTTGTCAAGCATCTTGAGGAGCAAGTATTTATGGTCTTCGGAGTACCCCGTTTGATACTTTGTGATAATGGCCCTCAGTACAAAAGTAACGAGTTTAAGCGTTTTGCTTAGAGTTATCAGGTTAAAATTCAGTATAATCCGTATTATCACCCCAGAGCAAATCCAACAGAAAGGACGAATCGTACGTTAAAAACCATGTTATGTTGTTATGTGAAAGACAACCACAGGAAGTGGGACGAACAAATACATAAACTTGCCTGCGCGATTCGTACTGCAACCCATGAGACAACCAGGATGTCTCCTTTCTTTGTTAATTTTGGTAGGAATATGTGTCTGTCAGGAAAAGATTACTCCAACCCAGTTTTGTTATCTGAAGAGAATGGTGTACAAACTGCAGCTGAAAGTAAGAACGAAGGTTTCCGGAAGCTCTATGCGGATGTCAAGAGAAGGTTAGAGGTGGCAGGAGAGAAAAATGTAGTTCAGTATAATTTGCGTACAAGGGTACCCAACTTTGTTGTGGGTCAGCGTGTTTGGAAGAAGAATTATGTGTTGTCAGATGCTGCGAAGTTTTTCTCGAAGAAGTTAGCACCGAAATTCGTTGGTCCTTATGTAATTAGGAATAAAATTTATCCATGGATATTTGAGCTTCAGGAACCATCGGGTAAAGTACTACCAGGGAGCTGGCATGCCAAAGACCTTAAGTCGGCAGCGGAACTCTCCGATTAACCTTTTTAGGTTAATCGTCTTGAAGTTGGGGGGGGGGATTATGTAACGTGTCATTTTTACGTTTAAGGCAACGTTACATATTTGTTTATTCAGGTAAATAATCAAGTCTTTCTGTACACAAATAGAGTGTCCAAAAAGTTACCTTATAAAGGAGACATTCCATCGAATTACTGTGGACACCACGCACACCGTATTATCTGGACATCGTAATTGGAATTTAGAATCACAGGTTTCGGAAAAATCACATAAAAACTTTTGATTGTTTTGTTTATCTGCAGAGTTTCGTAATTCTCTTTGACGTTCACGAAAATGAACAGCTGTTCTGCTGGGGAATGGCGGCGTTGCCGCATCACAAATGGTTTCAGTAACAGGAAGGAAACATTTAGATGAACATTTCATTCGCTTACGTTTGTTTTCGAGGATATTGGGACAATCCGAACCTCATAGCTAGTTGTGATAGCACGAAAACATATTTAGGTCCACGGTTTGACCAGTAACAACCGAGGCTCCGCCCACTTTGATATCTTTATTAATTTGATAAGGAGAAGATAAAATAAATACGAGTTATGCACTTTCGTAAATGGAAGATAAACGAGGAATAAAAACCAGGACTAAAAGAGTAAACTAAATCGTATTTTTATATTATATAAATTTATATATAATCATAGTTATGTAAAGTTAATAACTAGCTCAGTTAGTCGGATTGAAGGGTTTGTAGGGCTAGCTAGTGGTGAGCAAACTTAACATCTGAACACTCTTGTGCCGAGTTTAAGCAGTAGTTCAATGTGTATTTTTAGGTTCAAGTTCAGAAACAACTTTATTAATGTAGAAATGTTTTACAAGAATGGCGTCAAACCATATGAATCTTAGAGAAAACATATATAAAGAGCAAAGGAAACTTTTGACTAAAACTGTAACTAAAATACAACTAAATTCTACACTTAGTATAGCTTTACCCATATGGGAATTGGTTGAATGTTCGAATATTCCTGGGTTTGCTGCATGCTCTGATCTCCAGTAATTGATTTTACAGTTGATGGTTTCAATGCTGAGCTTCTTATAGTCTGGTTATTTTCCTCCTACTTGCTATGTCGGCAGGGGTCCGGTAGGCAAATGTTCGGTCTATGTATGGAGGGTGTCTCGATGTCCTTGTTATAAAAATTTCAACCGTGGAAATAGATCCGACAACACCTCAGTGTGCGTTTTACGTATTTTCAATGCTTGGTCGATGCTGCCCCCTATATACCGGTATGGAAGTATTGGTGTATTTCCTCATTGGTTAGTTTGAAAACCGCGGGTTTTTTTCCTCCAGTGTCGCAACCGGATTTAGTGATTTTTTGGCGAGAAAGTTTTTTTATAAATAGGTTTGCATCCTTATTTGAATTTCACCGGGTAAATTTGGTTGGTACTGCGTTTTACTGTCCCCACCAGATCTTCGAACGGTTTCCGGCCACTTCATTTTTTGTGTTCTCGATAAAGTGCTTTGTCTCTTTCCTAACGAATCTTGGCTGGGCTGGTGGCCGTCTGTTGGTGCCGCCATTGTTTTTGGTGGTTATTGGCACTGCAGTAGTTGCGGATCATACCAAAGACGGTTTAATGTGAGTCCGTCGTGTTTAGGCGAATTCTAAAGTAACGCTCACACCCTTTTGAGGGGGATTTAAGTCGGCCTACGCCATTTGTACGGGAAATAAAAGCGGTAAGTTCGATTTTTTTTCGACAAGAGACATGGGGAATTTTTGGAGTTTTTTTTATTTTTTTTTTAAACCACGTTTTGGATAAAAACTATATATTGTTTTTCTCCTTTGTCTACAGCCCTGTCCATTCCATCGACAGTTGTGCTGGACGCTGGTGTGAAGCCGGGTGTAGCCTTGTAACCCTGGGAAAGGTACGTTAGGATTAGTTTAGTTCATCTGTTTAAATCTACTTTATTTTATTGAGTCGACATGGGGTTCTTGATTAAATTACTCGGTGTAGGGGAACTTCGTATAAAATAGACGAATTCCAGGAAACTGAAACATTTCATTTTCCACAGGGTTTTACGCTCGGGCAAGGATCCCACAACCTTCTCACAACCATATGCTACCCTAGCACCATGTGCTAAGAGATCTTCAGGGTGGGCGTAAGCAGGACACGGGACCCGGTGCAGCAGTGAGGAAATGTCTGGGACAACAGAACTTCCAGGTTTAAAATCAAACTAAGTAACTAGAAAAAATAAAAGGACCAAGGTAGGGGTTTTTCTTCAATTTTATGCAAGCAAGGATATTTTAGATATATTTTTTCCAATATAATTTTTACAGTATAATTTAACATCTCTTGTAAACGCAAGGTAAAGGTATGACGTCATAACCAAAATTTTGCGGAGTATCTACTAAGTTGACTTGTTTTCCTTCATTTCATTTATTTAAGACAATTTCTCTTGTGAAATTTGGAGTGTCTTGCTACTTAGGCCCTGACTTGTTCCACTACATTTCATTCATTTTTTTCTATTTCATGTTTTTGGTAATACTTTCCGGTTTTACCTTTTAAAATAAACAAGATGAACTAATTTTTTCGTGTTATTTGTACAGCCCAATGACCAACTTTGCAGAGACAAAAGAGAGATGAGGTTATATTTTTTTTAGCGGTTTCTTTACACTGTTTTACCTCATGGGCTGGATCTCGGACTGGGTTGCTGTCTGTCTCATTCTACCCAATGTAGAACGATGACAGCAGATATTTGGTCCAGATCTCCCCTATGATGGAATAATTTTGGAAGTATATATATTTTTTTTCAATCGTTTATATAACTGAATCTCACACTACTGACTCAGATGTAGGTACACTGTGACTTGTTGGAAATGTCCATCTACCTGTAAAGTGCTTCTAGTTTTGTCATCCTAATCCAATCTTTTAGAATTTTATTTTGTTTATTAGTCAATTTTTGTTGGTTTTTTAATTACACAAATACTCTGGGAGCCTCGGAAGTAGGTCGAATTTCATTTTTTGGCTACAACGTTTGGGTTGAACTGTATTTTAATTAAGATCTTCTTTGTAAAACATTGATATTAAAACACTGTGGCGCACGTAAAATTTTCTTATTTCTGAACCCACCCTTCTCCACTGTATAAAAGTTACCGGGCATATCAATGTTTTACCTAGCTGGAAAATACAGTTCTGCTTCCAGATATTTGTTTAATTATTCAGTGGGTTTTTTTAGTGTCACAAATTGGCAAATTGTTATTATTCTAATTAGAGTGTCACAAAATGGCGGCAACGTCTTTAAGCTGCCACAAATGTCGTGCAACGCATTTTAATAGGCCACACCCTCTAGCCGCCCTGGATCCGCCACTGCATGTGGTGCATTTATTTGCAATTTATGAGTGTTTTTTGGTGAATTACCCGCTCTATTTAGCGTGTAATCATGTAAGTACCCCTATTGGCGATTTCAACCACCGATGAGGGCGCTGCGGTGCGTAAACAAACATGGAGGAAAGCGAGTATCATTTCTTGTTGGCGGTTTGAAACCAGCATGTAGTTCGGTGTGGATTACAGCGGTTAGAGAATATTTTATTGTGTAAATCAGTGTAGTGCTTTATTTACCAACATGAGTGACGAAATTTATGTTACTTTGGCTTCAGTCTTTTCATATCTTCAATCAACTGGCGATAGCAGATGCATTGTAGAAGGAGAAGAATTATTAAATGCCCACCATGTTATTTTGATTGCTAAATTAAATGAAGCAGACAGTTATGTGGAGATACTAGCACTCTGTCTTCAAACAAGTGCCATCAAGAGTAACCCTCATGAAATTAAAGGCAAACTACAGATAAACACTAGGAAAATATGCATTTCAAAGTTTACATGCACCTGTAAAGCAGGTTTATCTGGGACTTGCAAGCATATTGCTGCAGTTCTTTTAAAATGAACTAGGTAATATATTTTTTTCAATTTATTTCACATAATCCTAATATAAATACATATATAATATAAATTTTTACTTTTAATTAGTTTAACTTTGGCCGAGATATCACACATAATGCATTTTCCCAAGCCATCCTTTTATCAACATATTCCTCCTGGTCTAATGCATTAACGATTTTCAAACGAATCCCACTATTTTTCTTCGGAAAATAATAAAATTGAACATGTGGTTCCCTGCCTTTCCTTGTGTGGCATCCATAACACAACAATTCGTATTATGCTTCGTATTTCCAGACGTTGATGGTTCTGGTTCTGAACTCATGTTACTTATATACATATATTATAATATTTACGTAAAAAATCCACAATATTTATCTTTTAACAGGAAACAATCTCACAAAGACCACGAATTTAACAGAATGACGCCGTAAAATAAAGAAACGCAATGTAAACACACGGCCGATCGACAAATGATTACTCGCTTTCTAGGTTCACATTTTTTCCGTCCAGAGGGAGCACAGATTTTTGGAATCGCCAATAGTAGCAAGACTAATGTCAGCCACATATTCAACGTTTCGGATAAGACAATATCGTTGTTTTTTTTTGCGTGGGACATTATGTTCCAGCAGATCACTTTGTTGGGATTATCTATTTCAGTAGGCGTGAACTATTATTTGTTCTACTTATGTACGTCTTTCATTTCAGAACTGGTGGGATATATTGTCCCAACATAATGTACTGATGGGACGAACTGTCCCAAACTAAAACGTTCGAAAAATGATGTGAAAAAATTATAAACATCTCTAAAACCCTTCTACTTTCGAAATATGAAATCATAAATTAAATTATAAGCCTCACGAAAGAAATAAAATTCCGTCTTAAAAGGGGAATACTACATTATTAGGTCACCTAAAGTGCTTCGGTGAGTTTTCTTAATTTTTTGATAACTTTATTCTGTTTATTCTTTGAGATATTATGATGTGATATTAACACTAGATTGTGTCTGATAAAAGAGACTTAATAGGGACCTATTGCAATAGTGCCTGGCACAAATTGTGCCGGGCACTATAATGACAGTTTCTCATTATAAAAACAGCTGTGTCCTTCACAATTAGGCCTTTGTGTATTATACGAGCCGGATTTAATAGTGACGCCACTATTAATGGAAAATAAACGACGGGATTTATAAATTCGACTTTGGTATATCAATTTTGAAAGATCTACTGTCAGTTTGTAATGCGGAACTGTCAATATAGTGCCCGGCACAATTTGTGCCTGACACTATTGCAATAGGTCCCTATTGTAAATCGAAAATAAGGCTAGCAGTAATAAGGCAACAACTTTATTTAAATGCCTTAACCCGGCCGGTACATACAAATTAGTTATTTGAACATGATTTTTATATGGCCGTCCATTTTTTTAAGCCCATTTTTAAATATTTACTCATTAGGGTAATGTATGAGGTTGTTTTTTATGTAATGCTATATTTATTGTTCTGTTCATTATGTTTTTAAAAGAATAGTAAAAATAGAAGATTTGTGGCGTGCTATTTTGGCGGAAAACTATTATAGAACATAGGTAAAGTGTGTCCATTTAAAAATACAACGGGCTTTCGAGCAAAGCACTTAGCAACCCAGCAATCGTTATATACATGGGGTTTGCCTCAAGACTTAGCGGGTGCATTGCAGCGGCGTAGCGTGGGGGGGGCGCGGGGGTTCGTCGCCCCCCCCCGCCCCGAGGGTAGTGGCGCCCCATAGGTGGGAGAGGCGCCCTTGTGTCGTATCGGCCGTCCCCTCATACATGATGACTTTTTTTTTTTAGTTGCAAGATTCGTCAGAGGCGCCCTTGTGACTTATCGGCCGCCCCCTGACATATGATGACCTTTTTTTTTTTTTTGGAGACGGCGCGGTTCAAATTTCTACGGCGCGGTTCTTTTTTTTTGGTCGCAAGATTTGTGATTTTTTGCCGTAAGATTTTTCATCCGTTTTCAGAGGCGCCCTTTTTAGTTGTCGCCCCCCCCCCCCCCCGCCCTTTCGGGCACGCTACGCCGCTGGTGCATTGATAGCAGGTGCAATGCTGTCAAAGTAGGGTTGATAAAAGCGGATGACCTCTAGTTGCATTTTCAAATGGAGATACAGTACCTATTATAATAGACCATTTCCTAAGAGACAGGGGCGGGGACAATGTTGTAGTGGAATATATAAGGGGGTGGCTGATGAGGGCCGCCCCCTCCCCCCGAATCTATTTTTTTTTAGATACTTTCCACATATTTCATGAATACAAACATAAAATAGCATAAAATATGGCCTCATGGGGTCTCGCCCCCTCCACCAAAATGTCTCGGGCCCACACCAAAACTTTTTCCTATATACGCCACTGATATGTTGCAAGTGAAAAATGCCTTTAACTTGGATATTTGTAAACATTCGGAAGAGCAATATATCATTCATGTACAGAAATCACAATTCTTTTTACATAATTTTTTTTTTCTATATAAAACAATAATCACAAAAACAAAGATGCAAAAAATCAAACAAATCTGTAATAAAACACCTTCTCAAAAGAAAACAAACACAGAAAATAATGCAAAATGGTTCGTAAAAAAAGTGTCAGCCCAGTGGCAGTGACAAATTTCAACAAACCGTTATATTAATGCCAAGTTACATATTAAATACTGCATGCCTCTAATTTTGCACTGATAAAGCACAATCCTTGTTAAAGTCTGTTGTATTTTACATCGCAACTACGCAAGCGTAGATGAATAAATCTCTAATATCAAAACGTGCGGTATAAGGTATAAACACGTATATGAGTATAAAACTGGTTAAACCCACAAATCTTTTTCTTTTTGTTCGAAAGCAATATGTAGGCATTTTTTAATAATCCCCAAAAGGGAGACAAAAATCAAACAACTCCTAATAAAGGTTCTAGTTTTTCATTTAAATTAGTTCTTGTCCTTCAGCAGATATTATTTAAAATAAAAGAAATTTTCTTATCGCATGGTGGCATCTAGCTAGTTTAAATGTGTGAATCATTATCTACAATTTGAAATAATCTGTCATCTGTTAAATCAAAATATATAACAACCTTAATCATACTCGGATCTGATATGTGATATAAGTCTTCATCCGATTAAAACATGTGTTACATAAGGAATCAAATGTTTAAAACTAAAGTTTAATAGAGCGACGTTAAAATTTTGTTAGCAATTTTCATAGATTTAAATGAAACTTAATTATTGATAAAATATTTTTAATCCACCTCTGTAAGGAAGAGAAGCTAGTCACGTTTGTTGTTAAAGATGATGCAGGTTAATAGCAGGCTTTGGCTCGAGGCCAAATTCTTTGATCGAGGATTTCTTCCTTCTGCTTCTTTTATTATTTTTTATCTTTTTTACTCTCCTCGCGTTTCGGATAAACAAAAACTGTATGTTTAGCATAGGTTATAGGTAGATGCACCACGGATCACCTAACAAACAGATAGGGAACTCAGGTGGTGGGGGGTGCTACGCGCATCTTTCACGCAGCCTGCATGTTGGGGTCAACCACTCAGAGGCGCATTCTGTATTTCAATATTTTTTAAACCTTTAGTACGTGTTGAGCATTAGTGGTGTGTAGATGTGATTTTTGTATTTGATATATGTTATTTTTGATTTTATACAATGGTAACGGTTTGTGCCGTAAGAGACTGTAAATCCACGTGACGGTATACCCTTAATCCAAGTAATTTTCGATTTCCGCAGGATCCTATAAGGCAAACTTATACATTATTTTATCTTTCGATTTTTTTAAAACTTTTGCCATATCCTATACAAGGTGTATCCTATGAGATGAATCTGTAAATGATTTAAGTACAAAGAGTTCTTAAGGACATATAGATCTGCAACTTTTTGATTTTGTTTTTTTATTTTTTTTATACTTTTGCAGGATTTGTTATATTTATCTCAATTTAAAAATGCGCCGCCATTAGATCCTAAAAAACAAGATATAAACTATGCTTTGTTTAGAAAGTTTTTGGTGTTTTGTATGAAACAGCGGCATAAGCTCAGTTTGTAGAAAAGGGAAATTTGTAGATTGATATTTTGATCCTTAAATTAAGCAGAGGTTCACAAATTAAAAGGGTAGGGGACAATTCGCCGCAGCCGATTAACCGCGGCCGATTCGCCGCGGCTGGCTGATTGGCCGCGGCTCGTTTTGCCGTGGGGACATTTTGCCGCCAATCGAATTGCCGCAGGGACAATTTGCCGCGGGAACAATTCGCCGCGAGATTTTTGTTTCATGATATTACCATTGTTTTATTTACCTTGACTTCATATAATATGTTTTTATAAAAATAATGTTTTCAAACTTTCCCACTATTTATTTGGTGGTAACTATACATTCCAGCATTTTTTAATTGGAAAAAATAAATAAAATGACCAATGTAGAATGGCGATTTTTGCCATTTATGAACCGATATGCATCAAACTAGAAACTTTAGGATCTTTCAGGGCGCTGATTATTATTTTTAACTTAAACTGAAAAAAATCAAAATGAGAACCGACCTGAAACACCAAAACTTCTGAATTTGATGCATATCGGTTCAAAAATGGAAAAATCCGCCATGTTGTATCGCCATTTTGATTTTTTTAAATTTAAGTTAAAAATAATGATCAGCGACCTTAAAAATCTCATCAGTCAGTGTTAGAAACAAATCCTTCCATAAACGGAAAAATCCGCCATTTTGGTTCCGCCATTTTATTTATTTTCCTAATAAAAAAAATGTTGGAAAGGTTCGAAAAAAGTTATAATCAAACAAATATATATGAAGTCAAGCTAAATACAACTGTTTAAACAATTGCCAATGGTAACATCATAAAACAAAAAAATCTCACGGTGAATTGTCCCCGCGGCGAATTGGACCACAGCGAATTGGCCGCGGCGAATTGTCCCCTACCCATCTAAAGAGACCTTAATAAAAAGAGAAAATAGTCATTTTAGCACTAAATTTATTAACATTTTTAAAACAGATTTTTGGGTAATAGGTTTAAATATTTTTGAATAATTTTGAAACTTAATTATTACCGTTTTGGTAATGCACAAAATTTTAATAGTCTGTTATAATTTTTAAGAAACAAACAAAAAACAAGTTTAACACAAAAACAAAGAGGTCTAAATGTAATGCGAAAAAAATCTTTGTTTTGACCATTTCCACAACCCCTTAAAGTTTTATACATCATTTAAATTAAACCCTGTGTAATACACTATTATATATTATTTGGTCAAGAGTTTTTGACACAAATTTGTTATAATTTTTTATTATGCTACTATTTACTATTTTAATTTAATAAATATTAGATTTTACTAAATTTTTAAATATTAATTTACCGTGGAGCAATTTTGTGCTAATTGTAAAGATAATTTGGTCACCCTGTATCTCCTTAAACTTTCAATTTTTCGAAAAAACTAATAAATAATATCTGATTCCAGTAAATTAAGAAATTACTCTGCAATGTCAAACTTCTTATATTTAAAATTCACAATTTTAATCCTCTTGAAACTTAATAAATATTATCCCAATACAACAAAAAAAGCAATCAATTTTTTTCTTTTTGTGTTTGGCTGTATGCTGGAAACGACAACATGCTAACGTATTCTGAACGAAGAAGAAGACCTCTTTTTGTGCTTCCCATATCTCTCATTTAATAGAACACATTATTTCCATAGTCCCCTACAGAGGACAAGATATAATATTTTTACGCGGCCGAGACTCTAAAATTAATTTTAGCTCCCATTTTTAGCAGAACAAAACTATTTTAATGTTTTTATTGTTTCTGGCAGTAAAAATATTTTTTCGCATCAATAATCTGAAACATTCATATTTTATGATAAATTTCTTTTAGTCCGGCTCTGAGTTTGATTCCCAATGCTTAGCCATCGTTGAATTCTCCGAGATCAAAGACGGCCAGCCGGCTTATTTATCTGTTTGTTAGGTGATCCGTGGATGCACCCTCACGGACAAATAGATTTTGCGAGATTTATTAGAGATTTAATATGGTTTCTGATACTTTAGTATTGGACTTTTGTGAATTCTGAATACCTAACTATTCCTTATCAAATGTCTTAGGAGAAAATATATTTTTGTTATTTTTCTTATTTATATACATTTTTTACCTTATCAAGTCTCGTCAAGCCAGTGGATTATTTAAAAAAATCTTATGATTATGTTGACAGTTCTTAAAAAATGTAAGGCTGTTTTTTGATACAGCTGACATACTCGTTAAGTTTTTACGGTTATGCGCACTCGCAAGGAGATCCCTATCACGCTCGAGAAGCGACAAGTGCGCGGAAATGTTGGTGTATGTTGGTTTTGAAACGGTTCAGGTTGTAACCTGCAGGGAAAACTGTTCCAGGGAGTTTATTCCACAGCAATGCTGTTCTCCAGAGATATGAATTCTGATATAATGAGGTTCTTGATGCCTCTATTTTGACAGTAAATTGATGGTTACCGTCTGTTTGACGTGTTCGCCTAGAAGGTGCTACTCCCGGGGGGATCATACGTGCCATCGAGGTACGTGCCAACGCTTCAGAGCATTTTCAGTGATAATACCTGTAAAAGGGAGATAGATCGCCCACAGTTCTTCGATGTTTGAGACTAATAGCTAGACTTGATAGCTCGTTTTTGCACGGTGTTCAAAAGCATTAAGGTATGTTTTGGTGCCGCACTCCATATATGTGAGCAGTACTCCATAATTGGTCGAATCTGGGCTTTGTAGAGTGTCAGCAGTTGGCTTGGTGTATACAGATGTCTTGTACGAAATAGCACCCCAAGCTTTTGCGACGCCCTTTTAGCTATATCTGCCACGTGACTGTGCCAAGACATGTTGGTCTCTACAGTGACTCCTAAGATGTTCAACTGGTACTGGTCTTTTTTGAAAACAGGACTGCTTGGGTTCAAGTTCAACGAAGATACTATATCTTATAAAGCTTAGCTTTAAAATTAACATTCAAAATACCAATAATAGCTAATTAAGTTCATCTAGAATTCCATAAAACTAAAGGTGAGACGAAAATTAAAAAAGCGGAGAGGAAAGGCTTGCTCAACCAACAAATTAACAACTGCCCTAAAAAATGATCTCACAGTGAAGTCTTAAAACTAACAACTTTCTAATAAACTTCCGTCAACAAAGAATTTTATTAGATAAACCACTGTTACTAGATAATAATTTACACTATCGCGAGATCAAAGAAGTACTCGAATTTTTTAACTCTAAAGGCTTGACACAGACCTGAATATTTTACTAAATGACGAACCAAATAACGAACCGAACAAACATTTTTTTTGACGATCTGAACAACAAATTGAATGCTTTTGTGCAGTTCTAGTTCAAGATTTAAATGTGTGACTGCCGTTCGGTTCTGACTTGCCAAAGCTTGGTAAATTTTCATGAATCCGTGGTACATTTACTGCAATCTTCATAAAACCATTCAGAGAAGATGCAGATATTCAGCTTGTTTGTAATTTTCGTAGATTGCGTATTATTGAGAAAAACCTCTTACCTGTTCCTTGATACTGCATGTAGTGTTTACATGTTTTATTACATCCAACGAAGAATAATGGATATGCAGTGAAAGTCTTTTTGTAACATGCGCATGAAGAAAAATATTTTTTCGTGTTTACAAATATGTGTCAATATTCGCAGTTCTGCTACCCAAGAGATAAACAATAATTGTTAATAGGGATGCGAAAACAACAAAAAATATTTTATACATTCGTGTTTTTTGGTTCTCAATACAAAAAACAACTAGGCACATCGGTGTAAGTTAGTAATTTTGTAACATTATCTATTCTCGCTGCTTGTCATATTTTTATTTAATAAGGGATGAAAATAAACGACATTTTCCTCAAAATATTACTCCTTTTGTCTCCTTTTTTTTAACTTCTATTGTTGCTAAAAATTCGTTTTTTAAATATTTAACTAAGAACATGCAAAACTATGTATTTTGTTGTAATTTAACTTCTTTTTCTATAATAAAATGGAGCAGTCCAGACAGTGGCGGATCCAGGATTTCCAGGGGGAAGGGGCCAAATTGACAGCAACCATCGAAATATTTTTTTATTAGCGGTTTTTGATAGAACTGAGGTGTGAAATTTAGCATATAAAGGATATTTATGGCGCCGCAGGCGAAATTTTTATAAAAATTAAGTAGAATTTGTGACAAATTTTAAATAATTGATGCTGCTAAACTAAAAAATTGGTTATGTCTGGGAGGGGGGGGGGCGGGTCCTTCTGCTTTCCCCCCCTGGATCCGCCACTGAGCCCCGAAAAATCTTCAACCGATTTAGAGGAACTATTTAGCCAATCTTCTTTAGAGCATCGTCCCGGAAGACGTCATTTCTTCGATTAGATTGAATTTAGAGCGTATAGAGGGATTTTCGAGCAAAACTAAAACAATATATCGAGAAAAAGTCAAAAGCTGCACTAAAAGTCTGTAGACAAGTCCATATAGGGCTACAATTCTATCTTTATTTAGTTTAGTTAACTTTAGGGGGTCTGAGTTGCACCGATATGTTCGTATTAATGTGAGGGTTGGGAAATACACACTTCTCTTGAAGACGACTAAAGGGTTTTACAGAAACTTTTCTTCATCACTTAAAGTGGCTTTTGGTACGGGGCTAAAATTATTTTTAAGTTAAAAAAACTCTCCGAAATAAGTTGAAATAAGTAATTTTTATTAAAGGAAAATATTATTTGATTTAATCGGGGAACATTTCCGCCCTACAAGTGACATTCCTCAAAATAAACTTTAAAATGTCGCAGTTCATCTGAAAAAAAAACGTGTATTGTAAAGCGCTTCTAAGACCAAAAATTACCGCTTTTGTCGTCAATGTAGTGGTGCCTTTTCAAGAAAAGATGGTACAGCAGATATATTAGGTTCTATCTACTTTTCTAAAAACTAAAAACTTTATTGTAGAAAGTTAAATTGCGTTTTCAACGATGTATTACTTAAATCGGTCAAGTAATTGGTTACCATTGCAATGGCGGCCCAATGTCGGGGTAATTTTTAAAGATCTCGAAAGGAAATACGTGTTTTCATAGGTTTTATTCAATTTATGAATAAACTAAGCAATTTAGAGAAAAACGTTTAGAACAGTTTTTAATAGAAAATAAAATTTTCTTTTAAATCATATAATAAAGAGTGGTATCATTAGCTAAAGTGAACATACCAGGGGCTCTATTCTGCGTCTTCAGCGATGTGACCATTTACTTCACACGCTTTGACCAATAGTAAACTCTGAGCGGTCGCGCGTTTTGCGAAATGACTTGTCTCGACCAATGGCATAGTCGGTCTTTAGAAGTAGTGAGTTTTACGCGTTTCAAGAGAAATCTGTTCTCCTGCCTCGTACCGGAACGTTTCTCGGTCGGATCGTAGGAGAAGCTTGCGCAATGGAGGTCTTTGCGTATAGCATGTGACGGCTTCGAGTTAATTTAAAGCTTGCCATTGGCATGTGACGGGAACTATCACATCGTTCAAGTATGAGAGTAGCTAGCCAGGAGCTCCCGCACATTAAAATTGTTTTTTTAAATCTCAAAAAAAACATTTTTATTAGTATAAAGCAAGGTCAACAAAAATACTCTGCCAATATATGGGCCCCTAAGCTCACACTAGGTACTATAGTTATAGTGTACGTCCTAATATAACTAAAAACTGAAATA
Source organism: Aspidapion aeneum (assembly GCA_963576565.1). NCBI lineage: Eukaryota > Metazoa > Arthropoda > Insecta > Coleoptera > Brentidae > Aspidapion > Aspidapion aeneum. The sequence continues at coordinate 72,080,914 of OY755038.1, read as the reverse complement.
TATTTTACTCAAATCCAGACTAAATTACCTTTCGTTCAATACCACACAAGCCATGTTTTGACAAACTTAAATTTTTTAAATCTACCCCCACCCTTAAAAAAAAATAAAAACTAAAATGTATTTTGTTTAACTCCGGACTCAATTACCTTTCGTTTTTCACGTAAACTCTAATTTTTGAAATCTACTCCCACTTTAAAAAAAAACCGAAATATATTTAGTTTAACTCCAGACTCAATTACCTTATGTTTGATATCACACACGCCATATTTTCATATAAACTCTTATTTTTTAAATCTACCCCCACCCTTTTATTTGGCTTGTGTTCGGTGGATTTTGTTCATTTTTAAATGGGACCATTTCGACCCAAGACTAGCCTAGGTTCCAAATTTCATTAAAATCGGTCAAGCGGTTTTTGAGTTATGCGCGTTGGTGGTTACAGATAGACAAACGGCGCAACAAAAAAGTTTGAAAATCATCTGAAACGCAAAGATATATAAAAAAATTTGAAATCGGAGCAACTTTTAGAACTCGAAAAAATTAGGATCACCATAGCTCACACTACTATAGTATAGTATATGTGTGAGCTAAAATACAGGCCACGACCCTGAAAAATCAGCTGTGGTTGCGGGGCTGAATTTTACGGATAGAGGTTTATTTGTGATATTTCCAAAATGGCACTACAGATTTTCGCGAAATTTCAGTGAAATATTCCCAGACACTATACCGATATTCCACCAAACTTTAGTAAGAATGAAAGAAGGTTAAAAGGTTAAAATCTTCAAGATTTAGCATTCCTTATGTTCCACCGCACACCAACTGTTATATTTGAGATGGATATGACTTTCTCATTGTTTGTCAAGGCGTTTATTTATTTGCTTGTTATGTAAAACTTGTTCGAGTTAATTAAAAATCGAAAAATACCTGTACTAATTTTTTTAGAACAAAATTACACTACAAAAAAATCATTTTTTAATGTTGTAATTTTTGTAAACACATCTAGATGAGTTTTAAAAGTTGGCGACTATACACAAAAAGGTGTAGGTGAGCCGATTACTTTCCACGCAGAAATGAACACATTCGCTTCTGCTTTAAATGTAATTTTTGTGTGAGCTAATGGAACGGCTCTAAAAAATTAAGGATTACTATACATTAAAAAAAATACATGAATATTGTAAAAACAATCTTAAAAACGGCTTTATTTTAAAAAAAAATGTGTGTACTTAGACCACACGGCAGAAGTGCATACTTCAACAAGGCGAAATTAATAATACTGGCCTTCATCTGCATTATCATATCGCTCGCTAAATGTTCCTCTCACAGTTAGTCGACTCGAGCCGACTTCACCCGAATGAGCGTTACATAGCCGAGTCTGACGGCTCAGTCCAATTCAGTACTCACGAAAACTGCTAAACGCGCCTAAAGAAGTTTAAACACTTCAAAAAAAATCAGATATTTTTCAACCGTCATTCCAACTTTAATATTTTAAACACAAACAACTGTGGCGTGACGTGACCATCAAAAAGCAATTCAGTCCCCGCCATGACGTGAACAAAATTGTAGATCGTGGCCCGTCCGTTTTGATAGCCCTGTGTAAAGTTATATGTACCAGATTTGGCAACCCATCCACCCCTTGCTTGTTTGTCGTTCCGCTAAAATACGAAGGCTATAAATTAAAAAGGAAAACAACAAGAAAGTGTGTTAACTATTGCTTTTATAAATATGAACGAGCTTCCACACATTGCGTTGGCTTAGTTGACAGGGCCGTACCAAGAACATTGAGGTCCTTGGGCTAGCCTTACACATTTTGAACCAAACTCTATGCCATTTTGCAAGTCAAATAATTATCAATACTATTATATCTTTATTTTATATTTTTATTTATATTTTTATTTTATAAGTTTTCAGAACACCTGGAATAAATAAAAATGGTAAAAGATCTTTGATATGATCCTGACACTGCGTTGATATTGGGCGAAGGTTTTTTTTTGGCTATCAATACGGACGGGCCATGATCAATAACTTTGGTGACGTCACAGCGAAGACTGAATTTCTTTTTGATGGTAACGTTAGTCCACAGCTGGTTGTCTTTAAAATGTTGAAGTTGGATTGACGGTTCATGAATATTTAATTTTTTTTTAAAATAAAGCCAGTTAAATCTAAAACAGAAGAGAATGTGTTCGTTGTCGCGTGCAAAGTAATCGGCTTAGGGCCTGTCCTTAAATTACGTAACGCTCTAGGGGGGGAGGGGGGGTGCTTTTTTAATGTTATTTTTCTTGAAAATGCGCTACGAGGGGGGAGGGGGGGTCAAAAATCCTGAACTTTTGCGTTACTTAATTTAAGGGCGTTCCCTTACCTAAATCTATTTGTTTATTCTCGGAACACTTTTAAAATTTAATATAGTTATTTACATGTACACAAATTGCAACAACAATTTTTTTTAAGTGTAATTTTGTTTTAAAAAGACTAACACTGGTATTTTTGGATTTCAAATGAACTTTATTGTAAACAATCGAAAATGATTTACAATACAAACAAATAAACAAATACCATGACAAAGTCAAATCTAACAATTGGCCTGCGATGCATGGCGCGAGATTTAAATTTAAAATAAAGGAATGGTAAATCTTATTTAACCTTTTAATCAGCTTTCACCATTAAAAAAGTTTGAAATATCAAGATAATGTAAATTTCGCAAAAATCTGTGTTGCTATTTTAAAAATATCACAAATAAACCTCTATTCTCCCATAAGACCCAATGTTAAAATCAACCCATGATAACAGCTGATTTTTTCAGGGTCGTTGGCTGTATTTTTTTGTTAATAAATAATAAATATTTTTCTTAAAAATTTTCTTTCACGTGTGTGTGATCATCTATAAAATAATTTTAGCTCCTCTTGCTAATTTTTGTGACAATTTTTCAGCAGTGGCTAGCTACTTTTCAATTAGATGTTTCTCCCTGGCATTTTTTGTGGGTAGCTGTGCTTTATTGGTGGTCCTCTTGCACCGACTTAGATTTTCCTACATTTGCAAATTCCCTAATATATCATTTAAGGATATTTAATCTAGAAATATACAGGGTCAAGGAACTTTCAAAAGTAGCTGTTATTCTAAAAATACAGATCTATCTATCCATAACACTGTCCTCTCTTTGAAATTGACACTTGCACAAGAAATAATATCGATTTGTAAGTTCGATCATGATGTATGATCAATTGTATAAACATAAAATATACCAGTATACTGCCATTATTGAAAATTGCTACATAGAAGCTGCCATAAAAGTGGCACGTGCTACTGGAATCATAATAACTATTTTGGGAATTTTAAAAGTAAGTAGAAACATCGAAAATTTGTTTGAAAATTTTGAAAAACATCAGTATTTTAATCTCGACTACGTATTGTAACGTCTTTAATTAAAAGTATTAAACGAACCTGATCTGGTGATACGTGAATAATCTCTAAGAAGGCCTAACAAAGGTTATCGACAAGTACTACCTGCACCGTGTAACAATATTTCTTATTTCAGACATTGTTTTCCAGATTGCTTTAAATCTGTCTGTATTAAATTCCTCATAAAATAATTTTGTACGAAACCGATTTCATTGAAATAAAAAGCTTCATAGTAGAGACCGATTTCTCTTTAAACATCAATATCAAAATTTTTTGAAGATAGCTTGTATTTCAAGATGATGGCAAATTTCGTATTTGATTTTAGAGAGCAATCGATCTTTGAAAGGTCTCTTTTGATTTAATTAAAATCGGTTCTGTAATCATAAAATTATGATGGAATAGATATAGACAGAATTAGCAAGGCAATCGTATAATTTGCAAAATAATGGTTGAAACAAAAATGTATTTTTCTGGAACCACTAAACTGATTTCAATGGGAATTTAGTTTGATCTTGAATTTCATTTTGCAATGTATCTTATTATTTTTTTAAAATTTTAGTTTTTTAAGTGAAAATTCGGGAAAGATGAAGCACATTGGCAACCATATCTAAAATAATTGTTATATGTATTTTTTTTTTAAATTACTTTTTCCTCAAAAAGGTCAATTTTGTTTTAAAAAAAAATACATTTTTTAATTTAGAAATTTTCATTGATCGCACTCCTTTAAGGGGTGAATATCACCCTCAGAATTTAAATAAATAAACAAGGTCATGTGATTACTAGCATTTCTAGGCAAGCGATTCGCAACAAAAATGTAAAAAAATACGTTTTAAAAGTTTTAGTTGCTCATCCCTAAAATTTAAAACACTTTTTTCACAATCGGCTTTATGTGTCATCTTACCCTTAGAATGACATATACGCACGAAAGATAATAGTCAAACATTAGATAAAAGGTTCAAGTATCTAATATGAAAAATTTTAAATAATTTCTTTAAAAAATTTAAAATTTATTGAAAATCTCTCCTATAGGTGCGCCATCTTCACCCAATCTCCCCTATAGTTTAAAAGTTGTAAAGAAAACAATTTTTGCCTGCTTTTTTTGGCCTACTATGTATTACTAGATTAAATTAATACTTTTTAGTATGGTCTGAGAACTAATTACAGGAGTAATTAAGTTTATGTTTTATTATTGTTTCAAAGGTGTGTTTTTCTGTCTAGGTAGCCTATACGTGTAGATACAGCCCTGTGCTTTGACTTTCCCAAAAACCTGTCGCGATGCACCAGCTGAAGAAGTGATAGGTGCCTAGTATGGTATTTTATTATTTTTATCAGGTGGGATTGGTCAAGATTTAAAAGCATTTTCGTGCTAGAAGAAAATCTGCTTTCAGGGAATACTAATATTTATAAAAGAAAAAATTTAATTAAAAAAAAAACCCAACTACTAAATCTACATGTACCTACTAGTCGCAGTTGGGTACATAATTGATAGGTATACCTATAATGTACGACATGCTTCAACTTTTAGTTTTGATGCCCAAAGCGCACTTACGAAACTATACAGTTTTGATACATTTTAGTGTAGGTTACTGAAAATCCAGCTGAGATGGCTTGGTCTTTTTAATTTTTTTGTGATATCCAAAATGTCCGAGTCAATTATATAAATGTCATTTGGTAATAACTCTATAAATATAGCTAATAACAAAATATAAGTAACCTATTACTGGTTTTCGTGTGCGGGATTTTAACGAACACGAGTGTACAAGTAGATTTAGCAGTTGGGTGTTTTTTTTTTAACTTTTAGGTTTAATCTGGGAGCACGGCGGCAGTGCCCTGCCAAGTTCTCGCGAAAATGGCTGTACTATCTTTTCTTGAAACATATCAGCCCATACTTGACCTATCTAAAACTCTACTTCGGAATAAGCTACAAAACTCAAACTTTGCACAGTCGTAGACCTTTATAGAGCTAACAATCCCTTCAAGTTTTATGGACTTCTATAAAGTAGTAAAGTAGTTACGAAATTTCAAAAAACTTCGAAATTGTAACCCTTGGAAAAAGTTAAAAAACTTCAAAATTCTAATTCACTCGCCTCCCCCATACGCATGTAAAGTTATGTAAAAGTAACATTGCCCACCTCCAGAAACGCTAGAGAGCTGAGCTTTGGAAGATCGATTGGAACTATGATAAAACTATAAAAGAAAATAAAAAAACCCTAAATTTTAATTAAGTTCCTTCCCCTATAAATGTAAAGTAATGTAAAAGTAACATTCTTCACTTCCAGAAACACTAAAGAGCTGAGCTTTAGAAAACTGATAGGAACTATGATGAAACTATAGGAAAAAATTTAAAAACACCAAAATTTTAATTTACTTTCTTGACCTATAAATGTAAAATTGTCTACTTCCAGGAACACTAGGGACCTGAGCTTTAGAATTATTAGCCTTCTATGATCAGGAACTATGATAAAACCATAGGAAAAACCCCAATATTTTTAATAAGGCATTGCAAAAGTTTTGCACAATATTCATATATAATCATAACAAAAACACTTCATGTAAAAAAAAGCCGAGTACGCGAAGTTGGTATTCCTTAAAAAGAATTTGTATTGGAGATCTTGGCTTTACTTTTTTTTCAATTCTTTTTGCGGAATACCACCTTCGCGTACTTGGCTTTTTTTTACATGAAATGTTTTTGTTATGATTCTTATTTAGTCTTACAGAAAGCACTATGCCTTTACCATTCATTTAGCGTTACCGGAAAGTACGTCTAGATTTTCTACCGACGCGAACAGTGTTACCTTCCTTTTTGTTCTTTTTTTATTTTTTCATTATTCTTTTTATGATTTTTTTCAGGATGTATTGACATTAAGAAGAAGGATATAGGAAGTTTTTACTGCGGTGAAGTTCTACTACTAAAACACTATTATTATTAATAATATACCCACTAAAGCGTTCACTACATCACGGAAATATGTGCTTAATTCAATGTGTGATATATACGCAATTCACTTAACTAGATCAAGGTACCTAAGAATTATCTAAATCAGGCATTTGTGTCAAACATTGAGTGAAGGTGGGGAAGAGGAGAGGGAGGGAAGGACTAGTAAAATGGTTTGAAACTGATCTATATTTGGAGCGCGACACAAACATACATACATATCCCAAGCGAAAAACGTTACCCTTCCTTTCGCCATGCTGCAGTTTGCAATTTTATTTTGCATTTATCATAAAACATCCACAGGCAAAAATAAAATTTAAAATAGGTAGATATCTTTGGGATAAAGTAAACACTTTTCTGGCAACGTTTGGTGGGAAAATTCCCACTTTTTTAAGCCTTGGAAACATTGCAGCGTCGTAACTAGGTGCCCGGTGCAAAATTAGAGTTTCGCGCCCCCCCCTCCTTCGACAAAAATTGACTCGGAAGGCGTCTGACGTCACCGGTCGCACCCCCCTTTGTTACGGCACTTCTGGGAACAAACGATTTTAGACACATTTAAATTTAGTTAATTATTTTAAATTGGCAAAATATCAAAATTATTTAAAAAATAAATGGAACCATAAAGGATCTGATACCACACATACACTCCAAGTAAACTCTATGCTATATCAACATTAAAAACAGTTTTTTTATATCTCCGAAACGAAAGCTTCTACGAAGTTTTTGGTACTAACTAAATTGTTGAGAAAAATGCGACGCTCCGTTAAAAAATTAGCATTTTTAAAAAATTTTGCTGACAAAAAACTGTCATTAGCACTGATGAATTTTGACGAAAATCTAATCTAAAAATAGTGTTTGATACTGCAGCGAGCTACATACAAACACTCTTTTACCTAAAAATGTCATGAAAATCGGTTTAGCGGTTTAGGAACTAATGTGTTATGGACAGACATACACAAACACACACATACATCACTACGATCTTACTAAAAAATACACCCAAATAACACATTTTCGGCATTATTAAAAAATAAATCCTAGAAAACAATACCTTTTCTAGTTATTGATGCGCGAGCTAAGAAGGAAAAACTTATATTTAATGTGTTTTTCAGAAAACTAAACCCGAGGGGTGGCTCGGTATTTCCACGGATCACCAGGTGATCCGTGGTATTTCTTTTTGGTGTACAGACAGGCTAGGGGAAATACATGAAATACCAGGAAATACGTGGATGTACTTGAAAAATACTAGGAAATACCTTGGAACTATGGGGATCTAGGAAATATACCGGGAATTATCGTAGGTATTTCCTTTTGGTGTACAAAAATTGACGATCGAGCCACCCCTCGACTAAACCCCAGAATTTTAACAGGATTTTTTATAACCCCCATTTTTGGTATAAATTAGATAACATAAGTCTAATAATACAACTATGTTTGTATAATATGTATGTAGATTACATCGTAACAGCACTCGGCTTTTAGTCCAACGACCTCCACGTATTGTTAACTCTTTTGTTATTTTACAAGAAGTTGAATCGTGTCTAGCTATGTGTCACCTACTTGATTATTGAAACAAATAAGTGCCTTTTGATTTATTACAATATTGCCGTATATTTTAAAATAATAAATGTGTAAGTATTATAATTATGAATTCGATTTTCTATAGTACTCTAAAGTTCACCAAGAATCAGGATCAGTTATTTGCATTTTCTCCTAGAAGTATCTATTCGTTGTCAATGTTGTCAGCAGTGGCGTATATAAGGGGGGGCCTGGGGGGCCCGGCCCACCCCCCGAAGCTAAGATTTCTTTTGATATTTTCCACATATTTCATGAATACGAACATAAAATAGCGTAAAATACGGCCTCATGGGGTCTCACCCCCCCCCCCCCCCCCGATTATGTGTTGCCCCCCCCCCCCCCCCGAAACTTTTTTCTATATACGCCACTGGTTGTCAGTAATCATCGCAACATCCTATATAATTTATGATTTGCATCATTTGTTGTTTTATCGTTTTACTGCAACTTTTATAGGTTGGTATACAGGGTGTTCCAAGTTAAGTGTCTACCATTGCTAACTTTTTGATGTGTAAACTTCTTTAGGCGCGTTTAGCAGTTTTTGTGGATAGTGAATTGAACTGAGCCGTCAGGCTCGGCTATGTAACGCTCATTCGGGTGAAATCGGCTCGAGTCGACTAACTGTGAGAAACATTCAGCGAGCGATATGATGATGCAGATGAAGGCCAGTACACAGAAGAGTTCGGTTCGGTCCGCTTTGCAGAATATATTATGGGCCAATATTATTAATTTCGCCTTGTTGAAGTTTACACTTCTGCCGTGTGGTCTAAAACACACACAATATTTTTTTTTATTAAAAATAAGTTTAGATTAGAAAACTAGTAGAACTTGATGCTCTTTAAGATAGTTAAATAAAAAAAATAAAGCATCGCTTTTTGGACTTTTTGAGTTTTTTCAAGTCATTAAATTAATAATTACGTATTGGAATTTTATTTGGTAGAAAGAAGTCCAAGCATAATTTTGAATTTTAAATATCTAATAAATTTAGGAAATAAAATAACAATTTTTATTTCGAATTTAAAGACCTATCAGATAAAATTATAAAATACAGGGTGTTTAGTTAAAATTTGTTTTATGTTTTTTGAAAAAACTCGAAATCCTAAAAACGTGATGTTTGATATTTTTTTTGATTTAATCATCTTAAAGAACGTCAAAAATTATACTAGTTTACCAATTTAAACTTTTTCCTATCTTTAATAATAAAAAAGTTAGCAATAGTGGACATTTAACTTTAAACACCCTGTATATTTTCTTGTGTTTTTCGTTAATAATTAAAAATTTCATTCATAAATTTTTTATAAAAAGTTTAATGTTAACTGGACATGTTTTCAGAGCTTTGTTGTTTTGCGAAATATAAAAATATTAACACCAGTTTATGATAATCGATAAAATAATTTTTCAAAAAATGGTACTGGATATGTTATCAGTTATTCTAGTTTTCAGCTTAATCAATTAAAAATAGAAAATCATTGAAATCCCTAGCTAGCAAAAACTTTATATGTAATTTCATATAAAACAACATTATGTGTTTTAGTAGAAATTGCATAAATAATAAATTCTGCAAAATCAGAAAGTGTTTTTTTCCACATCTCTTTAAACACGTTGGGCAGAGTTTTGAACTAGTTTTTTCCAGTATGTTTTGAATCCCAAAAATTCGAAAACTACAACAGTAATAACGAATTTATAAGGAAATGAATGCAGATAGGATTGGCAATGCAATCATATTATCTCCAACACAATGATTGAAACAAAACTAGATTTTTTAAGAATCACCACACCGATTTTATTCAGAAAATAAGAATAAGCACGCCATTTTAAAGAATCAAGTATGATTCCGTCGGCCATCTTAAATTTTAAGATGGCGATAAATTTTGATCATGATCTGTAATAAATTTAGAAAAAAAAACTTTTTGAAAACAAGCTTTTATAAAATGGACTAAAAAGCATAAAATAATCTTTTGAGTGTTCTGATTCATAATAATAAAAGCGATGGGCGTATTTAATATTAGTTGAATGCCTTTCCATGCGCATTTGGTGGATCGTCTACAACCGATTATGGGCCGACTCTTCTTTTTCAATGTGACAAAATAAATCGACACACTGCCGGTCGCGGATGATCTGCCTAATATGAAGCAGGCGTAATAATGTCCATCCATATCAGAAAAATGTAAGGATAGCTTAAGTAGGGTTGGGTTGGGTTAAATTGTCCACCCTTACATTTCTCTGCTATAATATAATGAATTTGGATTTTCACTAAACTTCGAGTTAACAAGGCTAAAACAAAAACGGATAAATTTCCTTTAATACGCCCATCGCTTTTATTATTATGATATCAGAACACTCAAAAAATTATTTTATGCTTTTTAGTCCATTTTATAAAAGCTTGTTTTCAAAAAGTTTTTTTTTCTAAATTTATTTTTTAATTTTTAGATTTGTCAAAGTCTATGCATTTCTAATTTTGGTCGAGATCGAACAAACTAAAGTCTTACCTCTTCTAAGCCCCTCCCCCCCACTTTTTAGTGGAAGCATGTGAATTTTAAAATCAATCAGATACCTACGTGGAAGTCAGTTGAAAGTAATCAGAAAAACTCGTTATTAAATCGTCCATTTTGAATCCACCATATTGAATTTTTGTAATCTGATCAAAAATTCGTAATCCTCATCCTCAAAAACCCCCAGATACCAATTTTGGTGAAAATCCGACAAACTAAAATTTTGCCCCCTCTCCGCCCTCCACGTTAGGGGGGAGGTAGGCAGTCAGTGATACAACATTATTGGATTGTCATCGGAACTATAACGGTATGTGAAATTTGAAGTTAATCGGATACGTGGAAGTCAGTGGAAAGTAATCAGAAAAACTTGACATTAAATCGTCCATTTTCAATTTTCGTAATCTGATAAAAAATTCGTAATCCTCATCCTCAAAAACCCCTAGATACCAATTTTGGTGGAAATCCAACAAACTAAAATTTTACCCCCTCTCCGCCCTCCAGGTTAGGGGGTGAGGTAGGCAGTCAGTGATACCACATTATTGGATTGTCATCGGAACTATAACGGTATGCAAAATTTGAGGTGAATCGGATACGTGGAAGTCAGTTGAAAGTAATCAGAAAAACTTGACATTAAATCCTCCATTTTGAATCCGCCATATTGAATTTTTGTAATCTAATCAGAAATTCGTAATTCTCATTCTCAAAAACCCCCAGATACCAATTTTGGTTGAAATCGGACAAACTAAAGTTTTACCCCCTCTCCACCCCCCACATTAGGGGGGAGGTAGGTACCCGTTGAAACCATATTATTGTATTGTCACCGGAACTAAGACGCTATGCGAAATTTGAAGTCAATCGGATGTTTGGAAGTTCTTCAAAAATGAGGTGCAAGATTTGATTGCATACATACATACAGGTGAAGTTAAATAAAACCTTGTAGCAATCAATTCTCACAGGATGTTTTTATTTCGTCAAAATCGGTTCAGTAGTAATGAATTTATAGGGAAATAAATGGAGGCAATAGTATAATATTCAAAACAATGGTTGAAACAAAAATATTTTTTTTAGAACCACTAAACCGATTTTGCTGATTCATACCTTGTTGTGCGTGCATGGCAAGAATGCAGCTTTTTACTGACTTAAAAAACTAGCTAAAACATATTCGCAACACAAGAATAAATAAGCATATTTGAAGAGTATAATTTAATTTCGTCTTGGGTTTTGAGATAGCGGCCAAAAAATATATTTAGTAAAAACTCTGATTAATTCTCTGCCAATTGCAGTTTGTCCTAATAAAATCGATGGTATAGTTCAAAAGTTATAATGAAACTAAATGGATCCATGACGGATCTAATACCTTCCTAGCCCATTAGCACACTCCAAGTAAACTCCATGCTATTTCAACCTTAAAAACAGTTTTTTGTTTTTACACCAATTTATAAAAAAATGCGCTTTACTGTATTTCGAAAACCGCATAATCATACGACGCGACCGACGCGACGCCCCGTTAAAAAGCTGGCATTTTAAAAAATTCTTTACTGTCAAGAAACTGTCATTTGCATTGATATTGCTAAGATGGGTCAACATATACCAAATTACAAATTTTCGGCGTTATCTCAAAAAAAAAATTGTAGAAAAAAATACCTTCTATAGCCATTGCTGCGGGGGCTAGGAAGGTAAAAATAAACTTTATATTGACTAATTTTTAGCTTTTAAAATTATTTTTTTCAATTGTTTTTCTACTTTACCTTCCTAGCCCGCACAGCAATTGCTAGGAAAGGTATTGATTTCGACGAAAATATTTTTTAGATAACGCCGAAAATGTGTTAATTGGTTGTATTTTGAACTACCCTTAGGGTTTTTAACTCTCAGTCAAAGTTTTTCTGACACCTTCAACCGATAGTGTGCAATCTTTTGAAATTATCTAAAATTTGATTTAAATGCAGGGAAATCATTCATTTTACAAGTAACACGAATTTTAGAACAATCCATTCAAATTTAATTATAGCTACACAATCAACTACAACAATTTAAAACGAAATACGCCCAACATCATTAACTTTAATTTTCACGAAATACATTTTATTCCATAGCAGTTGAACAATGAATTAACTAATGCAACAGAGACGTTACTTGCATCGACAAAGTTGGGGGCCAAAATAATTTTTGTAATTAATAATAAATTATATGTTTGCCAACTTAAACTTTTTTTTATAAAAAAAGTTTTGTCTATGAATGAATTAAAAAGCAGTTCTTTACCGACTGACTTAGGTAAGCTACATTTTTACTTACATCTGGGACACGGCAGTGCCAAGCCAAATTCGCGTAAACTGCTGTACCATCTTTTCTTGAAACATGTCAACTCATATTTGACCTATCTAAAATTCTACTTCGGAACAAGCTACGAAACTCAAACTTTGCACAGTCGTAGACCTTCAGTTAACAACCCTTCCAAGTTTCATGGACTTCCATAAAGTAGTAAAGTAGTTACGCAATTTCACAATACGTCGAAGTTGCCACTCACTCACTCACTCATGTATAGATCAGACTGATAGAAATTATGACGAAACCATTGAAAAAAAAAACCCAAATTTTTTTACTCCCCTCCCTTTACATGTAAAGCTATGTAAAAGTAACATTGCCCACTTCCAGAAACGCTAGAGAGCTGAGCTGATAGGAACTATAATTAAACTATAGGAGAAAATTTAAAAACATCACAATTTTAATTTACTTCTATCCCCTATAAATGTTATGTTATGCACATTGCCCAATTCAGGAACGCAAAAGATTTGAGCTTTAGAAGGCTGATAGGAACTATAATAAAACCATAGGAAAAAACTAAAAAACCTCAAGATTTTTAATAAGGAATTGCTAACGTTTTGAACAATATTCCGCATATTGAAAACTTAAATATTATCCAAATCCTTTAAAAAAGGAGTGAAATCATAACAAAATCATTTTATCTAAAAAAAAGCCACGTACGCGAAAATAGTATTCCCTAAAAATAATTGAGATAAAAGTAAAGCCAAGTTATCCAATACAAATTTCAAAATAAAATATTCTTACTAGTTTGGAAATATTTTTCTCTACTTGGCTATTACGGCTGCAAATCGTTATTAGGCACAGTGCTAAATTGAACATAAAGAAGTTTGGCTGTAAAAACATTTCCAAACTAGTAAGAACCTTTCATTTTGAAATTTGTGTTGGAGAACTTGACTTTTATTTTAATTCTTTTTATGGAATAGGATTTTGATTTTATTACTTTTTTAAATAGAAATAACCTAAAATATGTTTATCATGTAGGGTTTATATTAAATAAAAACTTTTAAAGTGTTTGAAAAAAAAAAGCTTGTTAGAATTGGTGAAAAAGAGGGTGTAGAATAAACTTTACAGAACTTTTTAATGTGTATCTTTTCCCATAAATTATGATATTCTAAGCTTAGTCAAAGAAGCAAAAGTAATATTTTTTAGATCCCCCTTGACATCCACGGGCTACGCCGCCGACTGAGATTTAGAATGCAAGATAAGTTGTTTATTTATGAACTTTTTTCGTAAAGATAAATATAGAAATCGTGTTTCTTTTATTCCCATGGCAATGGCAAAATTAATACATTTTAACGACACTACTGTTATTCCTGCACTTTAAAATATACTTTCAACAAAAATCTAAAGTAGGCTACTTATAATTGACGGCAATAAATCACCTAAAATAATTGTTACTTTGTGATTTTTTTGTACTGTGTAATCCTTAATACTTTGTAGAATTTTTCAATTTCATCTCTTCCGTTCTGCCGTTAAGTGTATTTTTAAATAGTCCTTACAAAGACTGGGGATGCTTAAAACTTAAGAAACCATTTCCTATTTTAGCTTGCAAAAGGTGGTGTAGCTGCGATTTTCACATATTTGTTCATGTTGGAGTTCTAAAGATACTTAAATTTAGTGTACACGTAAAAGGTTTTTAGGAAAAATAAAAAAGTTGAAGACGATAAAATTCGATTATACGTTTTTTGTCAGATGAGTGGTTTTTGAGTTATGAGGCAAAAAATTTTTGCAAACTTGCTTATTTTTGAAAAAATAAGTAATAACATAAAATTAAGCCTAATTAATAGCCTATAAAACGAGGTAGGTCATTGAGTTGTCTGTGTTACACCCTTGCTAGATGTGAACCCTGATTTGTTAGCAGTACACCCGTTTTCTATCTATTGTAATTAATGTATATGCAAAATAAACCGATAAAATTGTAATTCATTTTATTGTTGAAAATTAAATTATATTTTAAACGATGTGGCACCTAAGTGCGTCAAGCCCACGGTTGGCTTTTAATTGGTATCCCTAAGTTGAGGTTATTTTTTAGGATCACAAAAAATAATTATGCTTTTTTGGTTTTATTCAGTTTTTCTAAAAAATTTAAAAAAATGTTAAATTGACCTTTTTTAGATAAAATAAAATGCCTTTTTAAACGGTGTATCATAAATTGGTGTTAAAACTATTATTGACACTCCAGGGGCGTACGCATATTAAGGTTTTTTTTTAAATACTATTTTTTTTGTTTTATTTAATTTTCAACTAAGCTTCCAAAAAATATCTTTTTACTCTTTATTGTTAAAACTAAAATTATTTTTAAAACTATATGTATCCAGTGGGATTTTATTAAAGGGGAACATTCAAGGAACATACGCTTAGGCCTGTTGGTGATTTTTTTTCAACTTAATTTTTAGACGCCCCCTTATGTATTAATCGTTAACAAAATGTTATAACTAGACACATCGTTCAAGAAAAAAATAATGGTCTTTAATAGAGAGTAAAACGTTTTTTTCCACAAAAACATGATAATAATTTAAGTGGTAATCGTGGGCTGGACTTAGGTGATATATTGTTTCAATTTTTCGAAAATTTTTTACAATAAACTTAATCACACATTTTGAGAAAATAACACAAAACTTTTTAATATCGCTTTATTTTGCAGATACTATGGAAATAAATAGGAAATGGGTGTACTGCGAAAGTCAAGTCAAAAACTCTTTATTCATAGGAATCAGTTGATACAATACAAAGCAATGCACCACCGTTATAATGAATTGTAGTCAAAAAGAGAAATCTTACATCTTACAAATTAAAATATTTAAAAAGAGAAGTCAAAAACTACAAACATATTAAAATATTACCTACACAAAAATAAAACAAAAGAAATGACAATAAATGACAACATGGCAAATTGATTATTATTTTTTTCTTTTTTGGTATCACATTTTTATCACAACTTTTTATCACTTATTATATCGGGTAGCTCAGGAATTCTGGGATGCTATAGGATTCGATTTCTAGTAGCAAGGTCAATACATTTCTTCTATAGTGCTTAAGTTTATTTTCCCTTTTTATATTTACTGGAAGTTTGTTGATAAATGTTATGCATGCATAGGTAGGCAGCTTTTTAGTTAAAGTTAATCTGTGCTGAGGAATGTTATAATTTAATGTTCTGGTATTATGTTCATGATGAGATGTAAAATCACAAAATTTGTGTTTATTTTTAAATAAAAACATAAGACATTCAAAGATATAAGTCCCATACACTGTCAATATTTTTAAGTTTTTAAATTTACCCCTACAACTTTCAAGGAATCGCAACATTTGCCGAAGAGCTCTTTTTTGTATAATGAAGATATCTTCGCATCTACTATACCCCCCAGAAGATAATGCCGAATCTCATCAAAGATTGAAAGTTTGCATAATAGACCAATTTTAGTATTATTTTTTTTCGTTTATGTAATTTTTTAGAACCTTTAAGGTGTAACAAATATTACTTAATTTACTATTTAATTCATCAATGTGCTTATCCCATGTTACGTTTTGGTTTATGTTTATGCCTAGAATTTTTGTTGTTGCTCTCAGAGTTACATTTGTCGCCTGGATGGTCATTGAGTCTGGTATGTCTGTCTTTTGCTGTGTCCTAAAACACACATACTGGGTTTTCTCTTTATTTAATGTGAGTTTATTTTTTACAAACCAAGTCTGGGCTCTCTCCATGGTTTCAGATGTTTTCTGAACCAGGCTGTCAAACAATTCAGAAACAACCCTCAAATTTGTATCGTCACCAAAGTTACCAAGAATAATATCCTGACCTATCGCTCCATCGACAAGATCATTGATGCAGACAAGAAACAAAGTCGGTCCCAAGACACTTTCTTAAGCAACCTCTTGGAAGATGTCCTTTATTTGAGTGGTGTAACCTGTTCTCCTTCTCCACAGCAACAATATTTCTTCTTTGTGACAGGTATGATTTAATCCATTGAAGCACAGTTCCTCTGACACCATACTTTTCTAGCTTTGTAAAAAGGATATTTTGATCTAAGCACTTATTTTCTAAGCTCTCTATAATTGTCTGCAAGAAGTCATAAATGGCTGTCTCAATATTTTTTCTTTTTATGTAACCATGTTGTATTTCACTAATTATGTGATGCCTATTAAAAAAATCACACGTCCACAAAATGTAACTTCAAAAATTTTTGAAAAGGATCATCTCAGGCTTGTTGGTCTGTTATTACCAATATCACTGGGATCACCCTTTTTCTATAGAGGTCTAACTTTTGCTAGTTTTAATTTGTCAGGAAAATTACCTGATTGAAAGGAGTTTTTTATGATATACATTAAAGGCATTGCTAGTTCTGTTGCACACTATTTTAGTAAATTACTAGAAACTTCATCAAACCTACAGCTAAAGTTATTCTTTAATTTTTTTATAATATGAATAATTTGATCAGTTGAGAGAGGTAATAAAAACATTGTGATATTATAATTTAAAATATTGTCCGAATTCTCAATCTAAGGTAGATTATTTTCTAGGTTTGTCACTGTATTTTTTATAAAATTATAAAAATTTTCAGCAATATCCCTCCCATTTCCATTAAGTTTTATTTCATTTTTAGTTTTTGACTTACCTTTTATCTCATTCACCACATTCCAAACAACTTTTCATTTGTTATCACTATTCAAAATTTTGTTTTTATAGAAATCTTTCCGCGATTCCGCTAAAAGGTTCTCATATTCTTTTTTTGTTTCATTATACTGATCATTGTATCTGTAATTATGTTTTTTCATTATAAATAAAATATCTAACCTATTTTTTATAAAACCCAGCTGTGAATTTTGATAAAAGTTTCTGTTTTGTACTGCTACCATACAGACCACTCAATGTGGAATGTGGAACTATAGGCTATGAATTAGACTTTATTTTATATCATGACAAATTTTCTCAAAACTAAGTTAAGACAGCTATAAAAAATGTAAATATTTAGCCTCATAACTCAAAAACCATTCATCTGACGAAAAAATTTATAAACGCGCTTTTGTAGTTAGTTGTCTGTAACTTTTGTTTAAAATTTTGTTTTTTTAACTGTACAGGAAGCAAGTAATTTAAAAAAATCAATTTTTGTGCACACTAAATCCAACATGGCGGGGGAGAATTTTTTTTAGAACTCCAAAGGGGAACAACATTATGTCAAATGGGAACCGTGGCCGACCGGCTTAGTGCGTTGGTTCATGCATATGGCTGCAGGGCTTGCTATATGACTGGATCGACCGTGCGAATGCTAGGCGCGCTGCGTATCTTGTGGGTTCGAGTCCCACCTCGGCATATGGTTGTTTTTGTAACGTCCCAATAAGGCAAAACTCGGCAAAAATTTAGCTAAAAAAGACTGAGCGATTGATCCCAGTTATGGATGGAAAGTCCAGTATATATTTAAAAAAAACATATGTCAAAATCGCAACTACACCACCCCTTATATTTTTGAGCCAAATTAAGAGTTTTTGATTTTTCAACAATTACTTAAGAAAAAGTAAATACTTTTTTATTTTATAATTTTTAAAATTTACCAAAAACTATGAAAATTCCTACTTTTTGTTTTTTTTTGGTTCATTTTATGTGAATTCATTCTGTTTCTACTAAAAAATATTTGATAAATACATTTTAAGATTTACATTATAAACTTTCCTGACCATATAATAACCGCATAATTAAATAAAATTTCATAAATCAAAATAAGAAAGTTCTGATTTGCTTAATAAATTGATTTATCTGGAATAATCAATAAAAAAATATTTTATTCATTATGTGCTTATTAAGTATAATTATTTTCTTTTCATGAAGTTGGAAAAGACAAAATTGATTCATGGTGTGTCAGTTTCTTGAACAATTTGTAAATGTCTCCTAAATCATCAGAAAAAAAATTTAAGATTTGGGTAAATTTTTGGTTATGAAGGAAAAAGTACTATTATCATATTTCGAAAACCGAATGTTCATACGAGGGCGGTCTTTTATATTTTGCATAACAGGAACATAAAGGGCGAATGTTATTAAAACTTAACCTCAATCTTTACCTACCTTAAATTCAGACGTCATGTCAGTGCGATATATATAGTTTTATAGCTAGTAAATTAATAAACAAATCAGTCGAAAACTGGAATTAAACCGAGAACATTTTTGTTCTATAATTTTTTACAACTTTCGAAGGAATTTATCTCAACAAGAGTTGATTTCTGTTTTCGGTAATGAAGCAAAACATCAGTCGACAGTTTCTCGTTTGTATATGAAGAATTCAAGCGTGGACGGATTACCCTTAGCGCCAGGTGCACCAAAAACGGCTGTCACACAGGAAAACATCGATGCTGTACGCATTCTCATTATTGAAGAATAACATGTGACTTATCGCGAAATTGAGGCTTCATTGGGAATTTCAAAGATCTCAATTCAAAAATTTTGCATGAAGAATTATAGGTAAGAAAATTAGTTTCCCGCTGAATACCGCATCTGTTAACCGAATAACAGAAATAAGTCAATCGGTGTCAGAAAACTCTAGACCGCTTTGAGGCAGGAAACTCGAAAAACGTGTACAGGATTGTCAGTGGTGACGAATCATGGATTTGTTTGCCGAAAGTCATCGCTGAGCTTCGAAAAACGAACCCCGAACGACGAATCATTCTCCACCAAGACAATGCAAGTTTGCACAAAGCACAAAAAACCACTGAATTTTGGAATTGTTGTACCATTCTCCATACAGTTCCCACCTAAGTCCCAACGATTTCTATACTTGTCCGAAAATCAAGAATGGACTGCGAGGTCAAAGATTTCAGTCGCTAGAGTAGCAGTCGATCCCTTCAAGAATGCAATTTTGACAGTACCAACAAACGAGTAGAATTACAGCTTTGACAACTGGTTAGAGCGGATGCAGAAGTGCATTAATTTTTGTGGAGAATACTTCGAGAAATAATAAAGTCTTTAAAAGTTATCTACTGTTTTATTCCAACTATGTACAAGGCTCGACTTCAAACGTTTAGGCTTTATGAAAAGCGTATAAAAAAGGATGAACTTATGGAAAGCGAGAAGTCAGTGAGGGACCAAAGACGCGCATACTCAGGAGCGTTTACCGCTGTGACTCAAAATTCATTAATAGTTTTTTATTACTAAACAGGAGCAATCAAAGTAAGATTTCCACTTTTAAAAGACGAAGAAATAGTCATTATTATTTATTTCGTTATTTTAAGTTTAATCAGGAAACATTAAATCGAGAAAAATTCAATTTTTTTATAATTTTTTCTTCCACAAATGTTGCTCAAGTGTTCGATCTCCTTGCGGCGGCTCAAGAAGTCAAGTTGCTAAAAGTCACCATACACTATCCAGGAAACAGAACATTTTTGGGGGTAGGGATGTACGACAGCCCTAAACCTCTATTGGTTTCAGTCTGCAGAAAAAAATGTTTGTTACGTTTGAGTACTCTTTTTAAAATTTTATTTTTGCCCCTTAAATGGAGGGGCCATTCCTCTTGAAAAAAAAACAATAAGTCGAAATACGGTTTTATGGTAATTGTAATTATTTAAGTTTTTTAAATAATTGAAAAATTATAATGAAATTACAAAAATGCAATTGAATTACTAAACTGATTGTTATTATTTGTGAAAAGCTATTTTGCTTTTATTATTTAAAACAATCCACGTTTCGTACTGAATTTAAGGGGTAAGTTCGGAATGTATTACGAAGGAAGAGGGCTCCTAAATTAAACATTTTCACGTTTTGTAAATTATGAAAAAGTGAAAGAAATAAAAATAAAAAAGTAATTGTCAACTACTTTTTTTTATTTTGCAAGTAGGAAATTTATAATTAAGTTACTTTTTTGTTGTAATTAATTACACAGTTTTCTAAGTACATTCCTGTAAAGTAATTTGTAATGTAATAGTTAATTTTCAAAGTATTGGTTTCTAACTCTGGTTGAGAATAAATCGGCACGCATAAAGACCAAGAAGTTTGTTATCCATAAAGTTGAATTTGTGGAATATTTTGTTTGTGCGTGTAGTAACCTCCTTTAACATTTTTGCCATGTTAGAAAGCCCTACCTGTACAATTAATTACGGATTCGCAATATTGGTTATTAGTCATACAGTTCAAATGATATCTAAGAGATGGCGCTACAGCAATTGAAATCAAGGGGTTTTAAGGATTTTATGCATCGCCGTCTTTAGCCTACTCAGCCGGTAAGAGTAACGTCATTAGATCTCGAAAAGAAAACCATTTTCTTGAATTGCTAACTTGACAACAGCGCTAAACTATTTATCTCTCTTAGTGCGATTTATTTAAATAGCGAGCTTACTTCAGTTCACATATTTTTCAATGGCCAAACAATCGTTGACGAACCCTGTATGTAAAACTTAAAAGATAAACCTCGTACAACTATTCAAAAATTAGAATGTTTAATATTTTTCCAACCTCTAAAAACGTTCGTTAGCAATGGTTAATTTTTATCAAATTTCTTTGGGTTTATAATAAGATTACCAAAGCTTTATTTCTCCTGAAAATTTACTAAAAATCAGTCTAGTGGTTATGGAGCTATCATCGTGCATAAATACATCACGGCGATATTGCTGGTTTAATTCACCAAGCCTAACCAAACCAACCCTAACCTTTAACCTTAAAAGAAGAAACCTGCAGCTTTATAGCCGTGGAAGCAGCTAATCTGGGACACAACATGTAGTATAAAGAAAAAAACTGTAGAATCGCTTTTCCTTAATTCCAGTTGCTTTTAAAATTTTAGGGCTGGAGGATGGGTGATCATGAAAGACATTGGTTTTATTTAATTTTATTAATTATTTTGAGAAAAACTACTAAATTAGTAATAATACTAAGTATTTACGAATATTCATGACCCAAATGACAACCAACTGACCCCAACGGCAACGTGGTATCTAATAATTGCAGTCTTCGACTTTTTAGTTGGTTAACTTCTTTGAAAGTAACGGCACTTTTTAAATAAACTTGATGGTAAAACATTTCACTTAATTTATGTTTAGACCAGTGCAAAAATTTTTGGACATTATAGAATTAATAATAACATGCAAAATGTTGGAAATGAAAAGAAATCTACCGCATCCAATGGAAAAAACGACTCTATCCGAGTTCGAAAGAAAACACGTTGTTTTTTAAAACGATAGAACATGAGTATTTTCGGGGGTAATTGCACAAATCGTCTCCTACCTCACGTAACGACTTAACTGACAAAAATCCAAAAAATGAGATACGCTACCAAAATGTTTCTCATAAGTACTTTTGGCTAACGAAGTGGCGTAACCGTATCTCTAGCGATAGCACGGCAGTAAAGTTGTTTGCGTTCGAAGTATCTACCAATCTTCATACAGCTGATTTTATTAATTATCGCTCTCCTGAGAAATTCATTAAATGGCTAGTTAAGTACGTGAGATGGGGCATCAAAATAACGGATATTTTTTTAATAAAACGTGTTTTTTTATAATTGCAACAGTTTGTTTTTCATATTTTTGAAAAAAAAAACTTGACTCCGCAAGAGGAGAGCATTTTCGTAAAATATGAAAACATAATTGCAATTTGTAAATAAAACACTTTGAATTAAAAAATTATTTGGTTATTTTGATGCAGGAGTGTAATTTATTTAAATATTTCCCGAATAATAAAAGAAACTTGGTTGGTTGTCAAAATTATGACAATAAACTTTTGTTTATTAAAGTCTAAGCTACTCTCAAGAAGGGGCATTATACTGATAGGGTAGGTTGTTGAAAAAGTCCAATCCTTCTTTCAAATTATTTATAGCCTACGCGTTTCGAACTAAACGTTCATCATCAGGGCTTAGGAACCGCAACACAGGAATTTATCACAACGTGCCAATCAAAAAAATTTTGAATTTTGTTTTTGTTTGTTTTAAGAAATCTTGTAGTTTGTATTTTACTTTTTATGTTTTTATATGTTCAGGCAGACGAAATTGGGCACTTTGTGATAAGTTCCTGTGTTGCGGGTCCTAAGCCCTGATGATGAACGTTTAGCTCGAAACGCGTAAGCTATAAATAATTTTAAAGAAGGATTGAACTTTTTTTCAACAACCTACCCTATCAGTATGAAAACTTTTGTTTATTTAGTTGTCAAATAGCTGACATATACATACTTGCAGTGCAATTATCGCGGTAATTTTGCTACTGTGCAATTACCGCTGTAATTTTGCGAAAATTGCACTCCTCTTATGGGAACTTTAACATATTATGACCGAAATATTCGGGTAAAATTAAAGGACCTATCTGTTTATACACGGTGTTTCACGAACATCGAAACATAGGCCTTTTTGGGTATTTAGAGTATGAATCTGGAGAAACGCTCGGACACATCGATTTTGTTTGCAAAGGGGACACTTTTTGACTATCTTGAAATTTTTGTAGCACGAACCCCCTTCGAGAGGAAAGTGGGTCTAGTTATACCTTGTTTTAAAGCTTAAATATCTTTACAACCGTGTAAAAATTTTGAAAATCCATCGATTAGTTTTTGAGATTTTTGCTTTCAAATTTTTACACGATTGTAAGAGCATTCAAAAGGCCTTCAAAACAAGGTTTCACTAGACCCACTTTCTATTTAAAATACAGGGGTAAGGTGTACCCCTCGAAAGGAGTTCGTGTTACAAAAATTTCAAGATAGCCAAAAAGTGTCCCCCTCGCAAACAAAATCGACGTGTCCGAGCATTTCTCCAAATCGCACTTTAAATACCCAAAAAGGCCTTTGTTCCGATGTTCGTGAAACACCGTGTATGTACTCGTAAAATCAAAATAAAAGTAAAATAAAGATTTTTAACGTGCTTAAGTCATAAAAAATCTCGTTCACACTAAATTTCATAAAAAAGAACTGTAGGATATAAGAATCAAAAACCAAAAAATTTTTGGTTATGTAAAAAAAACTATACAGATACAGATACCTTGTTATTGCCTATAACTTATGTTTCTAACTTTTTTGATGAGATGTATAGCTTCATTATTAATCGCAAAAAACCATAATCAACTGTAACGTGTCATTTTTACGTTTAAGGCAACGTTACATATTTGTTTATTTAGGTAAATAATCAAGGCTCTTTGACTCGTCTTTCTGTACACAAATTAAGGGTATTTTATAGAGCTAGGTTTGGAGGTTATATAGTGTCCAAAAAGTTACCTTATAAAGGAGACATTCCATCGAATTACTGTGGACACTACGTACACCGTATTATCTGGACATCGTAATTGGAATTTAGGATCACAGGTTTCGGGAAAATCACATAAAAACTTTTGGTTGTTTTGTTTATCCGTAAAATTTCATGATTTTTTTGACGTTGACGAAATTAAACAGCTGTACAGCTGGGGAATGGCGGCGTTGCCGCATCACAAATGGTTTCAGTAACAGGAAGGTAACATTTAGATGAACATTTCATTCCCTTACGTTTATTTTCGAGGATATTGGGACAATCCGAACCTCATATCCTTCACGGATTAGCTAGTTTTGATAGCACGAAAACATATTTAGGTTCACGGTTTGACCAGTAACAACCGAGGCTCCGCCCACTTTGATATCTTTATTAATTTGATAGGGAAAGGATAAAATAAATACGAGCTATGCACTTTCGTAAATGGAAGATAAACGAGGAATAAAAACCAGGACTAAAAGAATAAACAAAATCGTATTTTTATATTATATAAATTTATATATAATCATAGTTAAATAAAGTTAATAACTAACTCAGTCGGATTGAAGGGTTGTGTAGGGCTAGCTAGTGGGAAGCAAGCTTAACATCTGAACACTCTTAGGCCGAGTTTAAGCAGTAGTTCAGTGTGTATTTTTAGGTTCAGGTTCAGAAACAACTTTATTAATGTAGAAATGTTTTACAAAAATGGCGTCAAACCATATGAAGCTTAGAGAAAACATTTATAAAGAGCAAAGGAAACTTTTGACTAAAACTGTAACTAAAATACAACGAAATTCTACACTTAGTACAGCTTTACTCATATGGGAATTGGTTGAGTGTTCGAATATTCCTGGGTTTGATGCAAGCTCCGATCTCCCGTAATTGAATTTACAATTGATGGTTTCAATGCTGAGCTTCTTACAGTCCGGTAGGCAAATGTTCGGTCTATGTATGGAGGGTGTCTCGACGTCCTTGTTATAAAAATTTCAACCGTGGAAATAGTCCGACAACACCTCAATGCGCGTTTTACCTAATTTCAATGTCCCCTTGGTCGGTGCTGGCCCCTATATACCGGTATGGAACTATTGCTGTATTTCCTCATTGGTTAGTTTGAAAACCGCGGGTCTTTTCTTCCAGTCGTGTCGTTTTACTGTCATTTACAAAACGGTTTCCGGCCACTTCATTTTTTGCGTTCTCAACGGAGTGCCTGGTCTCTTGCTAACGAATTTTGGCTGGGTCGACAACAGTTTCTGGGATCGCCTTTGTTTTTGGTTTTGGCACTGCAGCGATTGCAGGAGATATCCCAGAAACTGTAGAAGTGAGTCCGTCGTGTCTAGGCGTAATCTAGAGTGACGCTCGCACCCTTTTGAGGGGAATTTAAGTCGGCCTACGCCATTTGTACGGGGAAGAGCATTGGTAAGTTCGATTTTATTTTTTTCATTTTTTTTATTATCTGAGGACTCTTCAAGATAATATTTGCCTCCCAAATTGTAATTATTTTTCGTGGGAAATGTACTTTTTTTGACAAAAGACGTGGGGAATTGTTGGCGTTTTTACATTTTTCTTTTAACCACGTGTTGGATAAAAACTATATATTGTTTTTCTCCTTTGTCTACAGCCCTGTCAATTCCATCGACAGCTGTGCTGGACGCTGGTGGGAAGCCGGACGAGCCAGTTGTAACCCTGGGAAAGGTACGTTAGGGTTATTTTAGTTCATCTGTTTAAATCTACTTTGTTTTATTGAGTCGACATGGGGTTCTCGATTTAAGTTGCTCGGTGTAGGGGAACTTCGTGCAAAATTGACGAATTCCAGGAAACTGAAACATTTCATTTTCCACAGGGTTTTACGCTCGGGCAAGGATCCCACAACCTTTCCACAACCATGTGCTGCCCTAGTACCATGTGCTAGTTAGTCAGCAGGGGAGGCGCGAGCAAACCAGGGCAAACCAGGAGCAGCAGTAGCAATGAGGAGGTGTCTGGACAACTCCAGGTTTACAAACTAGAACACACATTTATACATAAAATAATCAAGGACCAAGGTAGGAGCAAGCCTTAACTATAATTTTTTTTTCCATATATAATTTTCACAATATAATTTAGACATAATCTTTTCCAATATAATTTTTACAGTATAATTTAACATCTCTTGTAAACGCAAGGTAAAGGTATGACGTCATAACCAAAATTTTGCGGAGTATCTACTAAGTTGACTTGTTTTCCTTCATTTCATTTATTTAAGACAATTTCTCTTGTGAAATTTGAAGTGTTTTGCTACTTAGGCCCTGACTTGTTCCACTACATTTCATTAATTTTTTTTCTATTTCATGTTTTTGGTAATACTTCCAGTTTTACCTTTTAGAATAAACAAGATGAACTAATTTTTTTTGTATTATTTGTACAACCCGATGACCAACTTTGCGGAGACAAAAGGGAGATGAGGTTATATTTTTTTAGCGGTTTCTTTACACTGTTTTACCTCAGGGGGTAGATCTCGGACTGGGTTGCTGTCTGTTTCATTCTACCTAGCGTAGAATGATGACAGCGGATATTTGGTCCAGATCTCCCCTATGACAGAATGATTTTGGAAGTGTATTTTTTTTAAACAATCGTTTATATAACTGAGTCTCACACTACTGACTCAGATGTAGGTACACTATGACCTGTTAAAGGAGTCCATCTACCTGTAAAGTGCTTCTAGTTTTGTCATCTTAATTCAATCTTTTAGAGTTTTATTCTGTTTATTTTTTGTTTGGTTTTTTTTAATTATACAAATATTCTGGAAGCCTTGGAAGTAAGTAGAATTTCATTGTTTGGCTACAACGTTTGGGTTGAACTGTATTTTAATTAAGATCTTCTTTGTAAAACATTGATATTAAAACACTGTGGCGCACGTAAAATTTTCTTATTTCTGAACCCCCCCTTCTCCACTGTATAAAAGTTACCGGGCATATCAATGTTTTACCTAGCTGGAAAGTACAGTTCTGCTTCCAGATATTTGTTTAATTATTCAGTGGTTTTTGTGGTGTCACAAGTTGGCAAATTGTTATATTCTAATTACAGTGTCACAAAATGGCAGCAAAGTCTTTAAACTGCCACAAATGTCATCCAACGCATTTTAATAGGCCACAAATTGGCACCCAACGCATTTTAATAGGCCACACAACACTTAAAAGTTCAGCCCACATCACGCTAAGAAATCGCACCGGGACTAATTTATGTTTCTCGTTAGCTGCGCTATACTTCCTTATCTTCTCAAAAATTTTCATGGTGTAATAACATTTTTTAATTCTTTACTTTTTTTCGTGTCTGCCTAACTGGCCTAATTACTCTTATTAAGCTAATTTTTAGGTCAATATTTTTTCCAGTACTAATCTAATAGTTGAATAAATGAATCAACTTTAGAACGGCAGCACCGAAGTTTGGGCTCATAAAAAGTGATTATTTTTTTAAGAAGTTGAGATTCATATATCTTATATTTAATATTTTTACCAATTCTTAGTTTCTCTAAACTGACATATTTTCCTACTTACAACACACATATGAACCAACACCAAATAAAAACATTTTGCCAAAGTAACATAAAGTTCTCTTAAAATAGCCAAAATCCGTTTTGGCCTAACTCTAAACAAAAAAATATAGTTAAACTATACTTACGAAAAACAAATAAATGGATCTGATACCTTCCTAGTTAGCCTATTAGCACACTTCAAGTGAAGCCATGATATATCAGCCTTGAAAACAGTTTTTTGTAAATATCTCAAAAACTAAAGTTTATATAAAGTTTTTGTTTATAACACAAATTATTGACAAAAGTGTGTTCTAATATATTCCGAAAACTACATATCACAACAAAAACATTTTATGTAAAAAATGCCATGTACGCGAAAATGGTATTCCGTAAAAAGAATTGAGATAAAAGTAAAGCCAAGTTCTCCAATACAAATATCAAAATGCAGTGTTCTTACTAGTTTGAAGATCTGCGACTGTGCAAAGTTTGAGTTTTGTAGCGCACTCTGAAGTAGAGTAGAGTAGAGTTTTTGATAGGTCAAATATGGGCTAAAATGTTTTAATGTGTCCCCAGATTTTGGGGTTTTTAAATTTTTTCCTATAGTTATATCATAGTTCCTATCAGTCTGACAAAGCTCAGCTCTCTAGGATTTCTGGAAGCGGGCAATGTTACTTTTACATAACTTTACATGTATAGGGAAAGCTCAGCCCTCTAGCGTTTCTGGAAATGGGCAATGTTACTCTTACATAATTTTACATTTATAGGAGAGGGAAGCAAATTAAAAGTTTGGGATTTTTAAATTTTTTCCCATGGTTTTATCATAGGTCCTATCAGCCTTCCATAGCTCAGCATTTCTGGAAGTGGGCAATGTTACTTTTATATAAATTTACATTTATAGGGGAAGGAAGTAAATTAAAATTTTGGTGTTTTTAAATTTTTTCTTATAGTTTTATCATGGTGCCTTTCAGTCTTAAAAAGCTCAGCTCTCTAGCGTTTCTGGAAGTGGGCAGTGTTAATTTTACATAACTTTACATTTATAAGGGAGGGAAGTAAATTAGAATTTTGGGATGTTCTAATTTTTTTCTATAGCTTTATCATAGTTACTATCGGCCTTCCAAAGCTTAGCTCTCTAGCGTGTCTGGAAGTCGGCAATGTTACTTTTACATTTTTTTACATTAATAGGGGAGGGAAGTAAATTATAATTTTGGGGTTTTTAATTTTTTTCCTATAGTTTTATCAGTCTGCTAAAGCTCAGCTCTCTAGCATTCCTGGAAGTGGGCAATGTTACTTTTACATAACTTTACATGTATAGGGGAGGGGACTTAGATTTTTCCAGGGGTCTGGTCATAATTTCTATCAGTCTGCCAAATTTCAGCTTTGTAGCATGTCTGGAAGTACAGTAGAATTTTGATGATCTATACATGAGTGAGTCAGTCAGTGAGTGAGTGGCAATTTCGAGGTTTTTTGAAATTTCGTAACTACTTTACTACTTTATGGAAGTCCATAAAACTTGGAGGGGTTGTTAACTCTATGAAGGTCTACGACTGTGCAAAGTTTGAAATTCGTAGCTCATTCCGAAGTAGAGTTTTAGATAGGTCAAATATGGGCTAAAATGTTTCAAGAAAATATGGTACGGCAGCGCGAACTTGGCGAGGCACTGCCGTGTCCTCAGATTAATGCAATGCTTCATTAAAAAGTACCATTTTTTAAATTTGTTAATTGTCAAAACACTGTCTTTAGCAATGATGGATTTTGACCAAAAATTAATCAGCCGTTAAAGTGTTTATTTTACCTAAAAATTTATGAAAATCGGTTTAGCGATTTAGGAGCTATCGTGTTACGGACAGAAATACACATATCGTCGCCGAAACCATGAAGTGGCGTAACCCAAAAAAATGGATCCATGACGGATCTAATACCTTCCTAGCTAGCCTATTAGCACAAGTGAAGCAATGATAATCAGCCTTAAAAACACTTTTTGTAAATATCTCGGAAACTAATGTTCCTACGAAGTTTTTGGTTATGAAAGAAATTATTAGGCAACATTTAGTATACTATATTCCGAAAACTGCATATTGATGCGATGCTCCGTTAAAATACTCAATATATGGGCCCCTAAGCTCACACTAGGTACTATAGTTATAGTTTACGTGTGAGCTAATATAACTAAAAACTGAAATATATTTTATTCAACTCCAGACTAAATTACCTTTTGTTTGATACCACACAAGCCATGTTTTCACTTAAACTCTAATTTTTGAAATATACCCCCACCCATTTTTAAAATAAATTAAAATGTATTTTATTTAACTCCAGACTCAATTACCTTTCGTTTGATATCACACACGCCATATTTTCACATAAACTCTAGTTTTTGAAATCTACCCCCACCCTTTTATTTGGTTTGTGTTCGGTGCATTTTTAAATGGGCATCATTTTTAAATGGGACCATCTCGACCCAAGACCCAGCCTAGGTACCAAATTTCATTAAAATCGTTCAAGCGGTTTTTGAGTTATGCGCGTTGGTCTTTACAGACAGACATACAGACAGACAGACAGACATACAGACAGATAGACAGACAGACAGACAGACAGACGGCGCAACAAAAAAGTTTTAAAATCATCTGAAACGCAAAGATATATAAAAATTTTTGAAATTGGAGCAACTTTTTTTTCTCGAAATAATTAGGATCACCATCGCTCACACTACTATAGTATAGTATATGTGTGAGCTAAAATTACAATTCAAAAAAAAATTAATTGTCAAAAACTGTCATTAGCGTTAATCGATGTTGACCAAAAACTAATCAGCTCGTTAGTGTCGAAGACTATTTTACCTTAAAATTTTATGAAAATCGGTTCAGCGGTTTAGGAGCTATCGTGTTACGGACAGAAAAAAAATACACACACACACACGCACAGACAGACATCACGACGATATTAATAGGATAGGTCAAATACACCCAAATAACACATTTTCGGCGTTATCTGAAAAAAAAATTTTACGTCGAAAACAATACCTTCTCTAGCCATACCTGCGCGGGCTAGGAAGGTTAAAATGCGGTTTTCAGATTAGCCCACTAACATACATAAAAAAGCCGCTCTACAAATCTACGAAGGGGCGTAAACAAATTCCAAGTAGTATCGAAGACTTTACAATATTTGGATATTATTTTGACAGATGTCAAAGACGCTACGTGAAAAAAATTTTTTTAACGCTCTCCTATAAAATGCTAAAAGAATTAATTACGCCACTTCGTGGTATTGACGATGATATACACACAGTACACACACACACAGACAGATATTGCTAAGGTAGGTCAAAAAAACACCCAAATAACACATTTTCGGCGTTATCTCAAAAACAGTTTTCGTCGAAAATAATCTTTTCTACCCATTGCTGCGCGGGTTAGGAATGTAAAAATTGTATGCAATATTATAATATCCCTGGTTTCCCGGTATGCCAGTCTGACACTGATCCTGCCTGTCCAGAATTTAAATATCCTCTGCTATTAATAACTTACCTTTATGTACACTCATCAACTTCACTCCCAACTCTTTTGCTTTATCCTGGGCATTTGTTTCTTTAAATACTACTCCACAATAAACCAGAAAAATAAATATTCCTAGTACTCCCCTGCTCATACTTGTCATTTTGTTTTATTTTTGTCTATTGCTTTTTCAGTCCAATAAACAAATCAATTGGGTATGAAGAATTTATGCCAGCAGTAAGTATATGTCGAACACCGTTCTCTGCAGGAATACACTTCATTCACAAACTTCTTTTTATAAACGTGCGCGTTTTCGTATTTTACCCAACTTTTTTAGGCGATATGCAAAACTGATTTTTTGATCACATTTTATCACTAAAATTATATGCAGGTCACTATAGTTCACAAATTTATCAAGAATGTAAATTTAAAAAAAACAGTGTTATTAAGTTTCAACAATACAAAAAGAATCACGGTGAACTTTCACGACCGGGTACGATCTAAAGCCATCCTGCTTCGTCGCGTCGGCAGTACCGCGGATCGTTCTTCGTAGTCGCGTTCGATGGTATCCCCCGCGACCTACCTTCGCTTTGGTATAGGCAGAGAGCCACCAGCAGGATTTTCTTGGATTCATGCACGTGATCGTTAAGCTAGAATTAAAATACTCTGCCAATTTATGGGCACCTAAGCTAACACCCTTTTTTTTGGCCTATATCCGGTGGATTTCATTCATTTTTGAATGAGACCATCTAGACCCACACTATGTACAAAATTACATTGCAATCGGCCAAGCAGGTTTTGAGTTATGCGAGTTATTCCACCATATTTTCACATAAACTCTAATTTTTTTAATCTACCCCTATCCTTTTATTTGACTTGTGTTTGGTGGATTTTGCCCATTTTTAAATGGGACCATCTCGACCCAAGCCTTGGTACCAAATTTAATTCAAATCGGGCAAGCGGTTTTTCGGTTATGCGCGTTGGTCGTTACAGACAGACATACAGACCGACAGACAGACAGACACACAGACAGACAGACAGACAGACAGACAGCGCGACAAAAAAGTTTCAAAAGATATATAAAATTTTTTGAAATCGGAGCAACTTTTTTTTCTCGAAAAAATTCATTTTAATCACCATAGCTCACACTACTAAAAAATGGTAGTGGTGTGAGGTAAAAATTTTCCATTTTCATAGGCCAACCCATGATATATCCAACAAAAATATGCATAACAAGCATTTTTTAAATATTTTTATTTTAGACATAATTCCATTAATTTCATATACTGCATTATCGCGCATTTCTTATCTCATATTTTCCTAATAGGTATGATTTTAGTAAAGGCGGCAAGATTTGGTTTCAATTATCGCTAATGTGATTTAATAGGCCGCGCCTTTTTGATTCTTAATTTAATTCTGCAGAACGCTGGCCGGCGCTCGCGCTGTAAGAATGAGAGAGACAGAAAAAGGAGGCATCGCGTGGTTTCTTTCTTTTTCGTGTTTTTCGTGTCCTACACACACGAATATCATACGCATGCATGTGCTTTGCCTGGTTTAAAGAAATTCTGTCCACTATAAAGGTGGAATCTGCAAATTAGAAAATTTCGGAAGGTCGACTTTGCCCAGCAAAAGTTTAGTTTTTCCAAAAAGCAGTAAATGTTTTATCAAATATTTACAACAATTAAAGTAAATTACTGTTTTTTTGGGTTGAATTTAGGCGTAAATATAACACAATTTAAGATTAATTATTACTTAACAAAAGCATTTTAGTTTTTTTGCTAGTTATACTGCCTTTTTACATATTTAAGCAGAATTATCTTTCATAATAGCTAAGTATAATAAATTTGTTAGACTTTTTTAAGGGCTTCGATGTTTTATGTTAGCTAATTTTATCTTGTAGGGTTTAAGAGAGGTTTTTTAAACAATGCCAATTTTTGCCTAGCCTGCTTTGATTAGTATTACATGCACTGTATAATTATAGTATTGAAATAAAGCCATGCAATGCATTGAAATATGACAGCTAATCTTTTAACATAAGGATTTTATTTACTATATGAACCGAAATAAATTCTGTCGACTTTACGACTAAGTTTTAAATTCGACTTTGGTATGTCAAGTTTGAAAGATTAACTGTCAGCCTGCAATATAAATATGTCACTATTATTGCATGGCTTTATTCCAATAAGTCCCTAATATCAAAAATCTAAGTTTCCTATAGCAGCGGTTTTATTAAAGAAAGCACAACCAAACGAGTACTTTGCAAATGCAGTGGAGGGAACCTCTCAAACATTTTTTTACAGGGTGTTAAAACATAATTCTTTTTTAATTTAAGAAAAATTAGACAGGTTAGGAGTACTGCATTGCAAAGCATTAGAAAGTCTTTTTTACCAGACCAAACTAAACAATTTCTTCATTTCTGTTTTCTTTGCAGATGTCTAAATTAAAATAAATCCAGTATGCAAACAAACATACGTAATTCTTAAAATACAGTCGGGTCCGCCTATAACGAGCATAACTTAGAACGAGCATTTGGTTTTAACGAGTGATTTACAGTAGTATATAAAATCGTTAATTTAACCTAATACAATTTGAGTTCGGTTACAACGAGCTGGGATATAACGAGCACTTCGTCTAGTGCCAGCAAATTTTCTATATTGAACTGCTACATCGCTTCGTATACAACGAGCAACAGTTTCCTTATAAACAAACCCAACTGTTCTCTCGAGAGCAGCTCTAGCTAGGTTTCGGTCCTTTAGTATCACGGGCCTGCAAAAAGGTGAGGCAACGAGGCAGCCTCCTCAGGCAACCACCTCCAGAGGGCAACCAATGTTTAACATTTTCAAGATTTTACCGCTCTCTAAAAAAATAAATAACCTGCAATTATTAAAAAGTTAGGCTAAATTAGGTGGTGCAAAAGAAACTGAGATATGTGAAACCAATATAATATGAGATTGCAGATATAAAGGTCGATGGTACCAAAACTTCTGGGCAAGTAAGTTTGCATGTTTAGGTATTTGTAATAGTTAATAGGGACTTATTGGAATAAAACCTGACTTTATTGTAGAGTTGCCTTTATTCAGACAAATTCCCACAGAAAACTAACATCTGACCTCTCAAAATTGACATACCAAAGCCAAATTTAATAATACAGTCGCTAACTTCCATTTAATAAATACCGACACTAATAAATCCGGTTTTTAAATACACAAAGGCCGAATTTTGAAGCAAAGCAGCTGTTTTTTATATGTAAATCTGTCACCATAGGGTCGATTTTAAAATAAGGTCAGGTTTTATTCCAATAAGTGTCTAATGGCATTTGAGTTTTGAAAAAGCCAATTGATTCCCCAGAGGTGTTTTAATGAGCAGAGAGTTCCTACGCTATATTATAATGGGCATAGTACATAATGTTGTCATAGTAGTTCCGTGGTAATGTTGATATAGCGTCTTTGGTACCGAACAGAAAAAATATTTATTTCCGAAAACTCTCAAATCCAAAATTAAGTCTAGACAAATTAGGATTATACAAATAGTGAGATTAAACAAGACGTACAAACAAATACAAAACTTAAGAAATAACCAAACAATTTAATATTCGTATTAAATTCGTATTTAACTGGTTTATTTTGTTTATCATATTACTATCTTTTTTAGAAAAGGTTATTTTGTTAGATTAGCTTTTAGGTAGTTTTTAGTTTGAAGACATTCTGGTTTTAAGACTCAAACCGAAAGGTTTCTCTTGACATTTTAAGTTTAGGAAAAGGATTAAACCAATGTATGACAATAAAAGTACCATGAAATTTGGAAATTAAAATAAACAATGAAAAATTGGAAATCGTGAATTCACTCAAATATCTAGGAAATATAGTATAAGATACTGTCGGGTAATAAGGCCAGGTTTACCTTTTTATTTTACGGCGTGCTTGGGTAGTGTCAGTTGAAGTCATTCTGCACCTAGATGGCGCTGAGTGTATAAAATATTTATTCAAATGGTATTTTTGAACAGTATGGCCTTATAACCTGTCAGGCCTTATTACCCGACACTACCTTACTCAAAATTAAAGTTTAATTTATACTACGACAATGTCATCAGCAAAAATTGGAGATTTATACAAGACAATAATTTTGCCATATTTTTTGTATTGCTCAACTATTTCTTATTCAGCTAATGAAGACATTCTGGAAAAATTACAAATTTTACAAAATCGTGCACTGAGAATAATTTTAAATGCATATAAATATATCAAAATAAAAACAATGTTAAAGAAATTAAACTGGCTAAATGTTAAAAATTTAATATTTTATAATGTTTGTATTTTTATTTATAAAATTAATAATAATTTACTACCAGATTCATTAAACAATTTATAAATCAAAATTATAATTATTATACTTACAATACCCGGACCAAAGAAGATTTTCATTTAAGCACTACATCAAAATTAGTTGTTCAAAAATCAATATTTCAAAAATAAAAGTATAAACAATATTATTTTCAATACAATTTATATAAAGGTATTAAATTTTATTAATATAGTGTTAGTTTATATCTATTTATTTATTTATTGTGTAAATTTAAATATTAAGTACAATTTTAAGTTAATTTAAGAAACCGTTGTAGCAAAATTGCTAAATAAAAGACTAAATCAAAATAATAAAAATATATAGTACAGAGAAAATCCTATCTTTATTTATTACAACGTATTTATTTAAACCATAGTTCAGTTGGAATATTTACAAATAAAATATACATAAAAGTCAGTAAAAATATCCGACTCAGTTCTTTTGAAACTTTACTTTTTTTTGATACCAGTTTTCTTGAAAATGTTTAGACTACAGCGTTTTTTTCTTAAAATTATTCTATTTTTCTGAAATTTTGGCTTTCTTTTCTTTTTTACCCAAAAATTTAAACTGTTGCGTCCATTTCTTAAAATGCCTTTTTTTCCTGCGGTGCTATTTTCTTCGTTATATCTATAAAAATAAATGGATCCATGATGGATCTGATACCTTCCTAACTCATTAGCACACTCCAAGTAAACTCCATGCTATATGAACCTTAAAATCAGTTTTTTGTAAATATCTCTGAAACGAAAGCTCCTACCAAGTTTTTGGTTGTAAAAGAAATTTAGAAAAAAATTGCGCGAAAACGAACAAGTTTTTTTAAAACTTTTTAACTGTCAAAAAAATGTCATTAGCATTGATGAATTTCTACCAAAATCTATTCAGCTCGTTACAATTTTGAATATTTTGTGATCGTAAATGGAATAAAAGGTGTCCAGCTCAATACGGGAAGTAAATTTTTTAAATAAAATTCTTTGTTATTTTGTTGTCGCGTGCGACCAATTATTTGCGCCCTATTTTCTAATTTTGAATATTTGTTTTTACTACTAGTGGAAAATTGAAAGAAATTGCTCCGTAGGCAAAAAGTTTAGAAAAATTAGGTACTTTCTGGAAAAAATGGCGCGCCGCCTAAAAAACTTTGTTCAATGCGTAAAAAATTATTGAAAATTTTAAAAAAATTCACCGTAAGCAAAAGTTTTTAAAAAATTAAGAACTTTTCAAAAAAGTTTTTTTCTTAGTTTAGCGGAAAAATATTAGGTATTTTTTGGAAAAAACTGCGCCGCATAACAAAAGTTTGGTCATAATAAAGAATTTCGAAAATTTTTAAAAAATTCGCCGCTTGCAAAAATATTAGAAAATTTAAGAAAAAACGCGTCGCGAAAATTTAAGATATTTCTTGCCCAAATGGCGCTACAACAGAAATTTTTTTGTCAGTCCGCCCCTGATATTATGAACCCCCCCTAATTGCACCCCTGCGTATGATTGAAGTAGCGGTTTTGATATTTGAAGACATTTCAAAAGTGGAGCCCAGAACATCTTATCTAGAAATACCTAAAAATCAAAATAGGCTCACCCTGTACAGGGTGTTCCATTTTTGTTGGTATTGAATGGGAAACTCGCTTATTATAAAAGATAGAGGATTGGGGATTTCTCATCACTGTCCTCAAATTTTGAGACAAGAAAAATTATGTCTTACGTTTTTTTCTAGTTCTTGTAGTTTTGAAGCTATAAGGAAAATTGAAAAATTCGGAATCCCAGAAATTCATTATTAGGGCAGATATTTCAATTCTGTTAAAACAATGAAATGACGTCGAATTTTTGGTTCGTCGAGTCAAATCCGAGATTCCAGAAAAAAAAATAAGAAAAAAATATGGACCTGGAAATAGTTAAATTATAGTTAGAGATTAATTGGGGACCCAAAGTAAAGCAAAAAATTGAAAAAAAAATCAAAGCCGTATTTAACTTGTTAACTTTTCTTCTGAAATCTCGAATCCGACTCGAGGGACCAAAAATCTGACAATGTCATTTTATTGGCAGGTTCAACTTTCTGTAGAGAAGTTTTTTTACAAAACTGAAAAATAAGACCGATTTTAAAAATTTCAAAATTTTAAATTTTCCGTCGTAGCTACAAAACTACAAGGGCTGGAAAAAATGTTTGTCATATTTTTGTAGGTCTCCAGATTTAAGTACAGTAATGTGAAATCCCCAATACTCTAACTTTAATAATACGTAAGTTTCTTATTTAATACCATCAAAAATGGTGCACCCTGTATATACATTATAAATAACATGTACTAAAAGTCCTACTAAACTAATAACTAATAGTAATTAATTTAGAGAAAATTGTGATGTTTTGGAGGATTGCAAAACCTTGTTGACAGGAAAGATTTTTTTAATATTGAAATAAGTTTAAGAACTTCAAGTAATCCTCCATTTTTTACTAGAACTTCTAGAATTCTAGAAACTTCAAGGTTGAATTTAATGTACTTATGTTTCCTTCTTGTTATTATACAGGTTTGAAATTTAAAATTAACCCGACACCGTTTTCAGATGTTTTTCCTATGTTTTTTTGAGTTTTTGAAGGTTTTTTCGTCATTACAAAATT
This sequence comes from Aspidapion aeneum, assembly GCA_963576565.1. NCBI lineage: Eukaryota > Metazoa > Arthropoda > Insecta > Coleoptera > Brentidae > Aspidapion > Aspidapion aeneum. Next base: position 72,043,090 of record OY755038.1, on the reverse strand, counting down.
TACAAACCAAATTTTCTATTGGTTCTGATAAAATGGATCGTGCTTAAGATTTTCTACTAGAAATTTTCCGCAAAAAATTGGAACAAATATTTTTCTTTCTTAAGTGAAATGACATTTTTCATTTTCGCCATTAAAAAAAAACTCCCATCGGCTCTAACGTATTTGTTCGCTCCCTAGCCCCTACTTCCTATCCAATAATCAATAGTGCCGGATCTACGACGGGCATGGGGGCCTTAGGCCACCCCAACTGAGATAAAAATTATTTATCCTCGAATTGACCAGTGCCGGACATTTTCAAAAAAGTTATATTTTTTTTAAATTTTTGGGCTTTTTGAATTTTTAGGACCTAGATTGATCACGGGTCCTCGATGCAGAACGCTTGCTTGCTCGTGTTCACTCTTGCTCACTAAATAGTCATTGACATTGCTGAATCTACGTGGGGCATGGAGCCACAGGCTACCCCAACTGGTTTGTCCTAAAAATAATGTTTAGCATAAAATACGACATCATGAGGATTCGACCCCCCCCCCAGCTCGATGCCTCACGCATGTTCCATGAGTTGTTCTGTCTGCTAAAGCAATTTTTAAGCCAGTTATTATTAAGCTAGTTTTATATAATTAAATAAGTAGTTTTAAAGCTAATAACCGTTTTAGACGTATAGATTTTATGGAATCTGAGACATGGTGATAAAAAACTACTTTCGGGGTAAAGTAATTGCGACTAATTTTTAGTAAAATCTGCAGTTAAACAAAAGTATTTTGTTTTTTTTTTCAGATCATGACTGAAAAAAGAAATAAAGCAATATCCAGAAAAATATGTTGACTTTTTTAAGAAATCCAAAACTTTGGAGAGTGAACCAGATACAAATCCCGACGATGAAACAAAGTACAAAATAAAGATGAATTGCTGGACACCAGAATATAAACAGACCACAAAAGAAAACTTTAATTTACCAGGTGGGCCAAAAAAACGGGATATTTTTTTTTATTATAACTTTTGAACTATATCATCATCATTTTAATGAGACAAACTGCACTTGACAGAGAAGTAATCAAAGTTTTGACTAGATATATTTTTTTGTCCGCCATGTGAAAATCCTAGATGGCGGATAAAATTAAATTGTACCCTTCAAAGATGCTCGTTTATTCTTGTGTTGCTAACATATCTTAATCATTCTTTAAATCAGTAAAAAAGCTGCCACACAGAGCAAGGTACAAATCAGCAAAATCGGTTCGGTGGTTCTAAAAAACAATCATGTCTGCATTAATTTCCATATAAAGTCATTACTACTGAACCAATTTTGATGAAATAAAAAACATCCTGGTGACAATGGATTGCCTTTTAAAGATCAAGATCAAAATTTATCGCCATCTTAAAATTTAAGATAGCGGACAGAATCAAACTTGATTCTTCAAAATGGCGTGTTTACTCTTATTTTCTAAACATGTTTTAGTTTTTAATATAATTTATAAAAAAGCATTTCTTTTCCCCCATACAACGAGGTACAAATTAAGATGTCGGACAGAATCATACAAAGAGGCACATTTATTCTTATTTTCCGAAAATGTTTTAGTTTTTTTTGTGATTTATGGAAAAGCACTACTTTTCTCCCGCTTAACAAAGTACAAAGTAATAAAATCGATAATCCTGTCTGCATTTGTTTCTTTTTAAACTCGTTATTACGGAATCGATTTAAGTCAAATAAAAAACATCATAGTGCAAACTGATTGATTTTTAAAGATCAATTCTCAACCATGATTTTTTTGTTTCACTAAAATCGGTTTAGTTAAAACAAATTTATAAGAAAATTAATGCAGGCAGAACGGATTGCCAATGTAATCGTATAATCTGTAAAACAAAGGTTAAAAAAAATTTAGAACCATCACACCGATTTCAGTAATTTGTACCTCGTCAATTCTAACCAAGATATTCTTTATTCCATTAAAATGGGTTCAGCAGTAATGAATTTATAAGGGAATAAATGCAGACATGATTGGCAATCGTTTAATATGCAAAACAATGGTTGAAACAAAAATATTTTTTTTAGAACCACTAAACCGCTGAGTCATACCTAGTTGCGCGTGACAAGAACGCAGCTTTTTTTCTAATTAAAAAAAATAATTAAAACATGTTCGCAACACAAGAATAAACGAGCATCTTTGAAAGGTTTATTTTAATTTTGCGATTTTGCGTTGGCGGATAAAGAAATATATTTAGTCAAAACTCTGATTAATTCTCTGCCAAGTGCAGTTTGTCCCATTAAAATCGATTGTATAGTTCAAAAGTTATCACAAAAAAAAACTTCTCCAGTTTTTTTTCGCCCACCCGGTAATTGGCTTTAAAAATTTCCTTGGTTGGCCTATTGTGAATTTTAAGAAGGTGTGCTGTTTGGTGCCAAAATTTACAGTAAAATTATTTACGCGTTATTGACCAAACCGTTTACAATGTAAAAAAAGCCTTTAGAGTACTTCAAAATCCATGAAACGAAAGAACATGTCAAAAGACACATTTGGCAACGTTTAAGAAGAGCGCTTTTTTCTAAAATGTTTTAGCTAATGGCAAATGATAAGAACACGCAGGATGTTAATGTAATACGTAGGAGATTAAAA